>CM073469.1:49451917-50051917 GCA_037074535.1 Gleditsia sinensis
TCGATAATCATCTATTGAAAATTTTAAACGTTTAATTAATATATACAATTGTTTTAACACCAGCAATCTAAATGTTCTAAATTATCAAAGTCAAATATTTTTCCTTCCAATCTAAATGTTTTACTTTTAGATTTAAACCATTAAATATTTATTTATAGAACACAGTTTTATTTAAATATTTATAAGTTTATGTTGTAATTTAATTTTTGGTAATTGTTATCATAAAGTTTAAATGATTTATTATAGAATGTAAATACTTTCCTTTTTATAACTGTTCTTATTTGGTTTAAAACTTTAAAGGAACTTGCTGGTTTTAATAAATTACTCTTAAAAAAATCTTTATTGTATATTATCTTCTTTTCTAATAATAAAACTTTTTCAAACTAATAAAACCATTTTCTACAATACATAATATCTAAAAGCATTAAATACTTATTTTTTTTTATTAATAATAAGCATAATCATTAACTATGATTTTCTTTTTAAAATAAATGTTAATATAGCATAAAGGATATTATTTTCTATTAAACATATTTTTTTGTCCTAAATAAAGTGTTTCAAAATGCAGTGTTCATGACTTACTAAATATAAATTAATCAATGTATTGTAATATTAAAATTAAGAAAGATTCGTAAATACAACTAATGAAATTTTTCCTAAAGAAATCCATTATTAAATCGTAGAAGCCAAGACTTTTTTTTCATTTATAATATTTTTAATAATTGTAAACAAAAAGATTGAATATTATGGTTCTTAACCAAATAAATTAATAATTTTACGCTTTCCAAGTTGATTGTTTTTGTTTGTGTAAGTTATTTAAATTACAATATGTGAATGGATTTATGATAATTAAATATGTTTCCTATAATAGATTTTGTGCTATTAGTCTATGGATTTTGAGAGGATTTGAGCCCATTTTCTTAAAGGAATTTTGCTATGTTTTAGGTTAAGATATAAACCTCTGAACTATGTTTAGTTTTGTTTATAAAGATTTACGCATTTTGAATGTTGGATTTGTTTGAATTATGGTTTGTTTGTGAAAAACTAGTGCATGTTTTTCAAATCAACCGTTGAATCGCCGTAGATCTGAAGTAGAAAATTTCTAAAAAAGGTAAATTTTAAAACTTACTTAGAGACCTCAAATTAGAAATCTGACACTGTAGATGAATTCAGAAGTTAGATAAATATTAGGATATGTATTTCTTTCGGTCATATGGTAACTTTTTATGTGGCGGTGAACAGTGATTTTTGGCGTAAATAGTGGCGGTGAATAGTAATTTTTGTCGATAAATAGTGTGGTGAATAGTAATTCCGTCGGTGAATATATTTTTCGGCGGTGAACAGTACACTGAGCGTTGACCAAGATTCTGAGGTCATTTCTTAAGTTTTTGGACCATCCTAACACGTTTTTAAAGCTTATTTGGTCAAATTCAGACTTGGAAAAGTACATTTTAGGGCTGTCCAATCTGGAGCCCTACCCTGTGAGTAGATAACTCTTTCTATAACTTGTCCTATACTCTTTTTGAACTTTAATTGTATGATTGATTATGTTTACAAGTGATTTATACTTTTATATGTATTTGAAATGGATTAAAGTATCTCAAATTGATTACTATCAGAAATATAGTTCAAGAAGAGTATGATTTTAAAAATGAGATTTTTGAACTCATTGAATATGTGATTTTAAATGCATTTCTTACTGTATAGTAAATGAAATATATTGTATACGACGCATTGATTTATAAAGTTATATGATTGCCTTGGAAAAAGGGCATATATATATGATAAACTCTGAATGGGTAATTTTTAACAGATGAATTTTGAAATGCATTGAACATGCGATTTTTACATGTATTTTTCATTATATGGCAAATAAAATATGTTTTGTACATGATATTGATCTTTACAGTGATTTGTTTGTCTCAGATATGGGCATATATATATGTGATTCCCTAATTGGGAAGTTTTGACAGAGGAATATATTGAGACTAAAAGTCTGTATTATATTGAGAAGTTTATACTGAATTATATGGTATATGTGCATATGGTATTTCTGGAGGAATCCTATTGGAATCACTGTCTGCTAACAACAGGGAATGTTAACCCTGGTGCACCTTGATACCTCAGCTAGCAGGGGTGGTATTAGCCTCGTGTGACGGCCAACACACGGGAGTTATTGTTATCGGAGAGAGCGGGATGCCTCCTATTATTGTTATTGGAAAGAGCAGGATACCTCCTATTATTGATATGTGATTTACCCTCCTTTGTTGTGTGCTTGGAATTCTTTATTGTATTGGTTCTAATATGGAAACCTCCTAAAGCATGTGAAATCTTTTATTGCATCAAAGTATTTGTTTATAATCGTATTGTACTGTATTTGGTTTTGAATATTGGGTTAAATTGTGAAATGAGGATATTTGAAATACGGGTTCCATATGGATGTACTTCTGAATTGTACTTTCTATATGATAAATTTTAAAGTATAAGTCATCCATATGCTAACCTAAGAGGTTATAGAAGATCTTATCTGCTCACTGAGTTGTAAAACTTACTACACGTTGTGGATATATTTTTTAGATAAAGAGACAGAGTCTGGTCCTGCGGATAGGTGATCAACTACACTGTTTACTCTCTGGGTGAGCCTACGTTGCTTCCAAGGCTCACGTTATTTGTATTGTATTTGTATTTGTATTCTAGAGTATGCTCTATATGCTACAAGCATGATCCCTGCTTCTGCCATTACTCTGATATTTAGGGAGTTAATTTGTATATTGTATATGGATAGGAATCAATATGTATCAGTTTACATGATAAAGAATTGAATTATGGATATTTATGGAAATACATATTCATAGTATATGGGTTTCACGTGTCTTAAAAATCAGGGGCGTGACATTATTTGTCCTGTTCCCTTAGGGTACATGTTATCTACTTACTGAGTCACAAGAATCACCACTCTTCTTTCCATGTTTTTCATATAAGGTCATAAATGAGATCGTGCACTGCGACAAGTAGGATACTCTTGTTGAGCCCAATTTGTTCTAATGGACTTAGTTTATTTATTGTTTGCAATGTATTTGTACAAGATTGTCTCTATATTACCATAGACAGAATCCCCACTTCCAATGCATATTTGTTACATTTTTTTTTGATAAATAGTTTTGTAATTAAATGAGAATAATTTTTTCGATTATAAGTAAAATATGAGTTTTGTTTGCTGATGAGTTTAAGATATT
The DNA here is from genome assembly GCA_037074535.1 of Gleditsia sinensis. Classification (NCBI taxonomy): domain Eukaryota; kingdom Viridiplantae; phylum Streptophyta; class Magnoliopsida; order Fabales; family Fabaceae; genus Gleditsia; species Gleditsia sinensis. The sequence continues at coordinate 49,455,154 of CM073469.1, forward strand.
TGAGTTTTTGATATCAGATACTGTTTGATTGGAAAATGCCAAGTTTTCATATTATGTTGTTTATATGTTTGAAGTTTTGAATGAAGGTTTTCTAAAAAAGTTTTGAGATTTTAAATTTTTAATTAAATGAACTTTGGCTTTTGATGCTACGTTCCATAGATTTTGGTTTACAGTGTGAATTAATCATCATTCTCATGCCGGTCACATGCTCAAAAGTTTAGGTCATGACATCAATGTTGAATTCAGTAAGATGAGATTTATGCTCTAGGAGGTTTTTGAAAAGAGTATAAATGGACCTAGTAAAGGCTCTTTGTGCTTCTTGAATTGTAGTCATCTTGGGCTGTCACTCTTTTGTAAAGGACCTTAAAATCTTGTTCACTTAATCCTTTTTTGAGTACACCTTACTAAGGTTGCTAAATGATTGAAAATGTGAGTAAAAAGAATTTTCATATATTTTATAGATTCACTATTTTTCATTTTGAAAAGTTTAATTGGTGTGTGAGAGTGTTGATTTTGGATTCCCTAACTTTCCTTTTACCCTCATGTGTTATTTCTAAGGAATCCTACATATCTTTAGTAGTAACGCAATTTGAGACTCTAAAATACTCATTTTGATTTAAAGCACTTGCAAGAATTTTTTGGCTTCGGCATTTAACTGGAAATTCCTTTTATTATATTTTTTCCAAGAACTTTTGGGTTTAAGCCTTGCTTAGCCTCCTTTAATAACATTTTGGAATGAAGGAACTATTTTCAAGGACTTCCCATATGTCAATGTCAATAGCCTTAATGAAAATCTTCATCCTAAACTTCTAATAGATATAGTCCTGATCATAAAAACCTGGAAGATTATTGATGGAATACCCTTTAGGAAAAAAGTTATCACCCTTTTCTGGCCATGCAACTCTTGAGATGGTTAAATATTTTGTCAATAGCTCAAGCTCTGATACCACTTGTTAGGAATGGTTTGCATTAAAGAAAAGGTAAATTGTGGGTCTAAATATTCTGCACTGAACACAACTTGGCAGAAAACAAAGAGGCTTTGTGAAAACCAAAAAGAAAATCAAAAAGCCAAGTTTAGAAAACTAGAAAAGCAATTTTATATAAAAGCCAGTAAATAAGAAAAATTTGCAAGAAACTTAGAAAAATAATTTCAAAAAAACATGTACAACAACAAAACCAAAAAGATAAAGATGACAAATGCATCAAAGCTTTAAGATAGAGATGCTCAGACAAATCAGAAAGATAAACAAGGAAGTAGGGAAGAAAACACTTATATTTATCTTGGTTTAGCTCAATCACCATGCCTACATCCAATTCCTAAGCTGTAACTTAAGATACCCACTATTTTTTACAAGTTTAACATGGGCAGTTATGAACCACTACAACAATTCAACTTAATTGGAGTTGGTACCTGAATTCACACACCTTACAACACTTTTACACAATTCTTAATCACAATCCCATACTCAAACATGTCAAGAAACCTTTCCTTGACTCAATCCTTATGAAAGAAACAATATAAAAGGCATAATTACTTTGTCACAAAGTATATGTGAGAAAATTTAGTTCTATATTAGAAAAAACAAAGAGAAATAAGAGCACAAAGATTAATTGAAAGGTTAAGCATCGTTTTTCATATTTTCCAACATTCAAGATGTAACAACCCTTTTTTATTTATTATTATTATACAATATTGAGTTCACATACATGTCATTAATCAAAACATACATATAACATATCAAACACATAGATATTTACATCTTGTTTATTTTGGTTGACCAATTCCAGAGATACAGGTGCGGGTGATTGCACCTTCACCGGGATCTGAGCCAACTCGACCACAAACATCTTATTTGATTCTGAAATCTGTCCAACATAAAGTAACTCGATCCAATGTGCACTAAAAGCCAGAGCCTTAGAAACAAAAGCTGCATAAATAATTTTCTGAACATAAGATGGAAATATAGTGAGAATTAAATCCCAGTAAGTTCAACAATAAATTATCATCAGTAAAGCTCATCACGTCATGTTCAGCTGTATAAACTACAGAAAATATCTTTGGTCACATGAATGCATTATATCTATGCACATAAGAATCATACTTTAATGATATGTATGACATGATTAACTATTTTCAAAATATCATATGATGGCCATCAACTTATTCTCATCTCAAGCAACCCCGGTCAGGGTGAGTATCCTCTACTCTCCGGTACGGGCTTTTCTCGCTCCGTCCGACATGGCCCACTTTCTATTTCTTTTCTCATTATCATGATCATAACCATTGGTAGGGCGTCCCCTACTGGTGCACCACACGGATTGCCATGTGATCGTGCTCATTTCTTTTCTTTTCACAATGTTAGCCAAAAATATGCTTTCAATAACAAGTATGTTCATCAAAATATAACTATTACCATAAATCATTGGTAATCATGCCATGAACATAACCATTTCAAATATCACTTTATAAAATATTTTCATGTCAAAATTTTACACTTAAGATGGTAAGAAGTTCATACAATGGCAATGGCTATGGCTATACTAGTCATTTATTAAGATTCATCTTCTTTTTTAAATACTAATTTTATTTTTTTTATTTTCTTGATGCAGGTTTTCATCCTATCTAACCTTCTCTTACTAATCAGAGCATAACTCCCTCAATTTAACTCTGATGTAGGTGATCTTGGTGTCCATTTCAAGATAAAACAATTATCTAAAACTATTATGTTGAACATTGTAGCGAAAAATTAAGAAACGAAGGTGATATTACTCCCTCAAAGTACAGGATAGTTCCTCTCGGATAGGTTCTGACCTTTACTGACTAATTAGACCATATCTCCCAAATTGGAACTCCAAATTGAGTTATTCCAATTGGTAAAAATCCATGAGCCATATATCTATAATTGTTATGTTGGCGCTCTATTTTAATTCTCTACAGAATATTCCCAGAAATTCAAAAATTAAAACATTAATAACATACTCTTCCCTGAATAAACATTTTCTGACCTCTGCTTACTAATTGGATCATATCTATCACATATGAACTCCAAATTGCATAATTCCAGTGGGTATATTTCCATGAGACATAGATATATAATGTTCATGTTAACCATTTATTTTAATTCCATACAGATAATTCCCAGAAATTAAAATACAAAAGCTATCCTAACATAATCTTCCCTGATGAACCATTTTCTGACCTTGGCTTACTAATCGGACCATATCTACCACATGTGGACTCCAAATTGAATGATTCCAGTGGCTAAAAATCCATGACACACATATCTTTAATTGTTATGTTAACCATTTATTTTAATTCCCTACCAATAATTCCCAGAAATTAAATTACCGAAACTATCCTAGCATATTCTTCCCTGATGATTCATTTTCTGACTTTTGACTACTAATCAGACCATAGCTACCTCATATGGACTCCAAATGGAATGATTCCAGTGAGTGAAAATCCGTGACACATATATCTTTAATTCTTATGTTAACCATTTATTTTAATTCCTTATAGATTGTTCTCAGAAATTAAAATACCGAAGCTTAAAATTCTGTCAACCATAGCCATACCCATGCAGAACTATCTACACCAACCTAAGTATTCAAACATACATCACATGCAAGATCAATATGTAACATGATATAGCAACATCCATGATCAATCATCAAAGTTCTAAGATCAAAATCTCATATAAATATTATGAGTTTCAAAGGTTTTCTTCAAAAAGAAATATTGTTAAACTTACATGGAGCACTTAGTCCCCTAGACTTCTCCTTCCTCTTTCTTCCTTTCTTCCTCTCCTTTCCTCACACTACCTTGCTTCTATTTTTGCTCTCCCTCACTTGGACGAAATTCTAATGTTGTAAGAGTGGGTTTTCTTATATAGACCACCAAATAATTCACCTTTCATGATCATGGGTCTACCTTATCACAATTAGGATACACTTTGTTGAATTTTTGGAAAACAAACAACTTATGTTCTTGTCTTCCTCTTCCTTAGTCAAGATATGCATAGAAAAAGGAGATTTGTATTTTGAAAATTATGATGATATGTTCTTAAGATATAGGGCAAGATCCCTTTGATTTAGGAATTCATTTCCTTTTTTCTTTTGTCTTAATCAAGTATGATAGATTTGCCTTTTTAAGTGGCAAATTTCTAACCCTTGAATTTTCCTTACTTAACTAAAATTATTTGTGTAGGATAATGATGTTTTGTCATAATGCTATGTATTATTACCCACTTGCTAAAGTTATGAATGTAGGATATAGATGTTTTTGTTCTAAAGCCTTGTATTATTATGCCACTTGCCAAAATGATGAATGTAGAATCACACCACTTGCTAAATTTTTGTCTTAATGCCATGTCACTTAATCTTGATTACACTAATATTTCCTCACTTTAATTTTATTTTTATTTTTATTTTTCCTCTTGGGTTTGGGCTCATTCTTGCCCATTTTTCTTACTTTGGTTAAAATTCTACCTTTCATAATGGGCTTGGTCACATTTTCATGATTTTTTGGGCTACCGGTCCAATTTCTATATCTTAGTCCAAGTCTATGTTTTATTTCTTCCTTGGGCTATCCAATTGGCTTGCTAAAAATTCATGTGAAGTAGAAAAACTCTATATGAAGTGTCTATAGGTTAAAGCCCAATTACGGGTGGAGATACTAAACTTAGTAACTTTTGCTCTTAAATTAAGAAAAATTACCCTAATCCGATCTTCTTGAAATTTTAAGACCTTTACTTACTTCACAAAAATTTATCTTTCTTTACCTAAGAATTTCACCTTTCTTTAACATGTTTATTTCTAATATTTCCTCTTAGGTTTTCTTTCTTTACCTATTCCATTAATATTAGAACATTTCTATGGATATATGTAAGGTGAAGAATTTATAAGGAAAATATCTAAAAATTACGGGATGTTACACAAGACATATAGTATTTATAAAGAAATGAGAAATATAGCTGTCTAAAGTTATTTACAATCAAAATTAATGAAACTTGACTGTTGTAAGGCTGTAAATTTCTTTCTCAGGCACTTGTTATAGTGTTGAATTCTTGATTTTTATCTTTCTAGAATGTTTACACTCTTCTGTTGATAACAATAGGCACCTGTTGTTCTAAAAAATGAAATTCCAAAATAGCATAGGCATCAGTTAACCTCTAGAGGCTTCTATTGTTCCTCTTGATAGTTATTTTGAAAAATGAAGAAGCCAAAAGTCATCCAAAGCTATCAATAGGCATCTATCGTTTAAGCCAATAGGTGCCTAGTAAACCTAACAAGCTTCTATAGCACTTTAAAAAGCTTAGTTTTAAGGAAATTTACAAATTAAATAACTTAGAAAACCAAACTTAAAAGTTTTGAAAACATTTTTGTGAGCTTAAGTTCTCTTTAAATTTTTCTTGTACATAGAAATTAAGACTAGGGAAGCCTAAGAGATAAAACAACCTTCAAACTTAGTTCCTTTGCCTTAAATCCATGTAAACCTTTGATGCATTCCTTTGCAATCTTCATGAAAGATTGATGCATCTTTTTCAAACTTGTGTATTTCCTAAAAAAAATAATTTTTATTTGTTTTCTTATTATCCAAACCATTGAATTCACATCAATGGAGTTAAAAATCTCCCTTTTTTTATGATGACAAACTAGTAAAAAGATAAACACAACTAAGAGATATTGTTTGTTAGTTGGGAAAAGTGATATGTGCATAATTAAGCATGAATTTAATACCTTTATGGTACCTTTTTGTTAGTTTTTAAGTGAAATAAGTTAGAAGTTAGTTTAATTTTATGTTTTGTGTTGTTGGATGAAAGAAAGAAGAAAATTAAAGAAAATATGGAGAAATTCAAGAAAAATATGAAGTACAGAAAATCAAGCCAGAAGTGCTAGCATCATAGTGCTGGTTTCTTATCATCACAATGTTGAGCCAATAAACTTTAAAAATAAATAATGCAAAAATAGAAAGTTTAAATTGGATTATAATTCAAATGGGCCAAAAATTAATAAAAAGAAACTCTAAGTCATTAGGGTTTCCAAGTTTTATAAATATATGGTAAAGAAGCACAACCTAAATCATTTTTTCAACATCAATTCCAGTAGATCTCCCATCATTTAATTCTATTTTTCTTTTCTTCTTTTGATGTTTTTGATGGCCCTACGTGGCTAAACTTATTTATTGGTTAAGTTATTGAAACCTCACAGTAGGACGATACTATGACATTAACCATTTCCTTTTCATATATTCTAATTCAATTTTGGGTATTGGATTATTCTTCTATGCATATTTTTATGGTTTTTTTGATTTCTTAAAAGGGCACTCTAGTAATTGAATAAGTTTAACCTGTAGCTGAATTATGAAATCAAATTTGAAATTGTTTGGTCACTTTAATTTACACTACTAGAAAAAGTGAATTTTGAGATAGAAATTATTCCGTCTTTAATAGATATGGAAATAGAGATGAATTTATCAACTTAGTGACATAAAATAATTTTTGAGATTAGAGACGGAATTTAAAGACAAAAAAATTATGTCTCTAATATTTTCATCTCTAATTTCATCTCTATGTTGGAAACTGTATTGACTGAGACGGAATTAGAGATGGAATTTTTTCGTCTCTAATTCCATCTCTATTCTTAGAAACAATATTAATTTAGTATTAGAGACAAAAAAATTAGAGATAAAAAAATTTCGTCTCTAATTCCATCTCTATTTTTAAAATAGTATCGTTAGGATAGAATTAGAGATAGAGTTAAAGACATAAAATTTTTTTTAGTTATTTCGTCTCTAATTCTATCGCTAACAATACTATTTTAAAAATAGAGAAGAAATTAGTGATAAAAAAATTAGAGAGAAAATTTTATGTCTCTAATTTTCAAAAATAGTATTTTCTATCTCTAATTATATCTCTACTTTTTAAAATAATAATTAAATTATTATTATAGAGGAAAAAAATTTCATCCCTAAATTTTTCATAACTAATTTTGTCTATATTCTTTAAAACATAAATTAAATTGCCATTAGAGAAATAATTTTAAGCCCATTAATTTGTAGAAATAAGCTGATATAATAAGAATTTAGATTCTATTACATTGATTTATTATGTTTGGTTAGTAGGTTTGACTCTAATTTTGATTTCCACAAAATACGGATTCCTCCTATATAAGAGATGACTTTACCTCAAAAAACTAATGAAAAGAGAAAAAGTGGAATGTAATAAAAAATAAAATGACTAAAATATATGTCATTGTCTATCCTTCATATATCCATTTACTGTTGTATTTATATTTTATTAATTATTGATAAATTATTTTTTAATTAAAGAAATATATATTTAAGATTTTAGTTATTAATTAGTTTTTAAATGTTGTCACACTGACTATATTTTGCAAGTTCTAATTCCCAATTCAGTTCATCCTTTTATTTAGTTAGTAAAATTGGTCAGTGAGTTTATGGAACAAATTGAGCACAAGGTCTAGAAAAAGAAAGGAGTCACAAAACATTCTATTAAGTAAAACGAGATTAACTTTTAGTTTAGGTGAAATTACAAGGTCATTTGCCTATCATTTCGAAGCTTATTCAAAGCCTAATAACATTGCAAACTTGTTTCTATTTTGAGCCTAAAAATGTTTATTTTGAAGCTGTATAAGTCCTTAAAAACCTTAAAAATGTAAGATCCATGCTATTTTTCTATTTTTTTCTTATTTTTAGAGATTTCTTTCTCATTTTTGCATTTAATGTTGATTAATATTCTATCTCGAATTATTTCTACTTAAACTTATATTACTAAAACTTTAAATTAGTAATACTTCAAAGCTAATATACAATTTTTAAATTTTTTGTATTTTTTTTCAATTTAAAATTTTTTAGAATTGATGATTAAATATATTTTATTAATATTATGGATAATGGTTTTATAGCTTTAAAATGTAAAAAAAAAATTATGATGAATAAAGGCATGTCTTCCTAAGAAATATATGTGTGTCTTAATTTTGAATATGATATAATTTTGGTCTCAATGATTATATAGTGTAGTGTGTGTTTATATAAATCTATATATAAATTAAAAATTTTAATGCCACAAGGAGGTAAATAAAATTTTTGATGAAATACAAGTCTATTTTAAATCATAGTTTTTATATTTTATCCCATAAAATACTTCCCAAAAATAAAAATACCATTTTGCCCCAAATTACCCAAAGAAAAATACCATTTTGCCCATGAAAAAAATTCCCTCCATTTTCTTTCTTTTCCAGCCACACCCTTATGTTGAGGACGCCAGCATCCTTTCTCCTTCGTCCTAAGTGAGTCTCTTCCATGGCGCACCGTTTCTTCAACAACTCAGCCCCAACAAGCATAGGTCGTGTATCCTTAGTGTATAATAGCTAGATTGAAGTGGTAAGGCAGCAGAAATTGGGAGAAAATGGCAGCACAGAGGCCCCTGCAATAGGAATCTGAAACATTGTTCACCACGTATAATCCCAAAAATATTTTTCATTTTTTGGCGTTTTTAGGAGCTTTTGACTATAGATTCTTGTCTAAGAGGTTGAATAACATATCTAGGAGGAATTTTATGGTCATACAACATGATTTTTATGGTGAAATCTATGAATCTTGCTTGAATGAACAATGATGCGAATGAGGTAGTGTTTGGTTCAGGTAAAAAAAATTTCCCACGAAAGTTACATTCCCAGGTTTAGTTAGCTTTCTTGGGTGCAGAAGGATTATCACTCACTTTCCTGGGTGCAACAGAGAAAAGAGGAAGAGCAAAACAGTGTTCCAGCTTCCTACGTAGCCCCTGAATCTCACCTTGTAGGCAAACGATGGCAGGAAGGAGCCTGAGAATGCAGAGGAGTAGAAATCTGAGTGCAGAGGAGCAGGTGTCGCGGCACAGGTCTCGTAGGAAGGAAGAAGATGCTGGTCTCGTAGGTCTCGCAACGCAAGTCTTGTAGGAAGGAAGAAGATGCCGGTCTCGCAAGTCTCGCAGGAAGGAGATGCCCAGGTCTCGCGGCGTAGAGCTCAGGTCTCGCAGGAAGGAAATGCCCAAGTCTCACGCGTCTCGTGGGTCGTGGGTGGCTAGAGTTTCTTGGGAAAGTTTTATTCCCACCTTCAACGGTGGGAATAAAACTTTCCCATGCCTTTTGTAATTTGCATTCCTGGGAAACTTTGTTTCCTAGGAATAAATATGTATAACTTCAACCAAACATAGTAGTTTTTTTTTAAAACTTTTTTGGAAAATTTAAAATCATAACTTCAACCAAACACCCCATGAGTGAAATATGTGAATCTTGCACAATGTGGTTCAACCAACTCAAATGTATCTTTCATCGAAATCTACTACTAATCACTAATGATTCATTGTGTTGGGTCATGCATATGACCTGCACCATTACCCATCACCATTTCTTTCTTTCTTTTCTTTTTTGCTTTCACTAAAATCTTGATTTACATGAATTACATGCCTTTGCCTTTTTGGAATTTCTGAAAAGGCCACAACCATAACCTTCCAATTTCTACCATCTTCCTTTAATTCGAACAAGCTCCACTTGGGCCTTCAATCAGAGGGCTTTTTTTGTAATGAGAAGTTTAAATTTTTTGAGTTAATTACTAATTTGGTATTTTAGATTAATTTAATTTTAGTTTTTAAATATTTTTTAATATATAAATTAGTCTTTAAAATTATTAATGAATTCGTTATTATCAATTATTTTACTATCTCCAAAATTATCAAAGGAGTTGTAGATTAGTTTATAATAATGAATTTGAAATTCTTAAAAATTAATTTGTATGTTTAAAAGAATCCAAAGACTAATTAAAACTAAGTTGGTGGATAAATGTAAAAACTAAATTGCAAGTTTTTTCTTACAAGCATCACCAGGTAGCTTTTACTAGTTTGCTTCAACTTTTTTCTTACTCAAGCATATTCTTGGCTTTTCTTTCTCTACTCCCCTTAATAATATAGCATCAGTAAAGATAATATATGCATTGATGATTAATTCCTTGCGAAAATATGTTTGTTCTTGGATATCCTCTGCACCACACGAAAATTAAGGAAACAAAATGCTCCACATAAAATTTTTTAACCCAACTATGGAAACTGAGCTGTCGTTCTCTCTCTCTCTCTATATATATATATATAAGGATCAAGTTGGGTGGAATTTAATTTCTCTCTTGAATCCCAACATATCATATATGACGATGAGTTATGGAATGATAGCTACGACTCACGATAATTAATAAAAACAGTAACATGATGTTACACCCAAATTAAAGATAATTTTCAAAGATGAAGGTCTTCTCACCTTGTTCAATAAATCAGTGAACTGGATATAAAACTTTACGTCACCAACTAGAATTTGTTTAAATAAATGTTGATTTGACGCCTATTAGCTGTGGTGTACATTTGTTTGCCTTCTATTCTTGTTTTTAACCAATATTTTGTCCAAATCAGTAAAGTATTGCGCAACTACGATTGATCTATAATTTAAATGTTGCTCTCCAGTCCATGCTATAGCTGCTATTTCATGCATGTCTGTCTACAAATTGTGTGTGTGTGTGTGTGCACGCGCGCGTGCGCGTGTGTGTATATATCTATATATAGTATTGAAGGTCAAGTTTCTTATATAGAAATACAATGAGGCGTGATACAATGTTATGTAGGCCAATTAATGTGCTCTTAACAGCACATCCAAATAATGAACATGTCATTTAGTGCAGTCTAACTTTCCATAGGGCTAAGGTTTGTAGTTTAATATTTACTTAAAGCTACTTTTGTCTGGTATTTTGTGATGTTCTGTTGCTTTGATATGTTATGGCTAATGATCTTGTACTGGTGTCCAAGAAAAAGCCATGGACCATTACAAATTATAAGTGAGTATTACCAATTAAGCAGCTTTGTGAGGTGCTTAGCACTTAGAGGTTTCATTCTTTCGAGTATCTACATCCTTTGGAATACCGCAGACCAGATGAGATAGTTCTATGACTAGTTGGCTCAATTGTTGATTTGGAATCTTTGAGTACAAGTTTTGAATTGGCTGAGGTATGTTGTGTAACAACCTTTTTTTTCTTTATTATTATACAATATTGAGTTCACATACACGTCATTAATCAAAACGTACATTCAACATATCAAACACATAGATATTTACATCTTGTTTATTTTGGTTGACCAATTCCAGAGATACAGGTGTGGGTGGTTTCACCTTCATCGAGATCTAAGTCAATTCGACCACAAACATCTTATTTGATTCTGAGATCTACCCTACATAAAGTAACTCGATCCAAAGTGCACTAAAATCCAGAGCCATAGAAAAAATCTACATAACTAATTTTCTGAACATGATATGGAAATATAGTGAGAATTAAATCCCAGTAAGTTCCACAATAAATCATCATCAATATAGCTCATCACGTCATGTTCAGCTGTATAAACTGCAAAAAATATCTTTGGTCACATGAATGTATTATATCTATGCACATAAGAATCATACAGTAATGATATGTATGACAGGATTAACTATTTTCAGAATATCATATGATGGCTATCAACTTATTCTCATTTCAAGCTACCCCAGTCAGGGTGAGTATCCTCTACTCTCCGGTACGGGCTTTTCTCGCTCCGACTAACATGGCACACTTTTTTTTTCTTTTCTCATAATCATAATCATAACCGTTGGTAGGGCGCCCTCTACTGGTGCACCACACGGATTGCCATGTGACCGTGCTCATTTCTTTTTTTTTCACAATGATAGCCAAAAATATGCCTTCAATAACAAGTATGTTCATCAAAATATAACTATTACCATAAATCATTGGTAATCATGCCATGAACATAACCATTTCAAATATCACTTTATAAAATATTTCCATGTCAGAATTTCACACTTAAGCTGGTAAGAAGTTCATACAATGACAATGGCTATGGCTATACTAGTGATTTATTATTTTCATTTATAAGATTCATCTTCTTTTTTAAATATTAATTTTCTTTCTTTATTTTCTTGATGCAGGTTTTCATCCTATCTAACCTTCTCTTACTAATCAGAGCATAACACCCTCAAATTAACTCTGATGTTGGTGATCTTGATGTCAATTGCAAGATAAAACAATTATCTAAAACTATTATGTTGAACATTGTAGCGAAATATTAAGAAATCAAGGTGATACTACTCTCTAAATGTACAGGTTATTTCTTCTCAGATAGGTTCTGACCTCTACCTACTAATCTGTCCATCTCTCCCTCAGAAGAATTTCAAATTAAGTGATTCCAGTGGATAAAATTCCCTGACACATATATCTATAATTCATATGTTAATCATTTATTTTAATTCCTTATAGAATGTTCCCAGAAATTAAAACACCGAAGCTATCCTAACATATTCTTCCCTGATTAACCATTTTCTGACCATTGCTTACTAATCGGACCATATCTATCACATATGGACTCCAACTTGAGTGATTCCAGTGGCTAAAAATCTGTGATACACATATCTATAATTCTTATGTTAACCATTTATTTTAAATCCATACAGATAATTTCCATAAATTAAGATACAGAAGCTATCCTAACATATTCTTCCCTGATGAACCATTTTCTGACCTTTGACTACTAATCGGCTCATATCTCCCTCATATGGACTCCAAATTGAATGATTACAGTGGCTAAAAATCTGTGCCACACATAGAGATAATTCTTATGTTAACCATTTATTTTAATTCCAAATAGATAATTCTCAAAAATTAAAATACAGAAGCTATCCTAACATATTCTTCTCTGATGAACCATTTTTTGACCTTTGACTACTAATCGGCTCATATCTTCCTCATATGGACTCCAAATTGAATGATTCCAATGGCTAAAAATCTGTGACACACATAGCTATAATTATTATGTTAACCATTTATTTTAATTTCATACAGATAATTCCTAGAAATTAAAATACAGAAACTTAAAATTTTGCCACCCATAGCCATACCTATGCAGAACTTTCTATACCAGCCTAAGTATTCAAACATACATCACATGCAAGATCAATATGTAGCATGACATAGCAATATCCCTGACCAATCATCAAAGTTCTAAGATCAAAATCTCATATAAATATTATAAATTTCAAAAGTTTTCTTCAAAAAGAAATATTGTTAAACTTACCTGGAGCACTTAGTCCCCTAGACTTCTCCTTCCTCTTTCTTCCTTTCTTCCTCTCCTTTCCTCGTTCTACCTTGCTTCTATTTTTCCTCTCCCTCACTTTGACGACATTCTAATGTTGTAAGGGTGGGTTTTCTTATATAGACCACCAAATAATTCATCTTTCATGATCATGGGTCTACCTTATCACAATTAGATTACACTTGGTTGAATTTTTGGAAAACAAACAACTTATGTTCTTATCTTTCTCTTTCTTATTCAAGATATGTATAGGAAAAGGAGATTTGTATTTTGAAAATTATGATAATATTTTCTTAAGATATGAGACAATATCCCTTTGATTTAGGGATTCATTTCCTTTTCCTTTTGTCTTAATCAAGTATGATAGATTTGCCTTTTTAAGTGGCAAATTTATAGCCCTTGAATCTCCATTATTTGGTTGAAATTATTTGTGTGGGATAAAGATGTTTTGTCATAATGCTATGTATTATTACCCACTTGCTAAAATTATGAGTGTAGGATATTGATGTTTTGTCCTAAATTCTTGTATTATCATACAACTTGCTAAATTTTTGTCTTAATGTCAAATCACCTAATCTTGATTACACCATTATTCCATCACTTTATTTTTATTTTCATTTTTCCTCTTGGGTTTGGGCTCATTCTTGCCCATTTTCTTTACTTTGGTTAAAATTCTACCTTTCATAATGGGCTTGGTCACATTTTCATGATTTTTGTGCTATCGGTCCAATTTCTATATCCTAGTCTAAGTCTATGTTTTATTTCTTCATTGGGCTATCCTATTGGCTTGCTAAAAATTTATGTGAAGAAGAAAAATTCTATATGAAGTGTCCATAGGTGAAAGCCCAATTTATGGGTGGAGATACTAAACTTAGTAACTTTTACTCTTAAATTAGGAAACTATTACCCTAATCCAATCTTCTTGAAATTTTAAGACCTTTACTTCACAAAAATTTATCTTCCTTACCTAAGAATTTCATCTTTCTTTAGCATGTTTATTTCTAATATTTCCTCTTAGGTTTTCTTTCTTTACATATTCCATTAATATTAGAACATTTCTATGCATATATGTAAGGTGAAGAATTTCTAAGGAAAATATCTAAAAATTACGGGATGTTACATTCTTCCCCCCTTAAGAAATTCGGTCCCCGAATTTCAATCTATCCTACCACATGTAAGGAATGAAATTAAGGCATTATTCAGAGTTACCAATCTTATTACCTAAATAATTAGGGAAATCTTTTCTGTATAACATCTTCACTTTTTAATATATCTATTCACTTGAGTGATTTTGCCATATAACTTAACCATAAAGATTTTTTTCACTTATAAGTTCTTCAATTTATATCCTCTAGCTCACATGGATATATCTATGGGTCGATATTAGAAAACACAAACATAAAGGAACATATTCACCTTCATATTGGGTAACTATCTTTTCTTATTCTAAACTTCTATCAAGTCATTTTTTTTTCATATATCAACATCATCCCCTGAATATCATCATCTTAATCTATCATCTATTTTTATCCTCAAATCCTTTAATCAATATGTTAAACATACGTAGCAATAAATCCTTCAAGCCTTTAATAATATTTATGTACCATTGACACATGTCTAATAATTCCAACTTACCTCATCACAGTAATTCTATACAAGCTTATTAACACCATTAAAGTCATTGTCAAAAATTTCAATTATTTCTTCTATCATATCCAAAAGCACCTCATTCTACCTTATGTCAATCCCAGTTAATTCACCCAATCATTTCAAGAAGATTTTTCCTAACAATTACTCATACATGAATTTTTAATTCCAACATAACTCACATCCTAGATACTAGACTCAATTTAGCATGATATAATCCTTTAACACAAATATCTTGATCACTTACATTATTTTTGGACATGGTTCTCAGAATATTCTCTATATTTTCAAATTAAGAGTTCAAAGACTAACTTAAATCCTACTTCCTATATTTTATTCCTCAAGAACTTCAACACCACTAATTCTCTTGATTACATTCGTCAAAACACCATATGACCATCATCTGTCCATTCTTTTCAAACTTTTCATTACTTTAACCTACTAACAACTTAGTCACCATAATAATTGAGTTTCAAAGAAAATAAATTAACTTTTCTTTTAATGTAAGAAAAGAATCTTGCATTTAATGCCAAATATTAATGTAGGACAATGCAGTAGAACAGATGAAAAGTATAATAAAGAACGGTGCTAAAATAGAAATTTAAAAGTTTGGACAAAACATTAAAGAAAGTTAAAATTGATGGTCGTAATTCTTGAAAATTTGAAAACAAAAATTTAGCTGTTATATCGGCAAAAATCGGTGGCCGCAAGGTTTGAATATATGTGCCAAAATCTACTTTAAATCTATTGGTATTCGGTGGAAAGATATCACATGGAAAAAAAATATTTCTGATCTTATAAAAGTCTGTGAAAATCAAAGAATGCATAGTTAACTGGTAGGATGCAGTTGATTACTTCAAAATAGATGTAATCAATCAACTGTAAAATAATCAGTCCAAATTAAAATTTCTCAAAATAGCTAGTCGACTTAATAATACCAATAGTCGACTGGCAAAAATATTGGGAAAACAAAATAAATCATTTGATTGTCTTTCTTCAACAACTAACTTGTTTACATTTTCACTTTCTTTTGTTTTTCAATTACGCCTATCACTTACAACTTCTCTACAAGAATCAAGATATCAAGGTTTCATCAAAGACAACAAAGACAAATTTATGATGATATCTTAACCTTATTCTCTTTATATGCCTAATATGAGCGACTATCACAACTACTATACATATACATGCTTGCCGTCATTTTAGAAAATTTCACCTTCAATTTAGCTGATATCCACCAATCACTCACATAACTGTTCTAATTATTCCCGGCCTATTCACGTAGCTATCATAAGTATGCCATTCTCTGAGTTCTATAAATACATAGGTTAATATCTTTACTTTTATACTCCAAGTCAAGGTGTGTGCAACTATGGAGGGAATCGCATTTCGTCAATTTCAAAATATTTGTGTCTTTTGTGGTTCCAGTCCTGGAAAAGATGGAGAGTATGTGAAAGTTACACAAAACCTGAGTATAGTACTGGCCAGGAGAAAAATTCATTTAGTCTATGGTGGAGGTAACCGTGGATTAATAGGATGTGTGTCTACAGCTGCCCATGTAGGAGGATGCCAAGTTCTAGGTATTATTCCTACAGCTCTAGCTACATCTAACATCGTAGGAAAGACAATTGGGAAAGATTTTAGGGTAGCTTCCATGCATGAGCGCATAGCTAGAATGATGAGCAATGCTGATGCCTTCATTGCCTTACCAGGGGGTTTTAGTACTTTAGAAGAAATTTTTCAAATAGTCTCTTGGGTACAACTAAATATGCATCACAAACCGATAGGTTTGTTAAATGTTAACCACCTCTTTGATGGTTTGTTGTCTTTCCTTGATCATGCTGTGGAACAAAGGTTCATCTCACACTCAGCACGACGAATTCTCATCTCAGTTTCAAATGCTGAGGAGTTGATTGATGCTTTACAAGCATATGTTCATGTACCTGATCCAACTATGGCTCAAATAGAATGGACGGCAGATAACTGCAAGAAGCGCAAATTGGATTTGGATCTTCATCTTTAGATGTAGTAAAACGTAGCCATTGTTGTACTACTTTTACTTTCTTAAAGTCTACTTGGATACCATCTTTACCAACCATACTCCTTTAGAGTTGGTAAAACTATCTTTGAATGTTGCTTATGAACCTTTGAACTTTTGAAATATTCTAGTATATCATCAATAAAAACAAACTGATCCAGGGATGACCTAATTACTATTTATTAAATTTATGAATGCAGTTAGGACATTTGTCAAATTAAATGACATCACCAAGAACTCATAATGCCAATAATGAGTCCTAAAAGAAAATTTTCATACATCATTTTCTCTTAATTTTACTCATATCCCAAATCAATTTTTGGAAAAAAAAAATTATTAAACACCTTGTAACTGGTCAAACAAGTAATCTATACGAGGTAATGGGTTTTTTTTCTACACTGTCACCTTATTCAACTGTCTATAATCTATGCATAGTCATAATGATCTATCTTTATTTTTTCAAAGATAGAACTGGAGCTCTCTGAATAAAAGTACTAGGGCATTTAAATCCCTTGTCTAACAAGTCTTGTAACTATTTTTTTTTTAATTCAATTGATATCATTCTATATAGGGATATAGATACTAGTTGGGTTCTAAGGAGTAAATCAATATCAAATTCTCGAATTGTCGTACCAAAGTTGTGCAGGGTTTCCTCCACATTTTTTGTCGGATTCCTCCTTGGTGGTGCCATTTCCTACTATGGCAAAAAATAAAGTTATGCTGCTATTAAGGTGATCAAGCCCAATAGTTAGTTTCAAAAAAAATATTTAACAGCAGTCATAACACCACCTCGGCACATAGATAGGAAACACTAGTAATTTCTTACCTATATGAAACCACTGTTCCCTTACACAGCACTACCACAACATACTTAAGATACTATAAGAACGATTCAGATAACCAACCACCCACTAGCCATCTAGGATCGACCTGCTCTGATACCAATTATGCAACAACCTTTTTTTTCTTTATTATTATACAATATTAAGTTCACATACACGTCATTAATCAAAACATACATTCAACATATCAAACACATAGAAAATTACATCTTGTTTATTTTGGTTGACCAATTCCGGAGATACAGGTGCGGGTGATTGCACCTTCACGGGGATCTGAGACAACTCGACCACAAACATCTTATTTGATTCTGAGATCTGCCCTACATAAAGTAACTCGATCCAATGTGCACTAAAAGCCAGGGCCTTAGAAACAAAAGCTCCATAACTAATTTTCTGAACATGATATGGAAATATAGTGAGAATTAAATCCCAGTAAGTTCAAAAATAAATCATCATCAATATAGCTCATCACGTCATGTTCAGTTGTATAAACTACAGAAAATATCTTTGGTCACATGAATGTATTATATCTATGCACAAGAATCATACAGTAATGATATGTATGACAGGATTAACTATTTTCATAATATCATATGATGGCTATCAATTTATTCTTATTTCAAGCTACCCTGGTCAGGGTGAGTATCCTCTACTCTCCGGTACGGGATTTTCTCACTCCGTTCGACATGGCACACTTTTTCTTTCTTTTCTCATAATCATAATCATAACCGTTGGTAGGGCGTTCCCTATTGGTGCACCACACGGATTGCCACGTGACCGTGCTCATTTCTTTTCTTTTCACAATGATAGCCAAAAATATGCTTTCAATAACAAGTATGTTCATCAAAATATAACTATTACCATAAATCATTGGTAATCATGCCATGAACATAACCATTTCAAATATCACTTTATAAAATATTTCCATGTCAGAATTTCACACTTAAGATGGTAAGAAGTTCATACAATGGCAATGGCTATGGCTATACTAGTCATTTATTATTTTCATTTATAAGATTCATCTTCTTTTTTAAATATTAATTTTATTTATTTATTTTCTTGATGCAGGTTTTCATCCTATCTAACCTTCTCTTACTAATCAGAGCATAACTCCCTCAATTTAACTCTGATTTAGGTGATTTTGGTGTCAATTGCAAGATAAAACAATTATCTAAAACTATTATGTTGAACATTGTAGCGAAATATTAAGAAATCAAGGTGATATTACTCCATAAATGTATAGGTTATTTCTTCTAGGATAGGTTCTGTCCTCTATCTACTAATCTGTCCATATCTCCCTCATACGAATTTCAAATTAAGTGATTTCAGTAGATAACAATCCATGACACATATATCTATAATTCATATGTTAACCATTTATTTTAATTCCTTATAGAATGTTCCCATAAATTAAAACACCGAAGCTATCCTAACTTATTCTTCCCTGATTAACCATTTTCTGACCATTGCTTACCAATCGGACCATATCTACCACATATGGACTCCAACTTGAGTGATTCCAGTGGCTAAAAATCCATGACACATATATATATAATTCTTATGTTAACCTTTTATTTTAAATCCATACAGATAATTCCCACAAATTAAAATACAGAAGATATCCTAACATATTCTTCCCTGATGAACCATTTTCTGACCTTTAACTACTAATCGGCTCATATCTCCCTCATATGGACTCCAAATTGAATGATTACAGTGGCTAAAAATCCGTGCCACACATAACCATAATTCTTATGTTAACCATTTATTTTAATTCCAAACAGATAATTCCCAGAAATTAAAACACAAAAGCTATCCAAACATATTCTTCCCTGATGAACCAGTTTCAGACCTTTGACTACTAATCGGCTCATATGGACTCCAAATTGAATGATTCCAATGGCTAAAAATCCGTGACACACATAGCTATAATTATTATGTTAACTATTTATTTTAATTTCATACAAATAATTCCTAGAAATTAAAATACAGAAGCTTAAAATTTTGCCACCCATAGCCATACCTATGCAGAACTTTCTATACCAGCCTAAGTATTCAAACATACATCACATGCAAGATCAATATGTAACATGACATAGCAACATCCCTGACCAATCATCAAAGTTCTAAGATCAAAATCTCATATAAATATTATAAATTTCAAAAGTTTTCTTCAAAAAGAAATATTGTTAAACTTACCTGGAGCACTTAGTCCCCTAGACTTCTCCTTCCTCTTTCTTCCTTTCTTCCTCTCCTTTCCTCGTTCTACCTTACTTCTATTTTTCCTCTCCCTCACTTTGACGACATTCTAATGTTGTAAGGGTGGGTTTTATTATATAGACCACCAAATAATCCATCTTTCATGATCATGGGTCTACCTTATCACAATTAGATTACACTTGATTGAATTTTTGGAAAACAAACAACTTATGTTCTTATCTTTCTCTTTCTTATTCAAGATATGTATAGGAAAAGGAGATTTGTATTTTGAAAATTATGATAATATTTTCTTATGATATGAGACAATATCCCTTTGATTTAGGGATTCATTTCCTTTTCCTTTTGTCTTAATCAAGTATGATAGATTTGCCTTTTTAAGTGGCAAATTTATAGCCCTTGAATCTCCATTATTTGGTTGAAATTATTTGTGTGGGATAAAGATGTTTTGTCATAATGCTATGTATTATTACCCACTTGCTAAAATTATGAGTGTAGGATATTGATGTTTTGTCCTAAATTCTTGTATTATCATACCACTTGCTAAATTTTTGTCTTAATGTCAAATCACCTAATCTTGATTACACCATTATTCCATCACTTTATTTTTATTTTTTATTTTCATTTTTCCTCTTGGGTTTGGGCTCATTCTTGCCCATTTTCTTTACTTTGGTTAAAATTCTACCTTTCATAATGGGCTTGGTCACATTTTCATGAGTTTTGGGCTATCGGTCCAATTTCTATATCTTAGTCCAAGTTTATGTTTTATTTCTTCATTGGGCTATCCTATTGGCTTGCTAAAAATTTATGTGAAGAAGAAAAACTCTATATGAAGTGTCCATAGGTGAAAGCCCAATTTATGGGTGGAGATACTAAATTTAATATCTTTTACTCTTAAATTAGGAAACTATTACCCTAATCCAATCTTCTTGAAATTTTAAGACCTTTACTTCACAAAAATTTATCTTCCTTACCTAAGAATTTCACCTTTCTTTAGCATGTTTATTTCTAATATTTCCTCTTAGGTTTTCTTTCTTTACCTATTCCATTAATATTAGAACATTTCTATGCATATATGTAAGGTGAAGAATTTCTAAGGAAAATATTTAAAAATTACGGGATGTTACATTTTGTCATCGTAGTTTTGAGTAAATGCAATTGCCTCTATTCCTCTTTAATTTCAGTGAAATCTGTGAACTTTTGCTCCTAAATTATATTGTTCTATATATATAATGACCTTTCACATAGACTCTTGGACAAGTTTACTTTCATATACTGTCTTGGTTAATTGGAAATGTTATATGAACTGACATTTCTATAGTTTTGATTCTTAATTAAATCACAGACGACAATTGCACTAATCAAATAAATATAATAAAATTTAAGTTTTAAAATGGCATAATGCAATTTTTTGGTCTTTTGACAGAAAAGATTATTGTAAATTAATATACCAAGATTTAGAATAATATTGGATTAATCTGTTATATGTAGCATGTACGTATTGACTTGTAGTTATTATTTTCATTAATTTTTAATTAACTATACATAATAATTGCAAATTGCGATTTGATATTAATTTTGTATGACAAGAATTAAAGAAACGATTGGTTTATCAAAATATATTATCGATAAAAATTAACCTTTTTCTTAAAAAATGAAATTCTAAAAATAAAATCTATTATTGACTTTGAATTTTATATCATGTCTATATTTTAATTAACTTGAACCGATCTATTTTGAGTTATATGAGCGACGTCACCGGCTTAAGGGAAAGCCATCGGAGTGGTTCGACATTGCTACTCATTTATTTTATTTTTTTATAAACATTAACTTTATCTAACACCTTTATCCTTTTAGGAAATGTATCGAACCAAATTAGCTGAGAGGCAGTCCCAATCTTAGAGCGATGAGGGTTTCAGCCAACTCTCCACCCAACAGTCAGACAATGTTATTTACTTGGATGTGGTTGGAGGCATGAATAGCAAAGGACGGATATATGGATTGGGATCTCAAGTTCATAATGTTTTAGCAGGAGGTTCCTCTTCTAAATCTTCCATTTCTGTTGGTGTATCAGAAGAATAAGTTACCATTATGAATGCAAAGATTGAGGCTCTATCTACTCGTCTTCAACAAAGTGAAAATAAAAATTTGATGTTGAAGCAAAAAGTTGAAGAACAGGATTGGATGTATAGGCATCTCATGATAGATAATAATATAAGAATATTGTCGATTGCACCTAGAGAATGAGAGGATGATAACAATGGAGAAATTGGTGCTGCTGCTAATAATAATAATAATATTAAGATGATATTTTGTTTTATGTTATTTATGGATGATTTTTGGTTATGTACTAATATAATTGATATACTTTGGATGCAAAATTGTTTGATTTATCGATGTTTATATTTTTAATGCCATATAGTCATTTGTTTAGGAAAATTAAAAAAATTAGCTAAATTTGAAATAGGAACCAAGTTTGTCTTATAAATTTAGAGCTAAAATTAATTTTCGTCTCTAAGATGGAAATTCTAATATTAGAGATGGAAAAAAAATTCCGTCTTTAATAGTGAGAGATGTATAATTCTGATATTAGAGACGAAATTTTTATTCCATCTCTGATATTAGAGACAAAAAATTCTGTCTCTAAATATTAGAGACGAAAAAAAGTTTTGTCTCTGTAGAGACAGAAGTTATTATCTTCGAATGTTAATAGTAGAGACGAAAATTTTAATATTTAATTTTTGTCTCTAAAAGCTTATTGACGAGCGATTTAAAGACAAATTAAATTATGTCTCTAATTGTGTCAAAGATGAAAATTTTTCCTTTTTAGAGACAAAAATTTTTCATCTCTAAAATAGTTTTTTCTAGTAGTGTTATGAGGCAATTGGGTTTTAGTAACTTGCTGCATTAGCAGTTATTAGGTCTTGGGAAGGAAAATCAACTAGTTTGAACCTAATCGTGTGTACTAGGGTTATTTAGCTTCATTGATCTTTTTAGTTTGTATTGCAATTATTAGGTATTTTAGATGTGTGGATAAGGTTGTTTGATAATTAAGGTCATTAGTTTGTGAGTTTCTTCTTAACTAAACATAAGGAAAGATTAGATTGAATTCCAATAATGAATATCTAAATTCAATTGGATAATTTATATCGATGATAAGTAAATTACTATTATGGTGAGTAAAATTAACTAATGGACTCTCGTCCTGATTCAATCTTTATTTTACTATATTATTTTTTTGCATGTCTCTCTTATTATTATTATTTTTTGCATATTTTCTTAATTACTTTTTATCCTGAATTTTTGTGAAAATCCTTATTATTAACTAAAGGTAATTACTACCACTCTCTGTAGGATCGACTCTTATTCTTGGTGCTACATGTTAGTTTAAAAGATAAGGTTATTATTATTATTATTATTTTGGCGTGATTGTGACACCACAATACACCAGAATGCTCCTCCTTAAAATTGCATACAATTTAGTTGATCAAAAAACTCATAGCAGAAAGTTTGAAAACAAATTTGAAAGACCTACTATGGTTTTAGGAAATATTAAGCATTTCTTTGAACACACAACCAACATGTATTTCTAGAGTAATATATATATATATATATATATATATATATATATATATATATATATATATATATATCAAAAGCATATACGAAAAGATATATATTAGATAAAACAACCTTCAAACTTGTGTATTTTCTGAAAAAATAATTTTACTTTTTAGTTACCATCAAAACCATTGAAGGAATATTAATGAAGTCAACTTGTTTAAAAATTATAAAGGATATTGAAAGAAGGATGGTGGACAACACTCTTTACAAGCAAATTGTTAGAAGCTTGATATATTTAGCTGCAACAAGAACTAATATAACATATTCAGTCAGTCTTATTAGCATATATATGGAGAACTCACCAGAGATGTATCTTCTAGGTGCCAAGAAATTTTTTCTTTACTTGCAAGGTGCCACTAGTTTTGGTCTATTCTACAAGAAAGAAAAAAGTCAAATTTGATTGGATTCACTTATAATAATTATGCTGAGATCAAGATGATAGAAAAAGCACTTCAAGATATGGTTTTACTTTGGATTCAAGAGTTGTTTCATGGCCTTTAAAGAAACAAACAATAGTCACTTTATCAACAACCAAAGTTGAATTAGTAACATCAACTTTGTGTGTTTGTCAAGCTATTTGGTTGAGAAAAATTCTTGAATAGTTGAGCAAGAAAGAGCCACTACAATTTATTGTGACAATAATTCATCAATAAAGTTTTCCAAAAATCCAGTTCTACATGGCATAAGTAAGTATATTGATGTAAAGTTTCATTGCTTAAGAGACCTAACAAAAGTAAGAGTAATTGATCTCATATATCCCAAGAGTGAAGATCAAATTGTTGATTTATTGACCAAGTCCCTCAAGATGGTATCTTATGAAGCTTATAAAGCTACTACATGTCTACACTTTAGAGGATGTAACTCAATGGAGAATATTTCCCTGCTAAATTGTAGTTTGAGAACATCATTTTAAGGGAGTGATAGTTTAGACACATGTTTAAGAGTTTGTTGACAATGGAGTAGTTTTTTTAGCAAGTTTTCTTTACTATTAAAGTAATCTTAATTGGTTGAAGTAGTGGTTTATTATCAATGTCCAAAAAAAGTTAACAGTTTGTTCTTGATCGTGTCTTTAGCTTTTTCACGTTAGACTTTGTGGTTCCTAATTTTATGCATTCATTTGTTGGTCTTTGCTCTATATGAAGAGCAGTGGCTATAAGTTCTGAAAAGTGTGTCAGCTATAAAGTTTATCTCAACTTTCCCATTTCTTTTGTCTTCTTCCACTTCAATATATAAGCATATATATTTAGTAACACAAATATATGTTTTTTTAATTGAATATAGATGGTTATATTTCTTTTAAATTTATAAAGGAGTAGAACCCCAAGAAAACAAGGATACAACTTTTATGGAGAAAAAAAATCACGGTAAAGTAGTATAAGCAAGCCAAAACTCATTTTTTGCAGCCACTGCTCGTTGTTTTTCATTTTGACTCTTCCATATGCTCTTCCTCACAGATTCTAAGACCCCTTTTATGAATAAGTTTATGTAATATCATCTTTCCAACCAAGATTTTGTTGTAAACTTGAAATCCCTTGAAAGGTTTTTTTATTTCCTAGTGGTATTAGAATAATTGTTGATTAGGTTTTAATTCCAGTTTAAATAAGTTCCTAGTCTTTAGGAAGTCGTTCACAGCCTTCACATTTTCTTGTTGTACCTACCACATTCCTGTAGGTGTGGGCTATTTTTTTAGCTATTCTATTTATTCATATATGGCTATATAATAGGTACTAATATTTAATAAAGGATTAAGCCATTCAATCCAGTTCTTATGTTTGAGCTCGTTGTTTTCTTGTTCTTATTCCTAACAAACTAGTATCAGAGCCCCTACAGGGCTTGAAAGAAAAAACTGTAGCCTTTTTGGGTGATTTCCAAAAACAAGAGTGAGGAAGTGAAAAGATGGTAGCAAAGTCAAGTAACTTTGCACAACCTTGCATCCTAAAGTTTGATGGAGATTATGAGCATCATAGCATGCTAATGTAGAATTTCTTACGTTCGAAAGAGTATTGGAGTGTTATTGAGAGGGACAGGGTATGCAGAGCCTGCACTTGTAGAAGTTTTAACTGGTGCACAGAGAAAAACCTTAGAGGAAAAAAATTTGAAGGATCTGAAGGCCAAGAATTATCTTTTCCAATCCATTAACAAGTCCATCCTGAAGACAATTGCTCAGAAAAAGACGACAAAGTAGCTATAGGATTCCATAAAGATGAAGTACCCAGGGAATGCTAGGGTGCATCGTGCTCAACTTTAAATCCTTTGCAGGAATTTTGAAGTGTTAAAGATGAAATTTGGAGAATCTGTTATAAACTACTTTGCAAGGGTGATGCTGGTAGCAAACGACATGAGGAATGTTGGAGAGAACATGTATGATGCGAAGATCGCTGAGAAAATCTTGCGTACACTTACTGAGAAGTTTAACTACATAGTTTTTTTAATAAGGAGTTGAAAGACATCAATCATCTTTTCATGGATGAACTACATAGTTCATTACTCATTCATGAACAAAAGTTTCGAAAGAATGAAGATGACCAAGCACTGAGAGTTTATAATGAAAGAGTTGGAGGAAGAGGCCAATGAAGAAGAAATTACAGAGGAAGAGGTCATGGAAAAGAATAGGTGTTCAGTTGGGCCACTATGGAATGCTTCAAGTGTCAAAAACTTGAAAATTTGCAATATGAATGTACAAATTTGAGCAAGGAAGCCAATTATGCAGAGTTGAATGAAGAGGATGAGATGCTGTTGATGTTGTATGTTGAATTGAATGAGGTGAAACAAAATTATGCATGGTTCCTTGACTCAGGATGCTCCAACCATATGTGTGGATATCATGGTATGTTTACCAATTTAGATGAAAATTTTAAACATTCAAGTAAGTTGGGAAAAAATAGTAGAATGAGTGTTGTTGGAAAAGGAAATGTGAAGCTACTATTGAATGGAGCTAATCATGTTGTCAATGAAGTGTACTATGTTCCATAGCTAAAAAATAATCTCTTGAGCATAGGATAACTTCAAGAAAGAGGTTTAGAAATCTTAATTCAGGGAGGAGTTTGTAAGATCTACCTTCCAAAGAAAGGGTTTAACCATTCAAACCTTAATAAGCGCCAGTAGAATGTTCATCTTGCTAGCACAGACTCAAGCTCAAGTACTTGCATGAACTCAACCATAAAGATGTTTTCACATAAACTCTCAATACCTCGCCTACCTTTGTCATAGATTTGAGCTATAAAGGTTTAAGAACCCTACAATGGAAGAAGATGGTACTTGGACTTCCCCAATTTCCTGTCTCAAGCATGACCTTCACAGATTGTATCAATGGCAAGCAACATAAAGATGCCATGCCAAAGAAAAGCACTTAGAGAGCAAGTCAGAAATTGAAGTTGATTCCCGCCAATATTTGTGGTCCTATCTCACCTGAGTCCAATAGTGGAAAGAGGTACATATTGTGTTTCATTGATATTTTAGTCGAAAATCTTGGGTATTTTTCTTGGTTAAAAAATCAGAGGCACTAAATTGCTTTAAAACGTTCAAAATAATGATGGAAACAGACACATGGATGTTTGTGAAGTGTTTACATACTAATAAAGGAGGAGAATTTACTTCCAACAAGTTTAATGAATTCTACAGACAAATGGGAATCACGAGGTAGCTAGCCACGACATACACACCACAACACAACGATATGGCCAAAAGGAAAAATAGAATAATAATGAACATGGTCTGATCGATGCTCTCTCACAAAAAGATTCCAAAGGCATTCTGGCTGGAGGCAATGAATTAGACCTTCTATGTTCTAAACAAGTGTAGGAAATTGGCAATACAAGATATTACACCACAAGAGGCATGGAAAGGAATAAAACCCTCAGTAGATCACTTCGAAGTTTTTGGTTGCTTGGCTCATGTACACATTCTAGATAAGAGTAAAAGTTTTCCTTATATTTTGTTGGGAGTTAGTGAGGAGTCAAAGGGGTATAAATTATTTGATCCTATCACCAGGAAGATTGTAGTGAGTAGGAATGTGGTTTTTGAAGAAGAAAATAATGGGATTGGGATGTGTCTTATGCGAAGCAAATTATTTTAGACTTAGAATGGGGTGAGAATGAAGAAAACAATAAGGCAGATAGCTAAAGTAATGGTGCAAATGAAGAAATTAATTAGGAGAGAAACAATAGTGTAGTAATTGGCGAGGAAGATATAACAAGAGATGAAGTAGGTGAAGATGAAGGAAGAGTGAGGGGTCCTCCAGGGTGGATGCAAGATTATGTTACTAGGGAAGGCTTATCTAAAGATGAAGCAAACATGGCATTAGTTGTGTCAATTGATCCTCTTCATTTTGAAGAAGTAGTAAAAAATGCAAATTGGAGACTTGCTATGGACTGTGAAATCAACTCCATAGAAAAGAACAAGACTTGGACACTCACTGAGCTATCGGTTGGAGCAAAAAAAATTAGGCTAAAGTGGGTGTATAAAATGAAGTACAATAAGCATGGGAACATTGATAAGCACAAGGCAAGGTTAGTCGCTAAAGGGTACTCACAAAAGCATGGCATAGACTACACAAAGGTTTTTGCACCGGTGGAAGTTGGATACGGTGAGGATGATTATTGCTTTAGCAGCATAGAAAAGTTGAAAAATCTTTTAGTTAGATGTCAAATCGGCCTTTCTTCATGGTGAACTAAGTGAAGATGTCTATGTTGAATAGCCAAAGGGTATGAGAAAAAGGGCAGCAAACATCTAGTTTACAAGTTGCATAAGGCTTCGTACGAATTAAAACAAGCTCCACAAGCTTGGTTTAGCCGAATTGAGGCACACTTCATCAATGAAGGTTTCTAAAGGTGTGATAACGAGCCGACATTATTCACTAAGAAAAGCAGGGGAGGAAATATCATTATTGTAAGTGTTTACGTTGATGATTTAATATTTACTCATGATAATGAAATAATTCTGTCTGAATTCAAAAGTTCCATGATGAGAGAGTTTGATATGTCAGACTTAGGGAAGATTCTTTTTTTCTTAGGATTAAAGTTCTACAGAGGTCTAATGGTATCTACATATGCCAAAGGAAATATGCACTAGAGGTTTTGAAGAGGTTAGGTATAATGGATAGCAATTCAGTTAATAATCCAATAGTTCTTGAATGCAAAATCAACAAAGATGAAGAAGGCATTAAAATACTACAAGCAACTGGTGGGTAGTTTGATGTATTTCACGACCACGAGATTAAATATGATGTTTTTCACTTGTCTCCTAAGCAGATACATGTCTAAACCTACAAAGCTTCATCTACAAGTAAACTTTAAACTTTGGAATTCATTACAAGAAAGGAGGGAATGGTGAATTGCTTGCATTTACATATAGTGACTATGCTAGAGATATGGAGGATAGGAAGAGTACAAGTGGGTATGTATTTTTGTTGAGTTTTGGTGCAATTTCGTGGAGTTCAAAGAAACAGCCAATGGTGACTCTATCAACCATAGAGGAAGAATTTGTGGTGGCTGCAGTGTGTACATGTCAAGCTCTTTGATAAAAAGGATTTTAAAGGAATTATGGCATTCTAATAGAGGATGCATACATGTAAGATGTGACTACAGCTTAACTATCAAGCTGCTTAAGAATCTAGTGATGCACGGGTGTAGCAAGCATATCGACGTGAGGTGCCATTTCTCAAAAAATCTTACTAGGGAAGGTACGATTGCATTAGTTCATTGAGGAAGTCAAGATCAGGTGGCAGATTTGCTAACCAAACCTCTCAAGCTTGATGCTTTTCTAAAGTTAAGAGAGTTGCTGGGTATTTGGAAAGTTCCTGATGTAAACTAACAACAATTTACAGTGAGTTTAAGGGAAGGAATGAAATGTTTTTTGATTTCCCAGTGGTATTAGAATCATTGCTGATTAGGTTTTAATTTTAATTTAGATAAGTTCCTAGTCTTTAGGAGGTCGTTCATAGCTTTGATATTTTCTTATGGCATCTACCACGTTCCTGTAGGCGTGAACTGTTTTTTAGCTATTTTATTTATTCATATATGGCTATATAATAGCTACTAATATTTAATAAAGGATTAAGTCATTCAATCTAGATCTTGTGTTTGAGGTATCGTTCTCATTCTCAACATCCCTAAGCAGTACCCAAAAAAAAGAGTATCATCTACTCGCCATCCAAACCCCCTGAGTCACCTTGATCTTCCACTCCACTTATCAGCTATGTTTGGCAAAAATAGCTGATAAATTAACTGAAAATTGAAAAGCTAATTTTTAACTAAAACCTGTTAACTGAAAGCTGAAAGCTGTTAAGCTAATTTATTAGATTAGAAGTGTTTGATAAAATTAGCTGTTGAATTAGCTGATAAATATAAAATGATATAAAATAATATACTTATATAAAATTTATAATTTTGTTAGTAATTGCATTTTATTATATAATTCTAAAAAATACAAAATAAACATATCATCTAAAATCCCACAATAAATTAACAATATTATTGCGAATCTCTTTCATTTCAGTAGATGCCTCTAAATTTTCATTCCTTGTGTCACTATCAATAATATCTGAAAGTTCATCATGGGATATTTAATTTGGATGTTGTTCGAGTATAGTAAAAATAATGTTATCTTGTGAATATGATAGTGTTGGAATTTGAATAAAATAATAAAGATAAAAAAAGAATAAAATTATAAAAACTATCAATTAAAAACTATAGCTACTTAAGTTATATTTAGCAAAAATAGCTGATAAATTAGCTGAAAGTTTAAAAGTTAGTTGAAAGTTAAAAAGTTAATTTTTAACTGAAAGCTGTTAAGTTAATTTATTGAATTAGAAGTGTTTGGTAAAATTAACTATTGAATTATCTTATAAATGTAAACTGACATAAAAAAATATACTTATATAACATTTATCATTTTTTGTTAGTAATTATATTTCATTATATAATTTCAAAAAATACAAAATAAACATATCATCTAGAGTCCCACAATAAATTTACAATATTGTTGTGAATCTCTTTCATTTCAGTAGATATTTCTAAATTTTCATTTCTTGTGTCGCTATTAATAATATCTGAAAGTTTACGATGAGGTATGTAGTTTGAATGTTGTTCGAATATAGTAAAAATAATGTCATCTTGTGTAGGATAGTGTTGAAATTTAAATAAAACAATAAGAATAAAAAAAATTATAAAAACTATCAGTTAATAGCTATACGCTATTTAAAGTAGTGTAGGAAAAAAAGCTATAAACTATTCAATTAAACTTATTTACCAAACATTTTTAATTTGATCAAACAAATTTATAAACTAATCAAATAAGTTATAAGTTAGCTTATTTGACTTGTCAAACATACTCTTAAAGTAGCATATGATAAAAAATTATAAGCTACTCAAATAAATTTGTTTACCAAACACCTCTAATTTAATTAAACAAACTTATAAACTAATCAAA
This sequence comes from Gleditsia sinensis, assembly GCA_037074535.1. Classification (NCBI taxonomy): domain Eukaryota; kingdom Viridiplantae; phylum Streptophyta; class Magnoliopsida; order Fabales; family Fabaceae; genus Gleditsia; species Gleditsia sinensis. The sequence goes on from CM073469.1 coordinate 49,486,125, forward strand.
TAACTTTTAAGTTAACTTATTTGATTTGTCAAACATACTCGTCATGTATAGAAAGATGCAAATGAAGAATAATGATCAGATCTGAAAATTTAGAGGCTATGAGATCAACGCACTAGCCTACGGCAACACCTCCTGACTGCTCTTCCTTTTCTAAAGAAGCCAAGAAGAATTCGTAAAAGCGATGAATTAGTAAACGCGATGAATAATAACAGGAATCGCACTTCCGGTTGCATTTCTTAGTGGGTGTCTCTCTTTTATCTGAGTCTGATTGCATTTAATATCATGCTTTTGCTTATGAGAATTCGTAAACGCGATGAAGAATAACAGGAATCGCGCTTCTGGATTTGCCTTCTCATGCTCAAATATTCTGATTTAGCTAATCTATAAAAAGAAAAAAGGAATTTGAATTCTGGGTTTTCTGCTTTTGATGTTCATTTGCCCGTGTTTGTATTCTGAAAGAATCAAAGCCACATTTTGTTTTTCAGTTGATATAGAAGTTCATCCCATACCCTGTGAAGGGTACTATGCCTTATTGATCGTCTATGCATTTAATGAGGGCTTGTTTGCGAGGATTACTGCTGCATTTTGATATTTTAAAAACTTGTTTTAAAAATAAATCCTTCAAATACATTTTTAAAAACTGTTTTTAAAACAAATTATTTAAAAAAAAAATTTATTTTAAAACTACAAATTATTTCACAAAACAATTTTTAAAAATAATAAAATAAAAATAAAATCAAACAGATCTTATAGAGCTTTAAGCCCATTTTCAAAATAAAATTTGAACCCATCCTATATTTAATTGGGGCCCAAATAAAAAATTTAAATTTAATTTGAAACTCAATTTTAAAGTCTACATCAACTAAACTTAATCGAGTTAAAGAAGCTCTTAAACCCATAATTACGTCTAGTTCTTATGTTGGCAAAGCTTCAGAAACCATTAAGCTGTCCTCTTTACAACTCCAGATACGCTTTTGAACGGCATTTTTTTTTTGGACAAGTAACGGCACGGTACACTCGAGACATAATTTCAGTAGCAATTTGGTTTGCGCCCGACATTCCAATCTATGCGACGACAGGCACTACAGTTCATTCCTAGGAGAACAAAAGTTAACAGACAAAAGAATTTCACTTTTGAATTTTACATTTTGTACTGAAATATTTTATTTTCTGTATTTTTTAAAATCTGTGTTTCTTTTTTCTTTTCGAGAAAATTTTAGATGTGTCTCTTAAGACAGTGTATGATGCATTTACTTTTCGTTTTCAGAATGAAACCAGAAAACAAAGTAACTAAAATCTCAAAGGACATAATTTTAAAATAGAATGTCTTTAAAACCTAAAAGAAATAACTGTCTCTATCTTCTAAAAAAATTACAACTCCCTTCTTTAAATAAGAGACACCGTTTAGAATAGTGTTCACAAGACACCTAAAAATAATTTCTCTTTAAGTGTAAACTTTACATACATTGTCCTTTTATATTAAAAAGAATCAAATCCAAGTATTAAAGCTTCTAATACAAAATATATTAAAATGCGTGTCGCAGAAGTCGTCAAATAGAGTTTTTTTAAAAAATATTGATCTCACCTTTATAACACTTTCCGTTAGTACTGTAAAATATTCCTTACAATTGATTGTTCCTAATAAATTCAAAATGTTCGGCTTCCTAGCTCATAAAATGACAATTTCAAATCCAAAGGTTCCTAAAGAAAAATAGAAAAACATCATACTGCTTACCGTTTTGTTTTTCACGATTTTGTGTAAAAACTATTGGCCGACGTGCATAAGTTATGACCCTTAACTACAGTTACAGAAGTGATTTTTTTTTTTTTTGGTGACATTACTTAAGAAGAAAAATGGTTAAAAGTACATGAATCTGATTTGATTTGATTTGACAAATAATAAAAGAGGAGATCATGAAACTAAATATGGAAAACAGCGATTTCACCAAATCTGCCTGCCAAAAGGATTCTATTCAATCTGCCAAAACAGTAACAAAATCTGTGATAATAATTGTACCAATTCCCAAAAATACTGGCCTCCATGCAATGGCACGAACCCTTCCTAAATGAACCTAGCTACCCTCTAAGCCAGACCCCTCCCCTACTCCACCACCAAGTGCTTGTTTGGTTTACCATTTTGAGGAAGTTGATTATCAGGCACTATCGACATTATTGGTGGTGGAGCTTTGGTTCTGCTTGCTTGATGTCTCTTGGCAAACAGTGGCTGGGTATTTAAGAGCATTGAGTTCAACCTTTCTCAAAGCAGCTTTGCCAAGGTCGATACCGCAGACATCAGACAGCCTAACAAGGTAGAGCAAGACATCTGAGAGCTCTTCACCAAGATGAACTTTTTCTTCATCTTTCCAATCTGGAAGTCCCTTGGGAACTTCCCCTTTCCACTGAAATATCTCGGACAGTTCTCCCACTTCACCCACCTGTACAATCAAAACAGTGACTTTTGATAATACCCAAATAGCTTGTGTACAATTAGTAACACAATTCAGACCCACTTTTGAACAATATGACGAAGCAAAAGAAAATATAAGGGGTAAATAGTATTGTGGGTTTCAACTTTCAAGGACTTCTATGGTAACAACAAAAAGGAATCTGTCTGCAAAGTGGATTTTGATTTTGACCAAGGTTTGGCAACATTCAAATTCAGACCATGGCCAATAAGAAAAACATTGGGATTTCAGAAAGTAAGCACTGTGTATTGATTTAAAATATAAAAAGCCAACCTGCTAGGAAACATCCAGATGCCTAAATATACATTGAGGCAAAAAGGCTTAAATCACTTGGCATCTCTGTCAATCCCACTCATATCAGATGCGTATCAGTTGGGTCAATCTTCAAACACTAATAAAGAAAGTGGGAAAATTTTAAATAATAATAGTACGATGATACAACTACCGAGAGACCCTCACTTCTTTCATGGATTACAAAGAGAGAAAACCGCCACAAGAAATCAGCCATAAACACCAAAAACTGGAACGGGGAATCTTCATAAGTGATGTAACAAACAAATAACGTGCATACAAGGTGCAACTAGAACTAAAATAAGTGTAAATTTCTGGGCACTAAAAAATAACAATACCAGAGCCAATAGTAGGTTCCTGGGACTATGGAACTGGTCCCAATCCCTCTCCTTGGCAAACTCCGCCATTTTCTGCTTGAGCAAATCAAGGGTAACAGACCCTCCTTCTGGAACCCCAGTCATGTCGAAATCCCTTGTTATAGAGAGTGAAAAGAACGAAAACTTCAGACCCAGAACACAGAGAAGAGACTAAATAGCGACTAAGCCTATGGACCAGAGGACAAGGGCGTGAAGCATTACTCTTGGGAAGGATCACTCCACTATATAAATAAATAAAAAAGAAGGTGGAGGAGAAGGGTCTGGTTAAGGAGAACTTACCACTGCTGCACAGTCGTTTTTAGTATGTTGTTTTGTTTAGTGGGAAAACAGTGTGAAATCCGTGTGTGGGACTACCTTTTCAAGGGCTGGGTTACCGGCTATCCCAGAGATCCAACCGAGGCCAGTGGACGCTGGGCACCACTTTAATCTGTGGAGATACGATCAGGAGGAAAGAAATAATAATAATTATGTACAGAAGTTATAATATTAAAAAAAACTCATGTCAAAAAGAAAATTCCATTACAAGAAAAAAGAAAATATTATTACTTTAAAAAATACAAATAACCAGATTAAGACAATAATCTAAAAGTTGAAAGACGAAACAATACTTACCATAAGCATCTTCAAAGAGGAGTAAATTTTACTCACAATATTCGCTAAAAGTCAATTCAAAATAACATACGGTCTTACTAATCTCTATTTGTTGTGAATCTTTTTGAAGAGGTTAAGTTTTTTATTTATCTTTTTCTTATCAGATCTATCAGTATTATTGATAATTTAAAATAATAAATTGTAAAACTTTAGATTTTTTTTTAAAAAAATTGATATCACAAAAAAATATGACAACAGAGTTAAATGCTAAAAAATAAAATAAAAATATAAAATACATAAATAAATACAGAAGCTGCAGATTGCAGCAGCAATCCCAATCAAGATGACTTGCGAGTTGCGACTAGGGTATGACAGAAAGTCGAGCGAGGAAAATTTTCTCTACTTGCTGATATCAGTGATATGAATAAATTATTCTTTGCTATGTTATAGAGATAATTCCTGTAAATCGTCTCATGTTATCTATATTATATCTAAGATACGATAAAATGCCATCATTTTACTTTAATTTTCATATCGATTTCTTACAAAATAAAAAATGGTGTCCATTATATCAAAGATTCAGAAGATATTTGATTTTGAAGCTGATAAAGGAAAATAAATGAAAAATGCTTCAGGAAACAACTAGAAATAATATAAATAGATTAACAATTATATTTAAAAAATTACATTTTTATTTATTGCAATTTGTGTCAATCTAGCATTTATTGTATTCTGATTTGATTTGTGGATTTATAAAAATAAAATAATTATTAATTATTTTAAATATTATTCATTTAATAATTAATATCACAATAGCTATATATTATAAATGTATATTTTTAAAATAGAAGAAGAGAATATTTATTTTATACTAAACTGAGGGAAGATCAAAATATTTTATTCTATTAGTTTTAAAATATAAAGGATGTCTATATATAATTTTAAAAATATAATAGGATGTGCATTTAATATAAAATTTATTTTTACTTAAATTAAATTATTATCTTGACATACTTTAATTATAATTCTGTCTCCATTTCGATTTTTGATACCTGCTGTATGAAATTCAATCATGAATAGTCCTCCTTTTAAAATTATTTGACCTTCTCCTCTATGTTTCTTGTTTTATTGTTAGGTTTATTTTTGTGCAATAATAATTGCTTTTACTTCTATCATGTGCGATTAATGAGAATTGGCTTATGAAAAATTCATAAAATGCTCGAATTTTTATTTTTGTCTAAAAATCAAAATATATAAGTATTAGTTTATGAACAACCATAATACAGGAAATGTAAGTCACACAACATTATTCATTATTTTTTTTAATATAAAAATTTTATAACAGATTGAATATATTATTGGTATATAAATTTTTAGTTATATAAAATTTGTAAGTGTAATTTTACATTTAAATTTAAAGAGATCATAATTTTATATAAATAAAATTATTTTCATGGTTATCATGTTTACTAATTACTAATAGACTTCAAAAAAAAATATTATTACAAGTTTTTTTAAATCAATAATAAGTAACTTTCAAAACAATAAACCTGTCAAAACTAAAATAATAAAGTGAAAGTATAATTATATCCACATTAAGATATTTAAGAAAGATGGAAGAATTACTTTTAAAGACTTTTTAATGAAAGACATGAGTTGGCATGTTACTCTGATATATTTAATATTGCAGAGGAGGATCGCAATTATACCTTTTATCGTAGAATTCAAGAGTTTGAAGTAGAGAAGATTTTAAAGAGAATGGAAAATGAAAAAGCAGTAGGACCTGATAATATAGCTATTGAGGTGTGGAAAAATTTAGGTAGGAAAGGCATAAGTTGACTCACTAAGTTATTTAATGTGATAATGAGATCTAAAAAAATGTTGGATGAATAGAGGAGAAGTATGTTAATACCTATCTATAAAAATAAGGGGGATATGCAGAACTGTGCCAACTATAGGGAGATTAAACTCATGAGCCACACTATGAAGTTATGAGAGAAATTCATTGAGAAGATATGAAGACAAGAGACTCAAGTCACATAAAATCAATTCGGTTTCATGCTAGAAAGATCAACTATGAAAGCTATTTACTTATTACGGTGATTGATGGAAAAATATCAAAGGAAACAAAAAGATATATATATATATATATATATATATATATATATATATATATATATATATATATATATGATTTTTATTGATTTGAAAAAGGCATATAATAGAGTGCTGAGATGGATTTTATGAAAGGCTTTAAAGAAAAAAAAAAAGTACGTATTGTGTGTATTCGAGCAATCAAAGATATGTATGATAAGATTACAACTTGTGTGAGAACACAAAATGGAGATACAAAGGATTTTTTCACAATTATTAGGCTACATCAAGAGTCATCTCTAAGCCCATATTTTTTTAACTTGATTTTGGACGTAGTTACTGAACATATACAAGACTTGGGCCTCGATGTATGATTTTTGCAGATGATATAATCTTAGTTGGTGAATCAAAAGAGAAAATAAATAGGAAGTTAGAGTCATGGAGATAAACTTTAAAAATACATGGCTTTCGTAAAAGTAGAAATAAAACATAATATATAGAATGTAACTTTAGTAAAAAAAAATGAACAAATACGAACTTAGAAATAAAACTTTGAGAACATCTATTAAAACAAGTCACAAGTTTCAAATATCTTGGGTCTATTATACAGAATGACAGTAAAATAAAGGAGGATATAAACCATAGGATTCAAGCAAAATGGATGAAATGGAAGAAAGTTTCGGGTGTCATTTGTGATAAAAAAAAAGTGCCACTCAAAGTTAAAAAAAAATTCTACCGTACAACTATAAGACATGTTATATTGTATAGTACTGAATATTGGGCGGATAAAAGACAATATGAAGATAAATTCACTGTCGTAGATATGAGAATATTGCGATAGATGTGTGGACACACTAGAAAATATATTATTAGAAATGAGTTCATTATAGAGAAAGTTGGAGTAATACCTATTGTGGAGAAAATGGTAGAATCTCGTTAATGGTGGTTTGGCCATGTGTAGAGAAGATCGGCAGAAGGCCTACTGAGAAGAGTATATATGATAAAGAGCAGTCTGATAGTTAGAAATAGAGGAAGATAAAAAAAATAATTTGTAAAACTATTAAGAAAAATTTAACAATTACAATCTATCTGTTGACCTCATTTATAATAGGCCATTGTGGCAGCATTTAATCCATATAGTCGACCATACTTAGTGGAAAAAAGCTTAGTTGTTGTTGTTGTATAATTATATCAACATTGAATTTGGATAAGGATCACATAAATGGGTTGATAATTGTATATTGAGAGGATAATATTTCCATTCAAATTTAGCTTTCTTAATTACCGTAAAAGTGTACTTGTTAACTACTATAAACCTTATTTTTCAAAGTGAAATATCTTATTTAACTACTAATTTTTTTAAAAACAGTTCTTAGCTTTCTTACATTCCGTTTAGTACACGAAAATAGGCTAATGGAATGGGAATCTGGATTCCCATTCCATCAGCTATCATGTTTGGTTGGTAGTATATGAAAACTGATGGCGTGAAGCAAGGTAATCCTTGTTACCTCTTAAAAAGAAGGGAAACGGTCGAAAGCCAGGGAATCATGTAACAACTCCATTTAAGTATCAAAAAAATTTTTTTAAAAAAAATATCATGAAGTTATTACCTCGTTACAACTTAACTCAATATAACATTTATTTAATTTATACAATACAGAGTTCACATACATATCATTAATTAAAACATACGTACAACATATCAAACACATAAAATCTACATCTTATTTATTCTGGTTGACCAATTCTGAAGATACAAGTGCGGGTGGTTGCACCTTCACCGGGATCTAAGTCAACTTGACCACAAACATTTTATTTGTTTCTGGGATCTGCCCAACATAAAGTACTTGATCCAACGTGCACTAAAAGTCAGAGCAATAGAAAAATATGCATAACTAATTTTCTGAACATGATATGGAAATATAGTGAGAATTAAATCCCAGTAAGTTCAACAATAAATTATCATCAATATAACTCTTCACATCATATTCAGCTGTATAAACTATAGAAAATATCTTTGGTCACATAATGCATTATATCTATACACATAAGAATTATACTGTAATGATATGTATGACAGGATTAATTATTTTCAAAATATCATATGATGGCCATCAACTTATTCTCAATTCAAGCTACCCCGGTCAGGATGAGTATCCTCTACTCTTTGGTACGGGCTTTTTTCGCTCCGTCCGACATGGCACACTTTCTCTTTCTTTTCTCATAATCATAATCAAAACCGCTGGTAGGGCGTCTCCTACTGGTGCACCACACAGATTGCCATGTGACCGTGCTTATTTCTTTTCTTCTCACAATGATAGCCAAAAATATGCTTTCAATAACAAGTATGTTCATCAAAATATAATTATTACCAAAAATCATTGGTAATTATGCCATGAACATAACCATTTCAAATATCACTTTATAAAATATTTCCATGTCAAAATTTCACACTTAAGATGGTAAGAAGTTCATACAATGGCAATGACTATGGCTATACTAGTCATTTATTAAGATTTATCTTCTTTTTTAAATAATAATTTTATTTCTTTATTTTCTTGATGCAGGTTTTCATCCTATTTAACATTTTCTTACTAATCAGCGCATAACTCCCTCAATTTAACTCTGATGTAGGTGATCTTGGTGTCAATTTCAAGATAAAACAATTATCTAAAACTATTATGTTGAATATTTTAGCGAAATATTAAGAAATCAAGGTGATATTACTCCCTAAATGTATAGGTTATTTCTTCTCGGATAGGTTCTGACCTCTACCTACTAATCGGAACATATCTACCTCATATGAACTCCAACTTGAGTGATTCCAGTGGCAAAAAATCCGTGACACATATATCTATAATTCTTATGTTAACCATTTATTTTAATTCCATACAGATAATTCTCAGAAATTAAAATACAGAAGATGTTCTAACATATTCTTCTCAGATGAACCATTTTCTGACCTTTGACTACTAATAAGCTCATATCTTCTTAATATGGACTCCAAATTAAATGATTCCAGTGGCTAAAAATCCATGACACACGTAACTATAATTCTTATGTTAACAATTTATTTTAATTCCATATAGATAATTCCCAGAAATTAAAAATACAGAAGCTGTCCTAACATAATCTTCCCTGATGAACCAGTTTCTGACATTTGACTACTAATCAGCTCATATCTTCCTCATATGGACTCCAAATTGAATTATTTCAGTGGCTTAAAATCCATGACACACATAGCTATAATTCGTATGTTAACTATTTATTTTAATTCCATATAGATAATTCTCAGAAATTAAAATACAGAAGCTATCCTAACATATTCTTCCCTGATGAACCATTTACTGACCTTTGCTTACTAATCGGAACATATCTTCCTCATATGAACTCTAAATTGAATGATTCCAGTGGATAAAAGTCCATGACACATATATATATATAATTAATATGTTAACCATTTATTTTAATTCTTTATAAATTGTTCCCAAAAATTAAAACACTGAAGTTTAAAATTCTGCCACCCATAGCCATACCCATGCAGAACTATCTACACCAACCTAGGTATTCAAACATACATCACATGTAAGATCAATATGTAACATGATATAGCAACATCCATGACCAATCATCAAAGTTCTAAGATCAAAATCTCATATAAATATTATAAGTTTCAAAAGTTTTCTTCAAAAAGAAATATTGTTAAACTTACCTGGAGCACTTAGTCCCCTAGACTTCTCCTTCCTCTTTCTTCCTTTCTTCCTCTCCTTTCCTCACTCTACCTTGCTTCTATTTTTCCTCTCCCTCACTTGGACGAAATTATAATGTTGTAAGGGTGGGTTTTCTTATATAGACCACCAAATAATTTACCTTTCATGATCATGGGTCCACCTTATCACAATTAAAATACACTTTGTTGAATTTTTGGAAAACAAACAACTTATGTTCTTGTCTTCCTCTTCCTTAGTCAAGATATGCATAGGAAAAAGATATTTGTATTTTGAAAATTATGATGATATGTTCTTAAGATAAGGGACAAGTTCCCTTTGATTTAGGGATTCATTTCCATTTTCTTTTGTCTTAAACAAGTATAATAGGTTTGCCTTTTTAGGTGGCAAATTTCTAGCCCTTGAATCTCCATTATTTGGTTGATATTATTTGTGTGGGATAGGAAAGTTTTGTCCTAATGCCATGTATTATCATACCACTTGCTAAAATTATGAGTGTAGGATATAGATGTTTTTGTCCTAAAACCTTGTATTATCATGCCACTTGCCTAAATGATGAATGTAGAATCACACTACTTGCTAAATTTTTGTCTTAATGCCATGTAACATAATCTTTATTATTATTATTATATCATCATCTAATTTATTTTATTTTATTTTTCCTCTTGGATTTGGGCTTATCTCTACCCATTATGGGCTTATTCCTACCCATTTTCTTTGCTTTGGATAAAATTCTACCTTTCTTGGAGGGCTTGGTCACATTTTCATAATTTTTGAGCTATTGGTCCAATTACTATATCCTAGTCCAAGTCTATATTTTATTTCTTGCTTAGGTTATCCAATGGCTTGCTAGAAACTTATGTGAAGTGGAAAAACTCTATATGAAGTTTCCATAGGTAAAAACCCAAAAGATTTTAAACTTAGTAACTCTAGTTCTTGAATTAGGAAAAATTACCCTAATTTAATGTTCTTGAAATTTTAAGACCTTTACTTGTTTCTAAAAATTTATCTTCCTTATCCAAGAATTTTGCATCTCTTTAGTATGTTATTTCTAATTTCTTTCCTATTAGGTTTTCCATCTTTATTTGTTCTCTTAATGTTAGAAACATTTTCTATGCATATACATAAGGTGAAGAATTTCTAAGGACTATATTTCCTTAGATATCTAAAATATTGTCTAATAAATTTTATTTCCTTAATTAAATTTTTTATGTACCTTTATCAATACAAGAAACGAAATTAGGGATGTTACAAATCACATGTTAAAATACCGAAACACCCCTGCTTTATTGCCCCAATTTCAGCCTTTTTCTTCGTTCTCTCTCCTTACATTTTTCTCTCGGCCTCTCTTCTCTCTCGCCATAGTTGCTTCTCACTCAGCCTTTTGCTTCCCTCTCTCCCTCTCTCGGCTTCTCAGCTTCTCCCTCTCTGCCGGCTTTGTTCCTCTTGCTTCGTTCGGTGCGGCCTCTTGCTTCATTCGGTGCTCCCTCTCTCAGCCTCCTAGTAAGCTGGTTGAAAGATTGTTGCTTGGATTTCGCAAGTTCTGCATCAAGGTGTTCCGATCTGCGCATAGGTTAGCAGTTTCTGGCTGGAAATTTTTGCATCTTGTTTATGGGTTCCCTCTGCATCTTCATCTCCTCCTCTGATCTTGAATTTCGCTCAGTTTTCCTCTACCTTCCTTAAATTTGCATTTAGCTGGGCATGAATTTCTCTGTGTTCCCTCAACATTTGCATTTAGCTATAATAAATACGAACTTTGGGTTTAATAAAACTGACATAAAACTTGGGATGCAAACAAAGAAAAAGACCCTCACTAACGAAGAAAGGTAAGGCAGGAAAAGAGGGATACAACAGAACAGAGTACAAGTCAAAGCAGTGGAGGAATAGAAATACAAATTATCCAAGAACTGCCTTTTCTTGTACTTGTTCATGGCTTGAATCTTCTTGATCTAGGTAGGATCCATTGAACTCAAGTTACCTTTAAATAGGGTCTTAAGTTTGTGAATTGAATTTGCATCCTCAAATGGTCATTTGATCTTTCACGGGTAGCCAAACATGGTGGGACAAGATGACCCACTCTTCCTTACTTTATTGTCTTTATTATACTTACAACGGGTAGCCAAACATGGTGGGACAAGATGACCCACCCTTCCTTACTTTATTGTTTTTATTATACTTACAATCTATTAATTTTCTGCTATAAGCCAATCTCAAGATTTTGCATTGCACTGTTAAAACCACTATTAACTATGTTTCTGTGTGCTGCTATAATATCCTAAAAAATAAGTCGTTCACCCTGCCTCAGTACCATCCTTGTGTGTGATACAGATGAAAGGTTTCTTTTTTCACTTCCAGTGCTTCTAGTAAATGATCATATTTCTCTCAAAAAGGGATGGATTTTTGTTAAAGGAGCTCTTTAGCTTTTTCTTTTACATATCTTATAGTAGAAGGTTTATCGATGAGTGGAAATATAAGTATGAGAAAAAGGGTAGAAGGCAATGTAAGACAACAAAGATGCTTATTTCGTGGAAAATATAATATCAAATAAGCATGTCAAACAACCACTTTTGACATATTTATGAATTTCTTTGTAATTAATTTGGTTTATAAATTTTTCATTGATGGAGTCTCCCCAAAAATCTTTGTATAATGTACTGAATAATTTCTGCATAGCTATTGTTTTAACTTACTAGTTAAAGAACTCATGATCTGTGAGCAAATATGTGATTGTGATCTAGCAGAGATTCAAATTTTTGCTCTCTCTTTTTTTTCTTTTGTTACTTTTGCGCCAATTAGAATTCAAACTAAAAATGACTTTAGTACTATTGAATTAAATTGTTTAAAGTTTTGTTATTTAATAGTATAACTCAAGAGTTGGTTAAAATTTTGATTTATTTATAAGTCCTCTTGAATAAATGAATTTTATGATTATTGACACACTAAATCATTATTTTTTTTAATGATTTAAATAGGTTTTTATAATGTACAAGTTATTAATCATAAAGTTGTCTGTTAATTACATTTTTCAATTGACAGTATTCTTCTTTTATGAAAATGTATAGTAAATGGGGTTATGCATTTAGCCATTCTCCCTAGGAAGAGTGAGTGCTTAATTATTAGATAAATTTTGGTTATCTTTGCTTGGTTGAAGCTTTTGAATTGCGTTTTTGGAATTTTACATGAGCTATGGGTTTGTCATCCTCTGTTCAACAATGCCTTGTCCATGTAGGTCCTCTGGAAGTGTGCTTTCTTTTCAAAGAAATTTTTGTTTATTTTATCTTTTTCTACAAAACTCAGTAGAATTTAATAACTTATTCTTGTGATTTATATAGCTGTTCTATTTGAATAAAATATGACCTTTATAGTTAGTCAGTAGAATTAGTTATGCTCTCATCTTGACTTTCTCATATATTATCTGATATACAACTAATGATTATATATTATCTTATATGTATAATTTTTATTAATTGATTTTGGCACATATATGGACCCTGTGAGAAGACAACTCCTATTTCTTGTGTTGATGTTTTGGTTGAATGTCGTGCGTGTCTATCATAAATATTATTTTGCTATATCTCGTAGATTCACATTGCGTAGAGGGCATATGAGTAGTAAGTCATACACTTTAAACTTCCATGCCAAGAGAGCGCACCTTAGGCATTTGGTATATAGTAGTGATACCAATTGTTTTAACCAACTTAGGATGTACAGAGTAACATTTGATCGACTATACTCTATGTTGGATTCTATAGGGGGTTTAAAATCTACTAAACATATGCTAGTTGATGAGCAAGTATCAATGTTTCTACACATTCTTACTCATCACGTCAAGAATAAGGTAATCCAATTTCAATTTGGTCGATCGGGAGAAACCATTAGTAGATATTTTGAATTGGTGTTGAATGCTGTGATGTGTGTGCAAGGGGAGTTATTCAAAACACCTGAATTGGTTCCTGATGATTCAATGGATGATAAATGAAAATGGTTCAAGGTAAATAATTATGTTGCCTATATTATTGGATCATAACCTATAGTATTACATAACATTAACTTTACTTTTTTGTGTGTCTAGAATTGTCTCGGTGCTCTAGATGGAACACACAGAAGGATAAGAGTGCCATTAAAAGATAAACCTAGATATCGTAATAGAAAATGAGATATCATAACTAATGTATTAAGAGTGTGCTCCCGAGAAGGACAATTTATATATGTATTGCCAGGATGGGAAGGGTCGGTAGCTGATAGCAGGGTATTACGTGATGCAATCAGTAGAAGAAATGGGCTGAAAGTACTACAGGGTGAGAAAATTTCTTAAACTTTTTATTCGATCATATGTTCATATAAATATATATTTATATAACACTTTTGGTACGAACACTTGAATTACTAATATATATATATATATATATATATATATATATATATATATATATATATATATATATATATATATTATAGGTTGTTACTATTTGGTTGATATTGGGTATACTAACTGTGACGGTTTCTTAGCACCCTATAGAGGACAAAGATATCACTTGAATGAGTGGAAAGATGGTCACTAACCCACAACCCCGCGTGAGTGCTTCAATATGAGTCATTCATCTGCACGTAATGTAATTGAGAGGTGTTTTGTACTGTTGAAGTTAAGGTGGGCAATTCTTAGAAGTCCTTCTTAGTATCCTGTTAGGACACATAATCGTGTCATCATTGCTTGTTGCCTACTTCATAATCTTATTAGGCAGGAGAATACGCCGGATCTATTAGAAGATCAATTGGATGACACTCAACTTGGCACACAAAATTTGGATAACATCTCAATATTAACATTAGAAACAACAGATGTTTGGAGCAATTGGCGAGATAATTTGGCTAATCAAATGTTCAATGAGTTTAGGGCGAATAGATGAATAATATTGTACATTTTTATGTGTATTCTGACATTGTTATGTGTATTCTGACATTTGAATGAAAATTTATGTGCTACATTTTTATTAACTTTTACATTACTGCAATGTGATTGTATTTTAACACTGAATTTAATATTTCTTCTATGGTTTTTTTTTCTTTTAACATTGGAGTATATCTATGGATGACATTTGTTTTAATATTTACACTTTTATAAATGATGGATATTTTGCAAGCATATTTGTGACACTGGTTAAGTTTTTACTTTAGCAATAGCCTTACACAATGTCACAATATTCAGACGGCAGTTCTCAAAGTGCAAAACATGTATGAACAGTGGATGAGGATAAGTTACTCGTCCAATGTCTTGTTCAGTTGAAGGTTGAGCAGAAGTACATGACTGATAATGGGTTTAAGTCTGAGTATTTACTAGCCTTGGAAAGTATGTTACATGAGAGATGTCCTGGCTGGAGTCTCAAAGGGATACCTCATATACAATCAAAGTTAAAAACACTAAAAACTAGTTGGAGTACCATATTTGACATGGTATATGGTACAAATACTAGTGGATTTGGATATCATAATGATACCCATTGTGTCACGGCAAATAAAGCAGTATGGGATACATATATCCAGGTAAATTATGTTATTAAAGTTATGCTATATCATATTTGTATTTTATTTTAATATATTTCTATTTTAAGATTTAAAGATTGTTAACTGTTTTGGTTTATGTTTTTTTGTTTTCTTCAGACACACAAGAAGGTTGTACCTTTTAGAAACAAGCCTTTCCATCACTTTGAGGACCTATGCATCGTTTGGGAAAAGGATCGTGCAACTGGCAAGGATGACCAATCTACATGTGATGTCATTAAGGAGATGGCTGTTAAAAATGAGGGTGCCGGACTTGAAAGACTTGGAAGACACATATATGTTCCAGGATCCTTTAGCAGAGATGGCATATTCTGAAGCCCCTAACAACACTGCAAGTGAAGCCAGTTCAGTCTCGAGGAGGAGGCGTAGATGCCATGAGGACCCTTTTATTCAAGCATTTCGAGATGTGGGCAGATCTTTAGATGATGGCCTTCAATTAGCAATAGACAAAGTTGTTAGAAGTGTGGAGAGGATGTCTGTTAATGCTGAGATGAATACAAGAAGAGAGCGTCTTTATTCGAAGTTGGAAAAAATTAGGGATTTAACGAGACAGGAGCATCGTATGGCTCATATTACTATATCACAAAATGATTGCTTATTGGCTAGATTTCCATCCGTACCAGATGAGGAGAAAGCAGAGTGGATTCACGACATAATCCACTGATGATATATGTTATATGTGCTTGTTAATTATCTTATCTTTGTGCTTAGTTATTTTTGTTGTTTACTAGTTCAACTTTTGTGTTTGGCTATTTTTGTGTTGTTTATGGACAAAGAGAAAGATTGTTTGTAAGTCATGTTATTTTTTCGTATTAAAATAGACATAGTAAGTTATATTATATTAAATCAACAAATTGTCTACTATAGCTATTTTTTTATATGAATAATATTAATTTAAAATTCATACAAAGGATTTAAACATTAGAATATTTTTTTGTGTTATTATGTATAATAAAAATTTATTTATTTTTAAAAAATCAAAATATTTTTCATTAGATAAATAGGCAACAAAAGTATTTTTTTTTGTATAAAGTATTTTTTTAAAAAGTAATAAATAAATTAAAACAAAATTTGTAGAGATTTTTTTGTGGTTCATCGAAGTGTTGTCAAAGAGATTCACAAATAATAAATAATCAAAAATACAATCTTCAAAGTATTTAAAAATTTAAAAAAGAATAAAAAAAAAACTTCGTATTATTTTTTTCACAAATTACAAGTTGTTTAGTATTGAATAATAAAATAAAAAATAATATTTAAATTATTTCTCAATTTTATTAATATTTTTAATAAAAAAATATTATGAATTATTTTTTATTTATATTATTTTTAAATAATTTTTTAAAGTCAAATAATATTATTTTACTATTTTTATACTTCAAGAATATTTTTGTCTTTTTGTCAGTTTTCCATTCCATTCCATTAAGTACCAAACATAATTTTTCTTATAGTATTCCATTCCATTCCCAATTCTCTTTTTTATTCTTTTCTTTGCCACCAACCAAATGGTACCTTAAAATGTTTTCCACACCCTACACTTTAAGTAATTCATAGCTTTAATTGACCGAAGAGAATTGAACAAATCTCAATTCAATCAATCCTTCAAATGCTTTAAGATGGTATATGGTATTAGGAAATTTTATTTTTTGAACATATGAAAATTTACTTTTAAGATGTTTGAGTATAGTAAGCATGAAAATTTTGAAATTTATGTGTTATATATGATTTGAATAGTATTAAATATAAAAAAAATTCATTTATCTAATGATGCTTAAATTTTATATATATAGATTTTCAGTTATATGAAAAATTTAAATACTAATGCACTAAATAACACCTAAAACTTCTTTTGGAGTATACTTTTTTTTTATTTAACTATCTTATAATTAGATTATGTCTTATCTTTATGTTTCATTTCTTATAAAATTCAAATAAGAGGACTAGAGAAAAAAGAACAAATATCTTATCCTTCATTCCTTTGCTTAATTTCATCTATAGTATTTTCTCTCAAATATGTAAAATGTAAAATGACACATATGCAAGTGATGAGAATGTAAAATGTCATATTTTTCTCCCTTAAATGTTTATCCTTTTATATTTATTTGGTACCTACAAGGATTCATTATTCTTATATTTGGATTAGGATACAATTGAATGCATTAAGTGCAAAACAAAGCTGGTTTAGAGAAAATTGGAGTAATGGAGCAAGAAATACATAATATTGGATAGAATCTCTAGCGTTGCAATGCTGGAAATCTAGCATTGCAATACTAGAGTCAACGCCAGAATGTGAAAAACTAGAATGTCTTATGTCATAGCACTTGAATCCCAGTGTTGTAATGCTAGATTCAATAGAAAAACGTCAAATTCCAGAAGCTTCATCATCACGATGGTGGAATTCTAGTGTCGCGACACCAGAACAACATATCAGGTACCCCATTTCCATGGACTTCAGCATTTCAACGGTCGATACTAGCATTGTGATGCTAGTGCAATAGAGTAATGGAGTAAGAAATACATGAATATTGGACATAATCTTTGGTGTTGCAATGCTGGAAATCTAGCATTACAATGCCAGAGTTAACACCAGAATGTGAAAAACTAGAATGTCTTATGTCACAACACTTGAATCCCAATGTTGCAAGGCTAGACTCGGTAGAAAAACATCAAATTCCAAAAGCTCCATCATCGCGATAGTGGAATTCTAGTGTCGCGACACCATAACAAGATATCAGGCACCCCATTTCTAGAGACTTTAGCATTGCAACGATTGATACTAGCATTCTAATGCTAGTGAGCTAACTCTATTTACAAATAGACAAGTTAGGAATGATTTGGGAAATTTTTAGTATAACTTTTTTTGAATTTGTATCATGGCCATGCATGGCTCAACTTCTTTGATTGGTCAAAAGAGACTGGAACCTCAAAATTGATTACACTCTGAGATCTAAATTTGTTCTTATTATTCAATTTATACTTTGAGTATTGAATGTTCTTTTGTGCTTATTTTGTTTATGATTGTCTCATTTAATTATTAGGAGACTTACTAGTGTATTAGTCATTGCAATCTATTGCTAAATTAGATATTCAATCTATAATTGATTGATCGCTCTAATTTATAAAGCAACTAAGATTTAATGGTTTGTTGCATCAAGAATTATTAGATTTTAGGAAGAACACTTGACTAAATTAAATTTGATTGCTTGTGCTTGAGTTGTTTAGCTTCATTGATCTCTTTAATTCTTAAGGCTATTGCTAGATTAAACTTGTAGCACTTGTCTTGAATTGTTTACTAATTAGGGTTAACTAGATTTTTTGTTTTCTAATTGACTGCCACTAATAAGAGACAAGAAAATAGTTCCAACAATGAATATTCAAAGTTTGAATTGATATATCATTACATTGATGATTAGTGATAAAATTGTGATAGTGAGTGAATGTTGACTTAAACCACTATATATTTTCTTAATTGATTTTAGTATTGAAATTTGAAAAATTCCTTAGTTGTTTTTCTTTTAATAATTTTTGTTATAGTTAAAACCCCCCATCTTTGTTTATAAGAGCATAAAACTAGGTTAGCCACTCTCCCTAGGAATAATCCTTACTCATGCTCCAATAGGTATTTATAGGTGTACATGCTTTATATTTTTGGGTGCCAACAACAGTACACCAAATTTTGGCACTGTTGCCGAGAGGTGATTCTAGTTTATGTTTGTGCTTCTTATGGTCCTTATTTCATTCTTAATTGTTTATGAATACAATTCAATCTTCTAATCAAGGTGATTTATAGTACAATCCAGAAATAGAGAAAACTTAGTGCAAGTCAAGGAGGGAAGCTCAGAGAAATTCTGACTTGGAAGAAGAAGTCATGGCTAAAAATCAAATTTTAAAGAGCTTGTTGCTCCATTGAATCAACAATCCTTATGCACAACATTCTTTACTTTAAATGCTGCACTTAATTTCAAATTAAAATTTGGACTAATATATCTCTTGCCCATTTTTCATGGTATTGTAAGTGAAGATCCTCACAAACATCTAAAGGAGTTTCATTTGATATTCACAAGTATGAAACCTATAAGAGTGACTTGAGCAAATTAAATTAAGAGACTTTTTGTTTTCTTTGAAGGATCAAGCTAAAGATTGGCTCTATTATCTACTCTTCAAAAGTATTACCATATCGTACGAGATGAAGATGTTGATTTTGAAGAAATATTTCCTAGCTTTAAGGGTGGTCAACATTTGAAAAGAAATTTGTGGTGTAAGGCAACACAATAGTCTCCCTATATGATATTGGGAACATTTCAAGAAATTACGTGCAAGCTACCCTTATCATCAAATTAACAAGTAGCTACTTATCTAGTATTTCTATGAAAACCTTCTACTAACTAATAAGAACATGATTAATGTTGTTAGTAGAGGAGCTTCAGTGAATAAAACTCCCAAGGCCATGAGAAAACTGATTTCAAATATGATAGCTAATTCTCAACAATTTGGAACTAGACTTGACCTTTCATCAAAGCATATTAATGAGGTGAAAACAAATTGTAAGTCTAACTTCTCTTATTTGTTAAACAACTATAGGTAATATGCAAATGGCAAATACTTGTGGGATTTTTTTAGAAGTAAGGCATCCAACTGATATGTGTCCAACTCTTCAAGAAGAGCCCATTAAGTAAGTGAATACGACATGTGGTTTTCTTAGACAACCACAAAGGAAACATGATTCTTATTTGAGCAAGTATAACCTAGGATGGAGAGATCACTTAAATCTTAGCTATGGGAACCCACAAGTAAATCTGCATGTGACTCAAAATTGCCTAAGTTACTAGTAATATTAGTAGACGTACCCCTTAGACAATAACCAGCCCAAACTTCTAATTCAAGTATGTCTTTAGAAGATACTGTTAAATCTCTTATTGCTAATACTTTACAATTTCAACATAAGACAAAATATTTTCAATAAGAGGTTAGCGCTAGTATCTACAGTGTGGAAATTCATATGTGCTAGATGGCAACAATAATAAATAAGCTAGAAGTGCAAAGTTCAAGGAAATTACCATCTCAAATGGTAGTAAGTTCAAGAGGAAATTAAAGTTCAATTATTTTGAAAAGTGGTAAAGAAATTGAGGTTCCAGTAAAAAGAGTCCCTACATCATTGAAGGAAGAAGAGAAGAAAAAAAAGTTCCCAATAATGATGACACACCTAGGCATAGGTTTTCACCTCTTTCTGAATATAAACTAGTACTTTGTTTGCCTCAAACTTCAGCAGAATCTAGAAAATATAAGAAACAAAGATTTATATGAAACATTTTGTAAATTCAAGGTAAATATTCCCTTTTTAGATGTCATTAAACAAGTACCTTGTTAAGCTTAATTCCTGAAACAACTTCATAAAATTAACAGTAAACAAAAAGTTAAAGAATATGAAAAGGTGAGAATAAGGGAAAATGTTTATGTAGTTATTCAAAAAAAACTTCTTGCAAAGTGCAAAGATCTAGGTATGTTTACTATTCCTTGTAACATAGGTGATGCTAGATTTGAGAAGGTCATGTTAGATTTAGGAGCTTCTAGCAATGCCATGTCATATTATATATATGATTCTCTGAAACTTAGACCTTTGAATAAAACTAGTGTTGTGATTCAATTAATTAATAGATCTAATACATATCCCAAGGGCGTGTATATGTGATAAACCTTGAATGGGTAATTTATGATAGATGATTTGTATTGAAACTAAAATTCCGTATTATACTAAAAAAAATTTTTTGAATGATATGGAATATGTGCATATGATAATTTTATAAAAAAAATCATATTAAAAACACTATCTGCTAACAGCAGGTGATGTGGACTCATGTATCATTCTAGGTCAATGAATTAACTGTTGGAGGGAGCCTGCTAGTCCTAACGTTTGTCAGTGTGTGAACAAAATTATGGTTAAATAACTTAACAATTCAACATTTTTCAATATGGTTATCTTGTACCAATGAATCAATGGGTTCAGAGGTATTGGAATTATCATTTATCTATGGGTACTTTGGATTTTAAGCAAAAAACTAGGTGAATTAAATTACTGAAACTATTAGTATATTCATAAAATAATATATATATATATATATATATATATATATATATATATATATATATATATATATATATATATATATATATATATATATATATATATATATATATATATATATATATATATATACCTCTGTTTGAGTAGATTTGAAGTTTAACCCTAGTTAAGAATCAAAGTGTGTATTAACCATTCTTGCTCATATATATATATTGGGGTTGGAGGGTGGCCGGTGGTGGTGCTGGTATTGAAGCTCAAGTTTTTTATAGAAAAGTACAATGAGGTGTGATACATGGTTATGTAGGCCAATGTGCTCTTAACAGTACATTCAAATAATGAACTTGTGATTTAGTTCAGGGTGTTGTTATGGAAAGTTGACCTATTGAGAGTTTGAGCTTCTTTATCAATGGATTGTTTTTTTTTTTTTGACAAAATAAAAAAAATTTAAACAAAGATAAAAATCTAATGGTGGAAAGATCAACTTCTTAGCAGTCTAAATTTCCATAGCAGTACCTTACAGTTCATTTTAGTTCAAAACTAAGTATGGCATATGTATGTGCTTCAAATATTAGTAAAGAAAGCATTTATTTCATTATTATCCTATGAACAAGTCTTTCATATAATTTATTTATGTGATTAACCAAGACATCTATAATTGATGATATTGAGACCCAAGAGGCTTCTTTTTCTGGCCAAGAAGATTTAATGACCTCCATGATACTCTTGAGTAGGCTAAGGATTGTAGTTTAAGATGTACCTAAAGTTATTTTTGTATGGTATTTTGTGATGTTCTGTTGCTTTGATATCTTATAGCTAATGATCTTATACTGGTGTCCAGGGAAATAACCATGGACCATTTTTAGAAACCAATTTGTGTGTTTTCTCTAAATTAAATGTTATGGGTTGTTAGGATCGCCAAAGACAAATAGAGAAATATAGGTTTGGATTTACCAAATAAACCAACTACAAGCTTACAGGATTGAGGGAAATACATTGTCCCTAACATTTCCCGACCGGCAGCATACTACAACCTACCAACATATAGCTCCATCGGGAGTGAGGTTGGCTTCAATGGAAAGGGAATGCTTCAACAAGAGAGTATCTTCATAAAGCTCTCTTCAACGAGGTTCTGTTTCAATGATATTGGGAATTTATAGGTTAATTGAGATTTTTGAGGGTGATTCTTTCCTTTCCTGCCTTAGGCTTGTCTAGATGGCCTGAGTGTATGACAAGGGTGAGATAATCAGAGCCACGTGAGAAGAAAATGTCACAGGGGCAACATTGAATATATATTAAGAATTGAAGGATTAAATTTAAAAAAATACGTGGAAGATTAAATTGAAAAACTCCCAGTATATGTCAAGAAGGAAAGTTTTCCTCTTAGTTTTTTTTCTCCAATTTGATTATTTTTTAAAATCAAAATAGGATTTTTTTTTTGGTCAAATTACTTACATGATCTCTTCTTAAATATATGGATTAATACAAATTTGTACATTTTTTTTCGTATTTATCACTAATTTGGTTGAAGACGTAATTCAATTTAAATGGATGAAGAGTAAAGAGAGATAGAAAATTAATTACGTACCAAATTAATAAAGTGTGCATTTTGGTATTGTGGCTAGCTAGATATTGTTTAAGTCAGTTAAAGCTTGTATTTTTTATGGACTAGCTCAATTTTTTTTTTTTTGTCATCTAGTTTAATTTTTTATTTAAATATCTATACAATAACGAGAGGGGAAAAAAAACTAAGAAATTGATATAGCCCCTCACTTTGGTGAATTAGAAAAGGAAAAGAAAGTTAAGTGGAGTTTGATTGTCAGTAAAGATAGAAATACTTCTTTTGTAATATATGTATTCAATTCTCACATATAGTCTCTCTCTTTTTTTTCTTTTTTTGTAAGTGATCTTTAAATACTACTGTAAAGAGGGCGTTTGGCAAGAGAAAATATTTTGGATTTTTAAAAATCTTAATTTGGGAATTGAATATTGCTTTATTTAGTGTCCAAATGCAAACTATCATTTACAGAAAATTTCAATTCTTAGGAATAATTTTTTGGGATAGACTCCCATTAAGAAAATGTCATAAAAGGGAGTTGGAAATCAGTGATTCTCATAAAAGTGTGAATATTTATAGAGAGTGAAATGACAATTTTATCCTTCAATTTTTATGTAAATATTCCTTTTAAAAATAAATTTAATTGTCATATATATTTTAATAATTTTATAAAATTAATGTAAGCATGTAAAATGATAATAATAAACTTAATAAATTATTTAAAATATTTATTTGCATATATAAAAAAATAGATAAGGGTATTTTTGAAAAATACACAAATATTTTCATGAAACTTTAATTATAACCAAACACAGGAATAAAAATTCTTAGAAAATATTATTTAAAGTTTTTTAATAATTTTAAACATCAATTAAACATATTTTATATATTTTCAAAAATTATTATTTTTATCAATTATATTTTTTTAAAAAAAATGTGATTCTCAAAAATAAAATTTTTTACTGTTTACAAAACATCCCTTGAATGTTTATTGAGACTTGTGGCTTGCTTTAGTTTTAAAATAAGGTAGCCTACCTTATTTTACTCTAAACTTTTTAATTTAAAAAAGAAAAAAAGAAAAACATAGTTTCTTGAGAAGATTTGAACTCTCTAAAACCCATATGTCAATTTCTGGCTTAAGGCCTCGATGTTCAGTTTCATCAAACAGATCTTAAATGAAGATACGAATCTTATGATTGAAATGTGAAATAACAAACCCGTTGGTCTAAGTATCATTGTTTTAAGATAAGAAAAGGAAGAGAGATTAGTGAATGAATGAATATGCCGAACTCCAAAAATTTAAGACGGTTTCTTAGATTGGACGGGGAATCTAAGCCTAATTATATATTATAATTGGTAGGATTGGTAGATTAATATCGCCAAATTATATTAAAATTCATTTATGAGTCATTTCTAAATCATTTATTTAAAGTTACATACGAATATATTCTAGATATACGCGCGCGTATTTCACACTTATTCCTTTCAATTATTTTTTATTTTCGAATTCTTATCATTGAATTAATCAGCTTTCTTTTTAATCTCTTTATTGCATTAATTACTGAAATAAAACGTACATAGATTAACGTACACTAGATCGTGGTTTAAATGTAAATAATATTTTTTTGAAAAAATAAGAATATTTCATTCAAAATAAATTATATTGACACTTACAATAATTATAATTCATAATTTTTCATTGAACTAAAAAACGAATAAAAACTTTGCTGATTCTCTAATCTTTGAGATAAAAAATAATCTCTATCATTGTTGCAGCAAGATTATCACTTTCACTTGCTTGCTGAATCAGATATAAATTTTTTTAAAATATCATAATAGTCTTGAACTAAAACAAACAAACAAAATCCCTAAAACCCCAATCAAACAAACGCAAAAACATTTATTGCAATAAAAGTTGGATAAAAAACTAACAACTTTTATATCTGTTTAAAAAGAAGACAGATCAAAAATTTATTATAAAGATAAATCCAAGATATTTATTTGAAAAGAAAAAAAGGAAAAGAAGAGAAGAGAGAGAATAGAGAAAAAGAGAAAAAAGAAGAAGAAAAGAAATAATAAAAAAAGAAAAATATTAGAGAGATGGGTTTATGCAAGAAAATATGTTTTTAGCAGAAAAAATTACTACTAAGACTTTCAGCAATGACTTTGGATCACTACCACGTTGTTAGTAATAATTTTGTTACTAAATGTTTTTAGGTGAAAACTTTTAAAATATCATTAAAAGTTGGTGACAACTTAACTCAGTGATCAAAAATTATAAAAATAACTATCAAAATCATAATAGTCACCATTGAATGTATATTTTTAGTGACAACTATAATATATCACCATTGAAAATAAAATTTTAGTTATAACTTTAATCGCCATTAAAAATTGACATTTTGTTGCAACTATTATATTTGCAAGTCAAAGAAAATATCATCAACATACATTAGTTCAAGCATTATGCTAATAAACATCTTTAATTTATTTAGAAAATATACAACACAAGTATAAAATATTTCATATATCTTATGTTCAAATATCTCAAAATGTCTTGACAAATAAATTTAAAGTAACGTCTTTATTACGATATTTTTACTAAAAAAAATTTATAAAACTCGTATTAATCAAACCCCACCTATACCTCAGGATAAGACCATTGAAAAGCAGAAAACAAAGAATACATAAGCAGTAGCATTATTAGTCAAGGTCATTATCATGCCCTGAAGCATGCAAATTGTTTAATATAAGCAGCGATTCACTTGGTTGATATGCATTTCTTTATAGTATAAGCTAGCATGTGAACTGCTCGAGGACGAGATCTAGATTAACTAAAGCCTGTTGTCATTTGAGTCTGAATTAAATGTTTGTTTAGTTTAACTCATCATCAAGTGCATCGCCAACTGGAACCAATTATTTACCAGAAAAATTGGACCCCTCTATTGCGTCCCCCACTTTTTGTCCTTTATTAAATTATCCTCATAATATTTCATTGGTTTGGTATAATTTATAGGTTAAAACCACCATGGTAATTGATCGAATAAGGGTGTACCAGATGACATATTTTAGATAAAAGTGGACAAAGCATAATAATATGCGATTATTTTCTGGAAGTAATATATTCTTCTCCCCCTATTCAAAGTTGACAACTTGCATGGATTCCAAAGTTACAGGCCATATCTACCAAGTCCCAGGTAAACACTTGCGGGCGAGATATTAAAATGTAGAAACTTATCATCATTTTAAAACCACACTTTGTTCTGAAACGTTTTAGTATTATTCGTCAGATTCTTTTTTCCTGTAGCACCTCTTCCCAATATTTTAAATTTGCCCTCTCCTTTATATATAATATGTTATAACTCGCAAGTGTAAAGTTGACAGAGCTTAATACATTTTGACAAGTTTGCATTTAATTTCATGTCCTTATTTCTTCTTTTTTCTATCTGTTAGAAAATTATTGACGCATCCTTTGAAGAAGCTAGCACTCGATCGATCTGGTAATGAGCTTGCGAAACTTAAAACAATTTTTGAAGAAATTGTTGCACAAATTAAATCTGCTAGTTTTTAATTATGTCAATGAAAAATAATCATATACACATCTGGTACCCATCAATTAATATATTTATATGGTTATTTTTCATTGATTTAGTCTATTAACTTTGTAGCTAAGTCTATACAAAACTCCTCTATATACAATTAAATATTGATGCATATATATTTGTTTTTAAAATCATATTACCTGTTATTTATGTAAATATGTTCACTATTTAATAAGACTTTCAAGTTTGAAACAGCAAGTTTTGAACTAACTACTGATGATGCGGTGTAAAGAAAATAAAAGTATAACTAAAAATGGGTTATACCTACACTTCAAGAGTAAATTAATAATTTAATATTTGAATTTTATACATTTGTTAATTTTTAAACCCTTTTAAATATATAAATTATTTTTTAAAATTAAAAAGTTATTACTTGTTAATTATTTTATTATTTTAAAAAAATATCAAACTCATAATTCTTTAAAAAAATTAATATACAATGAATTTGATATTTTTAAAAATTAATTCATATATTAAAAAATTAGAAGACTAAAATTAAATCAATAAATCTAAATATCAAATTGTCAATTTTCTTTTTCTATATTCAAATAGACTTGCATAATATGACATGAAATCTTGCGCGATGTCGATGTCATATTTATCACCCCTTCAACAGCAAAATCTAAATAGTTATCCAAAAAATTAATCAAGGATATAAGTATAAACAGTATTCCAATTGACGTGTTTTTGTCTATTTGTTTTCAATCACAGACTTCACCGTCCTACATATACAGCCATTTTGATTGTGCACTTCGTTATTACATCCGCATCTGCATTGAAAGAACGTCTAGTTAAAAATTGATTAAATTTCTAAGAATTATTTTGTTAAATAGGAAATTACATAATTTTGATTTTGATGAGAGTTGAATTATACTGGAGAAGGGATGAAAAGATCCATTTATTTAAAATAATAAATTATCATAAAAAAAAAACTTAAAATAGAAGATGTACATGTATATGTGTGTGTATATATATTAACTAAGTATTTATTCCAAAAATTAATAAACAAGAAAATAATGAAAATGATCTTGTCCAAAATTATTGTAAAGTCAATTTTTACTTGAAATATATTTAAGTTTTGCAGACACTTAATTTTAATAACTTGTAAATAACTCAAATAAAATCTAAAAAATTAGCGTCTATAATAATTTAAGCTAAATACATTTAAGACTAAAGTAAGTATTATTGAAATAGATAACCTTAATTTATTAAATTACTTATGCTTTTATTTCTCACCAAAAAAAAATTAAATAGATTGTTTCAGCTTTGGGACAGAATATATCATAATTAATGGATATCTATTAATAATAATTATTGACAATATATTACTGATAATCCAACGCAAAGAGACTTAATTATACCAAGTACCAAAAAACTTATCCCTTAATCCCTTTTATGATCAAGATTGTCTTCATAACTAATTGAACCAACAGTTCTTGACAATTAATTACTCATAACCCGATGCAAAGAGACTTAATTATACCAAGTACCAAAAAATTTGTCCCTTAATGCCTTTTATAATCAAGATTGTCTTCATTTTATGGCATGAAGCCGAGGGAGCTCACCAAATTGCACAGCTGGATTACGTTTTCCCCCATTACCACCTTCTCTTGTTTGTTTATTTCTCCCAATTTGGCTAGTTTCACGAGGAAACTCACGCAAAAAGAGGGGTTTTTTTTCTTTTTATTTTTTTATTGTTTTTGGGGGGCGGGTTGGGGAGGGGGGGGAGAGAGGGAAAGAGTAATTACGTGATATTCCAAAGAAAATCTTATCATATCAATTAGCGTGTATATACTATTGTGCAGACATTCACCCAAAGCTGTAATTGAGAAGATATATATCTTAGTAAAAAGAAATAAGACCCCTGATTTGCTGAGAGCTTTTGTCTTTAAATTAGCTTTGAAATATCCTTATTAAAGTTATATGCTCTTGTGAATTAAGCGAAGACAAAAATCTTTTCGGTCACTTTCACTTTGAAAGCTTGGTCATCGAAACCGAAAGTGAACTTCTTTTCTCTATGTTATTAAGATCTTCAAAATTTTCAAAGATTCTCCTTTGTTTTGGGATTTGAGATTTGACCATGGTTGCTTTAGAACAAAAAAGCAGTTGAAAGCATATTTAGATTATTAAAAAATTTAATTAGAAAGTTGACTAACAATAATCCTGGAATTGTCAATGCCAGTTCCCAAAGCATTATTATGTAATAAGACTCGAGGCATGTTCCACGTTATAATTTCCCTAATAAAATTAATTATGAAAAGTGCCATATATAATTGTGGTACAGTAGTCATATTAATTATGTTAAAAAAATTAACTATTTATTTAATCAATTAATTAATATTTATACGAATATATATGAGTTTGGGAGAATTCGGTTTACTTTGGAATGGGAGAGTGAGTGAGTAAGATTTAGTGTCTTGACATGTGAGAATGAGTAGCTATTGAGTAATTTATAATATATTATTTAATTATTAAAAAATAGTATATAGTTATTTAATAATTTATAACTTCCCACTACTCCTTTCCTTGCTTTTAAAATTTTTAAAAATAAAGAATGTTAAATAAAATTATTTAAACCTTAATTACCAAAAGAATAAATTAGAATGTGAATTGATATGCACCTTAATTAGTGCAAGTCAAGACATTAGTATAACATGTTATTGGGTTCCTTGGCCAAAGGCACCTAGAAGACCTCCAAGACAGGTGTTCCCTAGCTCAACAAGACAATGAGCGGCTAATGTTAACTGCCAAAGAAGGTCAGGACATAGGTAAGACAATGAGCAGCTAATGTTACCTGCCCAAGAAGGTCAGGACATAGGTTCTGATGCCAAAGTCTATCTGTTGGTGCTATAAGGTATAATAAGGAGTAAATGGCCAAAGATCCTACCTAAGAGAGTAAATGTTCTATTTATAAGGGTGCTCCCTTGGAGTAAAATGATAGTTTCAATTGATCAACGCATGATAGCAAGTGCCACATATTGACTGACCATTGGTTTCGCGACTCTCACTATGTATAATACAAAATATGCATTGTTATTTTGTTAGGACATTCTTCAGGATGTGTCCATAATTTATGGGAAGCTTTCGGTATACTCGCTTGGGTCATTAGGTCGGTAAAATTGATTGCATGTGAGTGCTGGCCCAATGATTGTAGGGAAGCCCAAAATGGTTTGTATCAATAAAACTTCTTAATGCAAGCAAATTTAAGAATTTATCTCTATGTTGTTATCTTAATCTAACATACAATTATTCTTATCTAAGTTTAATTTTATCTGGTATCTATTATACTGAGTCCAAAATTATTCTGAGAGAGCAACCGCTTAGCGATTGCCTAAAATAACATCGCTTTACATTGCTTTCCCTACCTTAAAAGAAAGTCAAAAGCGGTTTCACAATTGCCGAAAGTCCTTTTTTATGCTTGTCTTCCTGTCATGCTAACGAAGGAAAGTGTTACAATCTCTTCCTCAATCAAATCAACCTTCTTGTATAGGGGCATCGAGGTGAGAGTATATCTAGAGCCTAGTATTTAAACTCTTGGCCTGGGATATCAAGAGATCTTATTAGGTGCTTTTTATTTTTATCGAAAATATTGCAAGGGAAGAAGAAGAAAGTGGAGAATCAAAGTCACATTCGTGGTTAGAGATACTTGGCAAATTAGAATGCTTATACGTGGAAATTCTTCCTAGCCAGTAGCTATGAAATAATAATTCACAATACCAATCTTATTATTTCTCTTATGATCCTTACAATTACTGTTAAAATTTGTAAGTGCTTATTTGTTTCCTTGAAAAAGAAAATTTTTAAGAAATTATTTTTAAAAATATTTCTTAACTAGTTTTATCATAAAATTTATTTATTTATTTAATTATAAAAAATTGTTCATGAAAATGATATAGCAAATAGTTAATAAGGATTAGTGAAGTGATAGTTGGTGATGCATCAGTGCTCGATGGAATGAGGTAGGTGATTTGAGGTCAAAGTCGACCAAACAAATGTTTGCCATATTTAGTTCATTTTCAAAGTTCATGATAGAGTTAAGAAAACAACATCCAAGCATCCTCATTTAACTGTGCCACTCTTCTAAATTGTACACTTTAATATTTACTAGAGCAGAAGGTAAGATAGTACTTGAAAAGTAACCGAAAAAACGCCACAACACAACTAAACTAGAATGATGAACTACTATCATTGTATTCAAGCGAAAATACGAACATTTATAGGACAGAAGTTGCCAAGTTGTATACCTTTACTCCAGTGGAAGTCTAATACAATTTAATGCAAATATTTATACAAAATTTCCACAATTCAATTTCATCGGGAATCCCAATCCTTCAATTTCCTGCTTCCTTTGGGTTTTGACATAGATGCATTCATTGCTGCCATTTTCTCGTTGTACTTTGCCCGAAGTGGATCATTGTATGTCCACCTGCACCATATTCCAACATTGACAACGAAGGCATTAGGGCCACCTTATGACACCACTTATCTATATATAAGCCCAATTGGTCTTTCGCATAATGAATAAATGAATGATTCCAGGGATAAAATACTGTGCAGTCTCTTGATGAAAAAACGAACTGCATTTTGGAATAAAATAACAATAGTACAAACTTACAAATACAAAAATCTTCATGCAGCAATATCTCCAAAACTTGAAATCGAAATGCAAAGCAATTTGAAAATAATTATTTTTATTTTTTCTATCATCTTTTTGGGTAGGAGGAATGGATAATTTTCAGTCTTGATGTAGTAACTATTTCTCTGCCTAAACAACTGATTAACAAGATAAAACTCAAATGCTTAAGTATAGAATTTAGTCAAAGTCAGAACAAAAAAGACATTCAAGCTAGGACAAATAAGAAAAGATAAAAGGATACACGAAGAGGAAGTGCATACAGTACAGATCAGAAACTTGATGAAAGGGTTAAGCATATTAGACCAAACAAAGAGCTGCTAATAGCGGTAACCTTAATCTCTTTGTGTTGTCTCGCGCAAAATTACAGTAGAGAAGTATTTTACCAGAGGGAACACAGAAGTTATTGACTTCAGCTAGGATAGTACATGCTAAAACAACAAAAAACAAAAAAAATAACAAAACAAAACAAACATTGGATGGGACCTATAAGATGGCATATTTCGGCCTCATCACCATAAAATAATGCAGCCAATGAACTGTATTCTAACTATATAACATTAACCTCTTATTATCTCAACTCAGATAATTAAATTCCCAATTTAATGAAGTCAACCTTTACAGAATTTCTTCTCATTCTTATACTCACTTATTATTAGCTTAATTTTCAAATAAAGATGAAAAATATTGAAAAAATAAAATAAAAACCTTACACTAAGGGCATGTTTGGAGCAAGTGATAAGGGACACATGATAGGATAATTTATCCTATCCTGTTACTATTTTATGTTTGGTGAGCCAGTAAAATAGGATAGTAGTATCAGGTTTACTATCCTATCATGCCTCTTTAGTTAAAATATGTATCCTGTGAGGATACCTGAGTTAAAGACATGATAACATATTTTGCTGCCTCATCCTAGACCCCAAAATCGCCCTCAGAAATGCTCCTCCTCTTCACCCTCGAGATCGTTCGTCATCCGTCACCCTAAGAAGGCTCGTCATCCCTCACCTTCGAGACGCTCCTCCTCCCTCACCCTAAAAAAATCTCCTCTCCTTCGTCATCCTGGGATCTTCATCCCACCGTCGCTCTCCTTTAGCCGAGATAAGCATCAATTTCTCCCTCTCTGTATAGTTTCGTTCTTTGTCATGCCTAGGTATGCCATTTTTCCCTTTTCCCATTTTCAATTTTTGCCTGCATTGTTTCACACTTGGGTTTGGGAGTATGTATTTGGGTATCAATTTACCCTTGTCATGCCTAGATAAACGAATCACACATTAGCATAGTTTTTTGCCAGCATTTGCTCTTCCCCTTTTCCCTTTTCTCTACTCGTTTCAGAACCCTTGCTAGTTTGGGAGTCTGTATTTGGGTATTGATTTCTGCCTACATATGCTCTTCCCCTTTTCACCTTTCTCTGCTTGTTTCAAAAACTTATGATTTGCACTGGGTATCGATATGCTGTGATTTGCTGTGATTTGGGGTATTGATTTCTGCCTGCGATTTGTTGTGGATTTTATGTGTAACTGGCTTCAGAGTTTTGGATGTGATATTAGTTGCTTTGGGACAAGTTAGGCTTATTGATGCTAATGTGTTATGGAATAGAATTGTATATATGGCTTCCCTTCGTGCTGAGCACATGAAATTTTTAAGGGTGATGATGTGGCAGGTTATTCAACAAAAAGAAATAGATGAGCAAACATAATTGTTAATAGCATAAATGAATTATGAAAAAGTATCGAGATGTGGCTAAAAAGAAGTTCAGAAGGATTGGGTAAAGTTGCAAATGGCCTTAGAGTTGCTAGAGATATATTTGATGATTCCAAAAATCTCTTGAATGAGTTGAAAAAAATAGATTTAACAGAACAAGAGCATTTTGCTGCAGCAGAAAAAATACTCTTAGTGACTGTTAGGAACCCAAAAGCCAAAAACAAAAAACACACTATATTTTATTAAATTCAATATTAGGTACAATAGAATTCAACACACTCCGGTTGGAAAACCGTCCTAACCAGCCTAAACCTAAGCTTTCTTTTGAGAAAACAGTTCTCAAACCCACAAACAAAAATTAACCAAGCCTACTTCTCACTCACCCATTAACTTAATACATATATTTTCCCCCAATAACTACTCTAAAACATGCTAAAATAATTGCTTACTAAATAACTGTCTCTTAACTACCTATTTATTAATATTGTACTGTTTAGATAAACCAGCTACGTTTTGGGCTTCTTTCGTTCATGACCTAACACATGGCCCACTTTTGCAGTTTGGGCTCTATCATTACTACCTGCTACAACTTTAGCCTTGTCCTCAAGGCTAAAGTTAAGAAAGTCAATTCATAGTTCTATTTTCATGGGCCCTCTCTCAATTTATAAGCTTCTATTGTTGCACTTCTCCTTCAACTTCTAAATTCCTTGTGTCAAGATCAACTATTCCCCCCCCCCCCCCCCCCCCCGAGTTTAACATTTCATTTTCGTCTAGTACTAGTAACCTCGTTTGCTTTTTTAGACACCGATGGAGAGGGTAAAATTTCTCACCACACTTGAAGTACAATCCTTTGGCCCTGCTCTCCATTAATTACAAATAAATAATGGAATGTAGGCCTCTGAATTTTTCCCCAGACATGCGCTTTTCTCCATAAATCTGCCTAGCCGTCATTAACTGGGAAGCACCAGTGTGCCCAGGTGAAGCCAAAACAGAGTTGCGCGACCCCTTAACATCATGAGTCTGATTGGAGCCCCAGCCCGATATGGGTCCGGAGCGAGACCCTTGATGAGGGAGAGTCGAGTCCCTTTGTTCCACGCTAGATCATGGGTTGGACCGGAAACTGTCCAAACCGTTACCACCTTGTTCATGGCCACCCCACATGCGTCCCTTTTCTGCTGACTTGTACATGGTTTTCTCAATGCCCACGATTTCTTCTTCAACGTCCCTGGCTATGCACATGATTTGCCCGCAGGAATATGAATTGAACGTTCTTACTCTCCTCTTGATAACCGGTTGCAGCCCACTCATGAAATATCCCACATATTACTCTTCTGGTAGGCAAGGGACTTGAGAGAAGATTAACTCAAATGCTTCAATGTAATCTTGCACACTTCCATCTTATTTCAATGCTGCCAATTCTTCAAAAGGATTTTCATGCTTTCGTCCTCCATACCTGGCTATCAAAGCACGTTTGAGTTTTTCCCAAGATAAGTGATCCTCAGTCTCCTTAAGTAAATTAAACCAATGAATAGTAAGACCTTCTATGCTCACATGTGCCAATTTAACCTTGACTTCCTCAAGAATTTTCTAGACTTAATAAACTTCAGCCCTGGTAATCCAAACCATAAAAAATGAGGAGTTCAATTCTTTTAACTGACATTTTATAATCATCTAAATAGTCTCCTTTTGATTCTAAGAATCGAGGCTATGAAGATCTCTCATTTGATGAAGACTCCTCCCTAAATAATGTTGCCTCCTTTCTCTTTCCCAATTGCTTACTGCTCTCTTGTAGAAGAAATTCATGCTGTTGCAATTCGGTCATCATTCTTTGCATAGTGGTTTTCATTTCTTCCATATTTCCTTCTTATACTGTCATCTTTACTTCCAAAACATCCACTCTATCAAACATCTTTGGCATGCCTTCCCCACTTGTTATCCGGCAAGTTGGACCAAATGTTAGGAACCCAAAAGTCAAAAACAGAAAACACACTATATTTGATTAAATTAAATATCAGGTATAGTAGAATTCAACACACACTGGTTGGAAAATCACTCCAACCAGCCCAAGCCTAAACTTCCTTATGAGAAAATAGTTCTCAGACCCACAAACAACCAAAAATTAACCTAGCCTACTCCTCCTCACTCATCCACTAACTTATACATATATTTTTCACCAATAATTACTCTAAAACACGCTAAAATAACTGCCTCTTAACTGTCTATTTATTAATATTGTACTATTCAAGTAAACCAGCCACGTTTTGGGCTTCTTTCCTTCATGACCCAGCACATGGCCCACTTTTGCAGTTTGGGCTCTATCAATGCCACATCGATTGCATATCTTCTAGGGTGCTGATGATGTTGATCATCTTATTTTTGTAAAATCATTGCTATAGTTGTTCTCGTGGAGTTTACTCTTTTTAGTGACTTTGTTTCCCATTTTGGTTTGATGTATACGTGAATGATGGCCTATTTTGGTTTGGTGAAACCTATGGATAAAACTTATATTTATGCCTTGAATGTATAATGTTTACCAAGTTATATTGTTGTATTTGATGAATCTTGTTTACATTGTTTAACTTTGTAAATGGTTATATTTCAACTAAGTTAAATAACATGTCCATTGTTTACATTGTTTTATTTTTTTATGTGATATATTTTAATTTATGGACATTATTTTGTTAATTTTATTTATTTATTTTTATTTAGAATTTATACCAATGTAAAAAGTAATCAAAAAATTGTATTAAAATTGATTTTAAATAATTATATATGTAATTCTTTTATGAGGATAATTTTGTCATTTTATATAATTTATATCATATCCTACCATTATCTAGTTTGTTTCAAACACAGCATAGAATAGCATAATACTTATCTTATTGCACATCAAATACTAGATAAGATAACAACTTACTAGGCCCATATCCTCTCCTACTCTTATCCAATCTGCTATCCTATCTATCACTATCATATTTTGACCACCAAACGAGTCCTAAGGCCTCAGTTCTCAACTTTATATTGTTATCTATAAAATAATGAAGAAGACTATTCCGGGTCAGTGTTGTTACAGATTAATATTAGAAATCAAAAAAAAAAAATTAGCATATAAAATAAGGTAACCTGGCAAACTGGCACTACATTTAAGGGAAGAGAATGATTAAAGAGAAAGTGAACTTACGGGTTGTTCCAATCAGTAGTGTCCTCGTTAACAAGGTGGGTCCACTTAGTTCTTCCACTGCGACCAAAGTGCTTGACTTGCATAACCTTTGGTAAAATTGTCTTGTCCATTTTATCTTCACCAGTTGGGGAAGAGAAATCTCGACTATAAATACCATCACTTCCAACCGTAGCAGACCGATCATCAGGATTGGACTGGAAGAAGGCACCCTTGTGATAGTATTTCTGCATGAATCTCCACTTCTGTTTTGACGATGGACCTGATTTTGGATTCTTCCTTTCCCACTCTCTCCTCTCTTCCTCTGTCATGTTTCTCACCTTCTCAATCTCTTCCTTCTCCTTCAACATTGCCTCACGATCCTCCCTATCCCTCTTGATCCTACCAATCTCTCTCACTTTCCAAGCTTCATACTCCTCTGCCTCATTAACTTCATCATCAGTATCTACATCAGCTACATTTGCTTCCATTTCCAAATTCTTCTGGATTTCTTCATCCTTCCGGATCTCCTCAACAACAATCTGTTTTGTCTCTGTTTTCCTTTCCTCCAATCTCTTAATCCTTGCTTCCTCAAGGGCCCTCTCTTCAGCTTCAAGACGTTCACGTTCAGCAATAGTGTCTCTCTCTGACTTGGGAACAAATACAGGCTTCACCATTGCAATTCCTGTAAGTTCCTCCTCTGAATCAGTCTCATACTCAGATTCCTCTTCTTCCTCTTCTTCCTCATCCTCCTCCTCCTCTTCCTGAGGAAGTGCTTCTTCTTGCTCTCTTTGAAGCATTTTTTCCCTAATTTTTCTTCTTCTTTCCTCCAATAAATTCTCATCTTCTTCCTCTAATTCTAACCCTTCCTGTCTCCTGGCTTCCTCTTCAATTGTAGAAACAATTTCAGCTTGTCGAATGCGCCGATGGTCAGCTCTCACTTCCTCACGATTATCTATTCTGCTTTCAGCCAAACGACGGAGCCTAGGATCATCCTTCTTAACGATATCTGAATCTTCTTGACTAGGAAATGCTTTCTCCAAGGCAGCTTCCTTGGTCATCCTAATATCACCTTCTTCATTGTCATCATCAGCCCATTCAGGTATTTTACCAGGCCAATATCGCTTAACCTTCGTTTGCCCAATTTTACCTCTGAGCTTATCCCTTATAGCTATTACTGTATCACTAACACCTGCTGTCACCGACATGGTTTCACTCTGAAAGAAAACTGGCAAATAAAGTCTGCCTTCCCTTCCTTCAAATGCTAATACATAAACCATTCACACACAATAGTAAGTAAATCATTTAAAAAGATCAAGTGAAAGTAACAAGAAAAA
Organism: Gleditsia sinensis; assembly: GCA_037074535.1. Taxonomy (NCBI): domain Eukaryota; kingdom Viridiplantae; phylum Streptophyta; class Magnoliopsida; order Fabales; family Fabaceae; genus Gleditsia; species Gleditsia sinensis. The sequence goes on from CM073469.1 coordinate 49,523,297, forward strand.
ATGTAAAGACTAGAAGGAAGGGAAAGGAGAGAGGAAAAAAGAGAGAAAGCCCAAATATTCTAGATATTATATTCATTACAAAGACAAACATTTTCCCAAGTCTGGTGAATCATAGTTACTGTTTTCTTTCATTTAAGAAACTTGTTTGAAAACAAATTTTCAAGAAAAAATATATTCTCAATCAGATATTGACCCTTCACAGCTTGATTCTTGCAGGGATGATATCATAATAACATACATTGCACCCTACCAATTTATATTGCAATTTAATTGAGCAGAATTCAATTGAACCTTGGATTCTGTCTACCACAGAAGATGCAAACAAGATGCTACCAGAAAGCCAAACCTTACTGAAAATTGCATCATATTTTTTCCTCTTAATAAAAATAATACAAACAAGGAGGTAAGAAGCAAATTAAATTTGACAAAATCCAAGAGGTCATCATATTTTCGTACACCCTAGAGAGAGAGATGTTTGCATGGCCAAATTTAATCACAGATAGCAACGACTAGTGATTTAGAAGTAAAGAATGAAAAAAAAAAAAGGAAACTTAGAAAGAACCAACCTGCCAAGAAGACTGCCAATGCGAAGTGAGAAATGTCTCACTGGTGAAAGGTGGATGATGGGATAGGAGGTTGCTTCAGCCACAGCTCCAATTTCTGTAGAACATGAACAAGAGGGAAAAAGGGAACAGAGATTAAGGGCAGTCGAAGGGGAGGAGAGTGAATAAAGGTTAGGACTTTTCCTTTTTCTTAAGGCGGCCGGCCCATATGGACTTGAGACATTTAGGGGCCAGGTAGCCAGCCTTGCTTTATAATTCCAACCCCATAAGAGAAATGATTATGGGCTGAAAATTTGAAACCAGGATTAAATTCCACTTTTTTGGCCCCGACTCAATTTTATTTCTGATAAGGCTGAGGCTTACAAACTTGCTTAAACTCAGTTCAGCCTGAAATTATATGTTTTTAAATTAAAAATAGTATATACCAATTTAATTGATTTTTAGTGTAAAAAATGTATAATCTAAGATTTTTAAAAAAAGTTTTGATGATTAAAATTGAGTACTATTTTCAAAAAATATTATTAAAAAATATCAGATTTTCTACTCTTTTTAATTCTTTAAAATTAATTTAAATCAATAAATAATATTTTATCAGGCTTTGGGCTTTACCAATTCTATTCAACCCAGGCTCAGGCCCAAATATTAAAAAGTAATTTGAGCTGGGCCTCAATCTTTTTCTTCAAAAGCTCAGCCCATGATCAAATTTGCTTGAGGGGAAAAGGATTTGGTGAGTTGCTTGACATAGGATAAGACTTATTTTAAAGAGTAAAAATACAATTAACTTCCTTGTGGGTTGGGTTGTTTTTCACCATGTTACTTTGTAGTTCAAAAGTTGACAATGGTTATCTTGAGATTTAATCTGTTACTACAAAGCTACCCTGTTATTTAAGTTCTATTAAATCAAACAAAAAAATTCCCATATTTCACGTGTTTCTCAAATTTGTCCCAATGTCATCTCAGAATCTGGCCCTTTTCTTCTCAATCAAGCTCAACATTCTCCAAATTTTTGTTTAATCATTATAATTTCCAAATTTCTTCCAATTTATCTCAAAAATCCATAACCCTTTTCTTCTTAACGAGTTTCACACTCTCCAAATTATTACCAATCATTCTAATTTCCCAAAGTTTCTCCAAATTTCATCTTAAAATTCCTAATCCCTCTGTTACCAACTAAGCCCCTCATCACAAAATCCTTGTCTAATAGCTTTGATTTTCATAAATTTCTTCATATTAGATATCAAAATCACCCCTTTTTTCCCAATTGAGCCTCACACTTCTCAAATTCTTTCCTAATTGCTTTAATTTCCCTATATTGTTCTCAATTTCATCTCAAAATTAAATCCCTAACTCCTCTCTTACTCATTGAGCCCAACACTCCCTCAAATTCTTGCCTTATCCCTAAATTTGGTACAGGAGTCAAACTCTTTTATTTGTCCCTTCTTTGGTTTTATACAAAAAAACACTTTGAACTAAGAAATTGGGAATGAAACAAGAATTTGGGAGTGTGGTGCTCAGTTGGAGAGAGGGATAGGGGGTTTTGAGATTGAATTGAAGAAATGTGGGGAAACTATGACAATTAGGCAAGAATTTAGAAAGTGCAAGATCAGTTAGGAAGGCAGGGTCTAGGGATTTTAAGATGAAATTTAGAAAATTTTGGAGAAATCAAATGGGATTTGAGAATTTCCATTTGATTTAAAGGAATTTAAAGCATAAGGTAATGTTGTGCTAAAAGAGAAAACCTAAGGGTAACAAAGTGTCAACTTTTGAACCACAGGATAGTAAAGTGAAAATGGTCTAAACCACATAGTAGTAAACTGAATTTTACTCTATTTTATATTTGCCAAATCATGAATTGTATGAAGTGCTTATACAATCCAATATTTGGTGGGTACCATATAATACTTCAGAATATATATCATAATCTCATCATGCATTTGGGTAGCAAAATGTCAACTTTTGAACCATAAAGTAACAAAGTGAAAATGGCCCAAGCCACAAGGTATTAAACTATATTTTCCTTATTTTAAATGTGTTGAATCTTGAATTGTATAAAGTTCTAATACAATACAATATTTTGTGGTTACATATAATACTTGGGATTGTATAACATAATCTTATCATATATTTGGTGTTCACCAATGCAGGAAGGTATAGGATATAAAACTTAAAAAGTAACAACATATGGTCCTTCACAACAACCGGGCTCTCTCCTAGGGTTAGGGTTCTGAGTAAGTCGTAGATGTTTTGGTCCTGTTTTTCGTGATTTCTTATCAGTATGCAATCTTATTCCCATTTTTCTAGTGTGCTTATAGTAGTTTGTTGTGATTGAGGAGAATGCAAATTGAAGGGAAGAAACAAGAAAACCTGTAGAGTGAAAGAAGATGAAGATATTCCAATTGTCTACAATGATGTAGACATCAAAGACGGAATTGATGAATGTAAAAATAGTTTGGTTGGCAAAGGTTTTCACTTAAAAATCAATTGGGGAGGGAAATCCTGAAGCTGCATTAACAAATATACAAGGACAACCCCAAGGGTTTTGTATTAAGAAGATTGCTCCAAGGGTCTTCCATTTCTTCTTTAATCTAGAGAAAGATTTAATGTGGGTGCTTAGAGGTAATCATTGGTTGTATTGGAATATATGCCTGATCTTGCACTGTTGGAGGAGAGACAGAGAGATCTCTAAAGAGAATTTTGATCATGCAAGATTATGCTTCTTCTAGATATTGTGTCATTCGAAGAGGGTGATGGTCTACATATCATATTTTGGGAAGATTTTTGGCATGGTAATGTTGCCTTTTGTCAAGCTTTTCCAAATTTGTACCGTCTTTCCTTGATGCACAATTCAACTATTCAGTCTTTTTGTTTTTCTTAGGGGGTGTTGATTCATGGACTATCGTTTTGCTATGAATACCTCTAATAAAGAAGTTCATGAATTTGAGGCTCTTTTACTCATTCTACAGCCCTTTCATCTTTTTTCTTCTAACAAAAGAGTTTGGACTTTAGGTTCATCAGGTGTTTACCGTCTTTCCTTGATGCACAATTCAACTATTCAGTCTTTTTGTTTTTCTTAGGGGGTGTTGATTCATGGACTCTCGTTTTGCTATGAATACCTCTAATAAAGAAGTTCATGAATTTGAGGCTCTTTTACTCATTCTACAGCCCTTTCATCTTTTTTTCTTCTAACAAAAGAGTTTGGACTTTAGGTTCATCAGGTGTTCACTCTTGTAGGTCCTATTTTAAGTTCCTAATTTCTTCTCCTGCTGGGAGCCGTTTCTACTTGAGAAGTTTATTTGGAAATCTAAAACTCCTTTAAAAGTGAAATCATTTGTGTGGACAACAATACTCAACAAAATTAATATTAGTGACATGCTGCAGTATTGAAGGCCAAAGAGCTAACATATGTTTCATGTGCAAGGCTAATTCTGAACAGCCAAGCATTTGTTCTTAAATTGTGATGTGGGTATAAAGCTCTGGAAAAATTTGTTTGTATCTTTGACCAGTTTTGACCCAAAACATTTTGACTATTTTTTATTAATTCAGTATATTTGTCTGGGACAAAATAAAGATGGCAAAGTTTTGTGGAATTGTGCAGTGTTTTCTGTGATTTGGTATATTTGGGTGGAAAGAAGCGCTAGGTTTTTCAAACATGTTTTGGCATCTTTAAATGAATTATGGGAAAGGGTCTTATCTACTACTTCCTTGTGGTGTTTTGTTCAGGGTTGTTTTAAGGAAGACTCTTAGACGAATTTAAGTAGGGGTTAGGAAGCACTCTTATTTGCCTAAGCTATTGTATTTCTTTTTTCTTTTTCTTTTTTCTCTCTTCTTTCTTGGAAGGCTATCTTAACCTCCTCTTTTGTACTTCTCTTTCTTGCCAACAAGGCTTCTTTTTCAGTCAGCAAAAAAAATTCCACAACAAATGGAAAATATGAATACGTGATTAAAATTGACATATAATATTTAATGAGTTACTAGGCTGTTAAGCAATAAAATTGTCAAAAACATATTAAGCAGCGTAATTGAAAACGTTCTATTCATGTTGTGAATGGAACACATCCCTCCAATTCCTAAAGCAACTGAAACAAATCAATGGCTAAATTGTTGGGCCAGAATCATTGCTAAGATCACACAAATCAGTGCAATTCTAGCAAGAATCGCAAAATCATTCGCTTCTACAATTCCCAATACCCATCTCCCAATGGGTTTCCAATTCCAGTCTTTAGCATTGCATTGAGTCCTCTGTCCACCGTCCCATAATGATTCACATTATTTTTTTTAATAAGTCTAAAATGCAACATTCCACTTGATTGGAATTCAAGATTACAAGTTACAATTACAAATCGCAGCCTTTCCTCTCTACTATTCTAAACCTATTCAAAGTCAAAGTCTGAAATCTTAGGCAATCTTTAAATAGCCAATTACCCATCCCTAGTGATAGAAGCTGGCATTCTTGCTTCTATTGCTTGGTGCTTATTTCTTATTACAATTAGCAATGCATCAAATAACTCTCTTTTGTGCCAATCTTCTTGTTCCTTTGGTTAGCAAAGTTGAGTTTCTCTCAACTCTCAAGTTTCAACCCTCATCTTTTTTAGTTTGTAAACTTGCTAACAAAAACTTTATATTTTACATTTAAATTTACTTTTGTAGTGTTGTTATCATACCTCCTAAAAAGAAAGTCAAAAAGGATATTGCTTGGAACCACTGTACATCTTTAGAAACTAGATTACACATCAAGTTGAATTTTATTGCTCAAAAATAATGTGGGAGGGAAGGAGCATTTAGATTGAAGCATCATTTGGAAAGAACACACAAAGAAGTTGCTCCATGAGAACAAGTTCCTGAAGACATTAAAAATGTATTTATAAAAATGTTGAATGATATGCAAAAAGAAGATAAAGAGGTTATTGAGTATTTTGAAGAGAAAAAAAAAATTAAGAGGAAAAAATTCGAAGAAAGGGGACCATTGATGCTTTTGTTATGAAAGGAAAAGGGAGAGGTACATCTAGCATGATGAGACAACAAACTTTGAATAAGATGGTAAAGGATAGAGAACTAGTTGTCAAAGATATATGTAGATGTATATATGGAAATGCATTGCCATTTAATTTGGTCAAGAGTCCCTTTGTTTGTCAATATGCTGAAATCCATAAGAGAAGATGGTAGAGGTTTGAAGTCACCTACTTATCGTGAAGTTAGGGTTTCATATTTGAAAAAAGAGCTTGATCTTGTGCATCAAAATTTAGAAAAATATAGGATTGAATGGAAGAAAAGAGATTGAACATTGATGTCAGATGGGTGGACTGATGTAAAGGGTAAGTCACTTGCTAGTGTTCTTGTCAATAGTCCAAAAGGGAATGTTTTTATTAAATCTATTGATACTAATAGTTTTATTAAAGATGCTAAACAAATGTTTAAATTGCTTCATGATATCATGGAGAAAATTGGGGAAGAGAATGTGGTCAAGTAGTGACTAATAATGCTTCAACCGTTGTATCTACTGGAAGCAAGTTGATGGAAAAAAGAAAGTAACTCCGTTGATTTTCTTGTTCAGCTTATTGCCTTGACTTGATTATTGAAGACATGGGTGCTATTCCAATTTTTTATAACACAATTGGAAAGGCAAAAAAAAAATTACAAATTTTCTTTATAAGCATACTTAGGTGCTTAACTTGTATAGGAATTATTCTAGAGATAAAGAGTTAGCAAGGTCATCAATTACAAGACTTCTACCTCTTACCTAACAATAAGATCTATTATGGAGCCAAAGATAGCTCTTAGATCTATGTTTGCATCAGAAGAATAGGCTAAAAATTCCTATGCTCCTAGAAGTGAAGCTAAAGTTGTAAAAAATATTGTTTTAGCTGACCCAATATTTTGAAAATCCATAAAGTATTACTTGAATTGTGTGGGTTCTCTTGTGAATGGAGATTCAAATCCAGTCTTAGGTTATATATATGAGGCCATCGATAAAGTAAAGGAGCAAATAGTAAAGAATTTTGATAATGTGGAAAGTAGATACAAGAAGGTATGGAAACTTATAGACAAGTGTTGGGACTATCAACTCCATAGGCTTTTTCATGAAGCAAGATACTATCTTAATCCTAAGTATGTATTTTTTTTTTATATAATTTTTATAATATTCTATAGCTAATTATAATTATTTTATTTATATTTGAAGTTTTCTTTGATAATTTTATAGGTTTCATTATGATCTAAATTTCAACTCTAATTATGAAGTAAAAATACGGTTGTACAAGACTTTAGACAAGATGTGTCCAAACATAGAAACAAGAATCAAAATTGATGCACAACTTAAGAAGTTCAATAAAGCCGAAGGACTATTTGAATATAGCTTGGCAATTGCAACTAGAGACAAGAAACAACCTAATTAATTAACTTATTTATAGTTTTAACTTTAAGTAACATTTAAATATTAACTTTAATATTATATATCTCTCTTTCATAGCTTTATGGTGAAATCATTTTGCAGAAGAGTGCAAAGAGATACAGCCACTTGCCATTCACACTTTAAGCCTCACTTGTAGTGCTACAGGATGCGTCAGAAATTAGGTCTTTGTTCATATGCATTCTAAAAAAAGAATTCACTTAAAGTAATGAAGGTTGAATGCTCTTGTATTTATTAAATACAATTTTTAACTTGAAATGAAAAATAAAAGCATAAAGAGAAGAAAGGAGATACATATGATCTTATATGCCTCTTGGATGTGGAATAAACCCTAGGCCCATTAAAGGGAAGGGAGAATAAACGAAACCCAGTGTATCTCTTACTAAAAAAAGTTTTCATAATATGATCAACAAACAATGAAATACTAATGAACTACAATCAGATAGACTGACAGTTCTTCAAATAGTAAGATAAAAAAATTATATTTATGAATAAATAATTATGTATATGTCCAAACTATAACACAAATAGTTACTCAAATAGAAATAATGGCTCCAAGACAAGTATTCATAACTTAATATAGGATCAGGAGTGAGAATTAACCAGCATCCACCTTAACATTCTGTCATTAACCATGATAACCAACATATTTAAAACTAAGATTCTAACCTAGAAAAAAAAAAGTCTTTGTAATAATAATTGGAATAACCATTTTGTCCTCTCTATCATCTAAGTTCATACAAATAAAAATATAAGGAGTAGGAGCTAATATGAGACATAACATTGACCACTTTCATTATAAAAACAAAGCCATTAGAAGCACTATTCAAGCATAAATTTTATTTTAAGACTAAAGTCACTGCACTGCTTCACCTAAATTTCATTCTCCTGACATGAAAAGTGCTCGAGTTAACAAGTACACTAACAGAACTATCACATTTTTAGATAGAATGGTTGAATGATGTCATACCTTGCTAACAATTTAGCCGTGTGGAGCAGTTTGTTTGGAAACTAGTGTCTACCCAAGAATCTTCCCTGAAATGCCAATAGCAAACAAACAATAATAATAATATCAATAAGTAAAATGACCACAGAAATTTAGATTATCTACCTTTATCAAGGTAACAACTATGAGTAATGAGAGTTAGAAAACTCATAATGGGTAATGATCAAGCATAGAATGAAATGTCCTCAACATATTGTGACATGTTTTGGTAAATGAGATTGCACATGTATAAATGTTTGACTCTAGCTTAAAGAATGAGGCTAATCAGAAGTTATAGATTAAGGAATGATTTACTATCCAACCTAAGGGCCAACCAAGTACATAGTTTCAAAATAGGATTTGACATCAGCAACAATCTTATTGTACTCCACAAGAGACAAATGCATAGGCTTAGAATGCATCCAACTCCCCCAAACCGTACTCTTAACACAACTTGACCAGTAAAGACATTTAATTTTTGTATGATAGGCTAAAGAAATTATCCCAACTTCTCAAGTACAGGAGAGGCAGACCTACCACAGTCACAAAGTTGAGAACCAATTACTCAGACTGTTTATACAATCAAGGGGAGAGTTCTATATCTTAAAAAAAGACAATATGTACAAAAATACAAAAATACAGTCTACTATATATTAAATCAGCAACATAGACACCAACAAGTGTTGGATGTAGTGGTACGCAACCTGGGAGACCCTAGGAAAAAAAATTAGCAACATAGGCATACAAACAAGGAAATTATTCATGAATCGAAGAACATCACAAAAGCTAATTTCCCTATCACAATAAAGATTACAGTCAATCCTAAAGCAAGGAAGCAGACAAATCACAAGTTATAGTATCAAGTCCATAACCCAACAGTATAATTTTAACACCAACCTGAGCATTTTTCTGTTTACTCTTAAATATGACATGAATGAAAGGAAAAAAAAAAAAGATTTACAAACCAGGTATGAGTAGAATAAAAAACAACTAGAAAAGAAACACACAGATTTATAATAGGCTCCATTCACTTCGAAGCTTCTCGCTAAACCAGAATTGGGAAATAAAACTATATCCAGGGTCTATAATGCTATTATGAAAAAAAAAACACCATACAATTACGAGAAAGATAAATAAAAAAGGATCTGCTAAATGGGTTTAATAAACGAACCTCATACATAGTGATGCGCACTGACTTGGGATGGTGCGAGCAGTGGCTGACTATCGACCAAGCAAGCAAGGGATTGCCCGCAACGTTGCGGCTTGATGGGGATTGACTGCGGCGGTGTCGGTTGCTCGATTCCTCCGATGGGAATGGGGGCTGGTGTCGTGGTAATAGGGTTCTAAATCAAGCGGGGAGGAGCGTAATGGGATTTAGTATCAAGTATCAACGGTGCTTTCAGATGGCCGACGAAAGAACATTAGTTTGGGAACAAAAATTTATATTTACATTTTTTTTACTGTTGCCATAATCTATATTTACATCCATATATGATATATCTACATTTATATCTATATATTATAATAAAAAAGTTATTACTCGTAATAGCATATGTCTTATAAAACTGTTTTCTTTCAAAATTAAATTATTATATAAATAAAATGTAACATATTTTTCTATATTACATTTTTATAAAAAAATTAATATTAAAATAATCTTTAATCATATAAAAATAAATCATAAAAAATTTATATTAGAAATATTTAAAAAATTAACTAATCAATAGTTATAAAATATTTTCTATTATTTATTATTTTAAAATAAATTACCTAATTAATATAGCAAAAACTTATGAATGAAGTGAATTAAATCATTTTAAGGCACATTTCTTAGTGAAAAAACTAATGCATTATTAAGGTTTCATTAAAAATGATTGCGTTAAATATGTAGAATTCACTAAGATGATATTTGGCAGTAGTTTTTAAAAATTTTAAAATAACATTACTATAATAAGTCTCACATTAATAAAGATTATAACACTATATTTTTAATTGTTTATAAAACAAAACTATTTACAATGCGGTAACGTATGAGTTTGCAAAAACTTTCTTTATATATAACATTTTATAAAATTAATAATATATATATATATATATATATATATATATATAATAATAATAATAATAATAATAATAATAATAAAATAACAACCAGTAACAATGCCATGTCTCACTGTTTCATGAAACCTTTTTACCTTCAAAACTAAATTATTCTAAGAATGACATATAGCATATTCTCCTCCAGGGGCAAGGGTACTTGCGGTTTGAAGGGCCAAACATGTTTAAAAATTCTTAATAATATTATATCATTTATTATTTAAATATAAATATATTATGAGTTAACTCTCCTAAATCAAAAATTTATTTTATTAAAACTCTTATAACTCAATTTTAAAAATTGATCATAAGTAATTCTCTATAATTTTTATAATTTATAAATTATACATTATATTTGATTATTTTAAATTTTTTTATTGTTACATATAATTATGCGTTTTTATTTAAGTTTTTAATTTTTTTTCTCTTCGTCCCAAGGACAATTGTCTATCTCCTCCCCTTATCTCCTCTATTATATTTCCTATAAAAATAATTTACTGTATTAGAATAAACTTTTGTAAATAATTACTATTAATATAAGGAAATAGAGCCATGAAAAAATTTGTTGTAAAAACATTGCCAGAAAAATTAAAGATAAATAATTATATAAACTTTTTTATTATTCCAAAATAAGTTAGCCAATAATTTTTTAAAAAAAATAAATTAATATATTGAATTAAATCAGCTTATGGCACATTTCTTAGTTAAAAAATTAAAATAATTTTAGAGTTTCTTCGAAAATGATTGCTAAGTTGTTAGCTATTAAATAAATGTAGAAATACTATTTTCTACAAAATTTACAAAAGTATTTTTAATATAGAGTTGATTAAGATGGTATTTGGTAGCAATCCCATGTTGAAAGAGATTATAGTATTATTTGCTCTGATTATCTATAAAATTGAACTACTAATAATGTATAATGTAAGAGCTTGCTATACTTCTTAATAAATAATATTTTATAGAATTAAAAACCTAATCTATATATTAAAATAAAAGAAAAACAACTAGCAATGTTAAGTATCACTCTCATAATTTTTTTTTGCAATCAATTATACATAGAGACGTTTTTAGGTACCCTACAACACCATTTTAAAGAATGATTACTCGTGCAAAATACTTTATGGTCTTAATTATATTTTAATTATACTTATTAAATATATGCAAAGAAAGAATGAAAAGATGAAAAAAAAAATGAAAGTGGAAAAAACAAATATTTATTTACAGAAATGAATCTGACTTAGGAAGAGACCTAAGCCCTGTATACTTGATGAATGAATCAAAGTTCTCATAGTTTGTAAAGGTTAAAAACAATGAGGTGGTTGTTTGCTTATAGCTATTTTTTATGAAAGAAAAAAAAAATTAAGCAACTATGGTAATCCCGAAAAAGTTCGAAGCGAGTTTGGTTGATTTTATTTGAAAACAATTACCTCTCTTTACCTTATCTTTGTTTTCTTTTCTTTTCTTGAAAAAAAAATTCCTCTTTTCATTTTTAATAACATTTTTGAATTCTAAAAAAGGAAAGAAACAAAACAATGGGTCCTTGAAACCCAATATTTTGTTAAACATGACTTAACTGGAGTATGTATTTGCAATAGATTCAAAGTTCACATACAATCTAATAATTGACACTCTTTGTTTGTTAGAGTAGACTCAAAATCCACACACAAAAACTCTAAAATAAATAAAATAAAAAAAGAAGGAAGGGAATAAGAACTTACTTGCATAAACATCTTTTGCTTCTTCCTAAGGTTACAGACCTTCCCTTGGGTCCCAATCATCAGCTTCCCTAGTTCGTATCACTCCCATGAACGTCGAAAAGAGTAAAAAGTCGGAGTTAAATTTAGAAACACATGTACAATTAAAAAGGCCTAAAGCATCTGATTAGCCAACAAACTATCAAATTAAACTGATCTCTTATATGTTCCAATAACAAATAAAGTACCGAATTCACACTCTCAAAATTGATTCAAAGAAATGAGAATAAAAATTTCGCCAAACAGTTAGGATAAAAAAATTAAATCAAAAACCAAATCTCCAAAGATTGAGATATTTCTTTTTAGCAATTCAAGTAGAGCGCCAATTGGCATCCACACAAATTTCCCACAAGTCGGATTCATGAAATAAAGATAAACAATCAAAATAGCACAATCAAATCAAGATTCTAATCTAAAAAAATAAGGCACTTTTCTCGGCAATACAAACAAAATACTAAATGTACAATAACACAAACTCCTTCACAAAGCCGATTCATATAATAGAGATGCATACTCTAACAAAAATTCTGAGCTCAAATTTGAGGGATTTTCCATTGGTAATACAGGAAACTCTGAATGATCTCTTCAAGCGTGCGCAGCAGTGCTTTGTAGCTTAAAGGTAACTTGCCTTTAACTTCAATGTTAAAGGTATTTGTGTATTGATGCTCTTATTCAGTGGTGATTTTTCTCTCTTTTTATGCATTTGGTTATCTGATTTTGTATTTGTTATAATTCTTTGTATGCTTGCGTGCACAAAGCAATTAGTTACTTGCTAACTAGGATTTAATATATTTAATGGGGTTTGGCCTTTAGGATTTTTCCTCGTAAAAGAATTTTCAGGGGATAGGTCAAGAAGTTAGAATTGGTGCCAAAAAGCAAAAGTGGTAGATGTTATAATTCCTGTCTTCAAATTGGACTGGAGGCTAGCCTTACAAAAACAATGCAAGTTGCCTAAGTTTCTAACGGCAGTTTGGGTTTTACTCCAATTCAGAAGTCCATATTTATCTTGTAAGCAAGATATGTTCAATAAATATGTACGAGAATAATACGAACTCTCTGAATTTGGTTTCTTTGTTCCTTTGTTAGCTTCGAATTTCATTTTTTTTCTCATATATAACCAAAAGGTGCCAAGTTGGCTACAGTCTCAATTTTAGTGTGATGTGTCTCTTTTTTAATAACATGTAAAATTAAAAAAAATGACATTAAAAATAAAAATAGTAAAAAGAAAATAAGAATAACAAAAATAACAAAAAACCAAAAAGGAGAAAATTTCAAAAATAAAAAATGTTTGTCAAAGCTCTTTTTTGTGGGTCAATTTTTTTTCTAGGGTCTCATTAATTCTTGTTAGTGCTTTTAGTATCACGTCTTTTGTTTAAATTATCCTTGCTATTTTTTTTAATTTTTTTGTGTGTACCTTCTATTTAATTTTAATGTTAGAGTTATCTTAAATCTTATTATTTTATTTTTATTTTATTTTACTTTTTGGGGGTCTCTCATGTTCTTTTTAGGTCTCTCGGCGAGCTTCTCGTTAAAATCATTCTAGAGCTTTTAGGCCATCTCCAATAGGAGTTTCTAAACTGCATCTCTTACCTTAAGCAATGCATCTTAATGCATTCTGCCATTGGAGTTGTCCACCGTGGCACCCATATATAAGCATCGTTACTTATAGAATCAATAGTTGCTTAAACTAATTGTTGGTCTCATTTCCTTCCTCCATCTACGTTGGTTCCATTTTCTTCCTCCATCAGCAAAAATTTGAGTTGCTTCTGCATCAAACCACAAATTTTATATCAGCAACAATAAAAACCTAAAATTTCAGAAAATCAATCAAAACATTTCCTTCCTCCATGAGCCTAAAATTGGGTCAGCAACAATAAAAACATGAAATCCAAAAAATGAATCAAATGTTGAAAACCGAAATCCATTTCCTTCCTCCATCCATCTTCCTTGCAATTTTTTCCATGGACAGAAATTGTGAATCAAACATTAAAAACCGAATCTGCAAGAATCTCTGTAAGAATCGCAAGAAAGCATCACACTCGAAGTTGGAAGAAACTGTGGAATCGAAAAGAAATTGAAAGCAAAAAAGGGGACCTAACCCACAGAGGAAGAAGAAGAATGGCATGGAAGAAGACATAGAACCCATGGAGGAAGAAGAAGCTTGATATGAAATAGAACCCATAGAGAAAGAAAAAGAATGACATGGAGGAAGACATAGAACCCATGGAAACAAAACCCACGAAGGAAGAAGAAGAATGAGATGGAGGAAGACAAAACTTGATATGAGAACCCACGGAGGAAGCTTCCAGATAATAGGAGATATTAATTAAAAAAAATAAGTAGGAGAAATAATTTAAAAATAATTATGAAAAAGCAATGAAAAGTAATGAAAAAATATTATTTAAAATAAATTTATATTATTTTTAAAAATTTATACTAAAAATTTTGTTTTATTTAAAAATATATATTAAAATATTATTATTAAAAATATTATTTAATTTTTTTTATGTATTTATTGTTTTAAAATTAAAATGTAAATGAATTAATATTTTAAGTTGAAATAAAAATAAATATAAATAAAATATAAAGATGTAGAGTAACTTGTAGGACCTATTTAGTAAATTTTTGAGAGTTGCACCATTAAAGTGCAGAATTGCTTAAAATAGCACAGAATTGCTTAAAATAAAAAAGTGATGATATGGCAACGTGAGATCCACTTAAGCAACTTTGGAGAGTATCACCATTGCTACTTGAGTTTGTGTTTTTAAATTTATTAGCCTTTAGAGGCAGTGATAAAAGAGGGCACTTTGTACTTTGCTTGTACTGCCAAAGGAAAATCCATCAATTTTTTGATTAGAAGTTTGGTTGGACTATGTATCACTATGCATCTCTAAGTTTTGATTTTAGAATCTTTGTTCGATGAATCAATTTTGTGAGGGAATTTGTGTGGATGTGAATTGGTATTATGCTTGAATTGCCTAAAGGAAATATCTCAGCCTTTGGGGATTTGGTTTTTGATTTAATTGTGTTATCCTGATTATGTGGCCAAACTTTTATTCTTGTTTCTTTGAATCAAATTTGCAAGTGTTTGCGTATTGGAACATATGAGAGATCAGGTTAATTTGACAATTTGTTTGTTAATCACATGCTTTAGGCCTTTTTTAGTTGGACATACGTTCCCAAATGAATGAAATTTAACTTTGGTTTATTACTCTTTTTAACATTCTTATGAACGATAAGAACAACGAGAGTTAATGTTTGGGATTCAATTGAAGGTCGATGACTTTGAGAATTAGGGGAAGATGCTAATGCAAAATTGGTTCTTATTCTCTTCTTTCTTTTCTTTATTTAATTTTTTTTATATTGTAATCCCTCTTATATTGTCCACAAAGCTCAACTGATAGAAACTATGTGTAGGCCTTGAGCATGTACCAACTTCAATTAGGTCATGTTTAGAGTTGAGGGTCTAGGGTTCAGGTTTTAAGGGTCTAGGGTTTCAAGTTGAGGGTCAAGAGTTTGGGGTTCAAGATTTTCGGTTTGGTGAAGATGCTGATGCAAAATTGGTTCTTATTCTCATTTTTCTATCCTATATTTAATTTTGTGGTATATTATAATCCTTGATATATTGACCACAAAGCTCAATTGGTGGAAACTGTGTGTAGGCCTTAAGCTAATAGCAAGTACCAACTTCGACTAGATTTAGAGTTTAGGATTAGAGGTTTACGGTTTAAGGTTTAAGGATTTAATGGTTTAGTATTTATAGTTGGGGGTTAATAGATGAGGGTTTGGAGTTTGAGGTTTGGCATTTAGGGGTTTAGGGTTTGAGTTTTTGGATTTATGGTTTAGGGTTCAAGGTTTAGGGATGAATTGGGAAGGACCTGTGGGGTCCCTTCCCCAAACATCGATTAGTCAACTTAGAACTGGTACAAACAAGAGAAATATGATTATTTAATTAAAATAAAGCATTGTAATGGTCCCTGTGGATGCTGATACAATATAATTTATGCCTAGTGCTTAAAATATCAAAGTGAATAAATTCAACCAAATGCGGGTAAATAGCGAGAGTAACTATGACTTTGTTAAGGTAGCCAACTGCCTTGTTATCTAATTAGTGATGCACACGAATAGATTAATGAGATTCTCATTGTCTCTATCTATTATCTAGCAAAACCACAGTCAAGAAAACGAGTTTGGCAGAATCAACAAAGAAAGAAGACCTTATTGAACTTGACTCTAATATGACTTTATGAAATGACTTGAGATATATAAAATAAGTAAGAGTTAGAAACGGTTAAAGTGAAATACCACTACTTGTAACTTTATTTTACTTATTGGAGATTGATTGTATTTTTAAAAGTCTTATAATTGACCCAAAGTATACAAAGTTTAAACTTGAGTTGTTTTGTGGTCAAACTCGACAAAAAAAGAAATGTTTGCTTATGGTGAGTTCATGTTTTGTTCATTTTCAAAGTTCATGTTCAATCATGAGTTTAAGCCCGGCTCTTTTTTTTTTTTAAATTCCTTTTGATGTTTAAACTTAATTTGAATAAAAATGTTGGAGATGGACTGCATTTTTTAAATTCTTATAATTGACCTTAAGTATACAAGGCTTAAACTTGACTTGTTTTCAATTTTTTGGCTTAAGTTTAGCCTAAATAGAAATGTTTGTTGTTCATAATTTTTTTTTTCAAATTTCTTGTTTTAATTCAAATAGAAACATTTAGGTCTAAGCTTAGGTCCAAGCCTAGTTTATTTATAAAAATCATATTTTTTTCATAATAAAAAAAAATTGGATCTAAGGCTAACTAAAATTATTGATTTGACTTGGTTAGCTTGGTCATAATGGGCAACCATAATGGTAACTGTGTTGTTTAAACCATGTTACACTATGGTTCATTATATGGTTATGAGTATATTGTACAGAGCTTTGTCCAGTTTATAATACAAAGGGGTAGATTTCGTATGTATACTATTTAGTATCGGGATATGTTCAAAAATATTATTCAATTTAAACTACTCATGATCCTCGCCTATTTCACTTGTCTCCTTCGCGCTCTACTTTGCTCATCGCCTCTTCTACTACTTGGATGAAGCAGAGGAATAGAGTAACATGGACAAAATAAGGAAGTAAATAAGAAAACAAAATAAGGCAAGACATACAAAGCAGGATGAACCCTCCCAAAGAACCCACAACTTTAGTCAGAGTATGTGGTAGAGCCAAAGAACAAAAATGCCAATACATTGCCGTTCAATGGTATGTAAACATATTTCATTTTGTAATGAATGGACGGGATTAGAGAGCAGAGGTGAACGAATTAGGCAAGAGTGGGCGACAGTGGTCCATGATAGATGATAATAGCGATGATAGTGTATTGAAGCAAAAATTGAAATGATTTTCTTGTTTATTTTTTATAAATTAAAAAAAAACTAAAAAAAATAGAGTGGTGAATTTTTTTTGAAATTTTTGTTCTTAGAATACCAATAGATAAAAAAAATTTCCTTAGAAAAACTTTTTGGAGCTTAAACAAAAATGGTAGAGTTATACAATCAACAGACTAACTGTAACATCCCCAAATTTTCTTTATGTTATTAATTGGAATTTATTTTTTTCAAAGAGGAGAAAGCATATTGGATCTTAAGAGAGGATTAAATTATTTTACAATTTTACTCAATCAAATAAGATCTTAGGATGGTTAAAATGACATTTATGTAATTTACTTGAAATGACATTTATGTAAATTTCTTAAGATGTCATTTATGTAAATTCTTTAAGATGACAGTTTTATAAATACTTTAAGATGATAGTTTTGTAAATAATGGAAGATGACAAAGTTGTAAATATTGGGTGGTAGGTAGGAAATTTTTTAATTATTATAAGGGAGGTAGGTGAGAAAAAATGAGTGATAATTACGAGGGAGAGAAAGGAGTGTCGGTAAGGAAGGGAAAGAAAAAAAAAAGAGAGCAAAAGAAAGAGGAGAAAAAAGAAAGAGGAGGAAAAGGAAGAGGAAGAAGAAGAAGAGAAAGAGGAAGAAGAATGAGAAGGAAGAGGAAAGGGAAATCAAGCATCAAATTTAAGTATTTGTTTGAGGTAGGTTTAACATCTTTTAATAAATTTTGTACAAAATTATATATATGCTTTTAGATTTGTTTAGATGTAATTTTGAATAACATGTGGTTTGGATATTTATGTGGAATTATATTTTGGTTGTATGGATATACATATGGGTGCATGGGGTTACATAAAAGGAAAACAAGGGAGAAGTTAGTCTAAGCTAAATTTTGGAATAATTTGGGAAGTCTATATTTTTGGAATTTTGGAAACATTCGCCAAGGATTTTAAAGAAATGGTCAACATATTAATTGTAGATAAATGTCTCATGGATCTATAAACTCTAAAATTATTTAATTTGGAGTTCATATGAGTGAGATATGGCTAATTAATTGAGTAGATGTCAGAATTCAGGATAGTAAAAATAATCATTTTTGTCTTTAATTTTCTGGAAATACTCCATATGTAACGCCCCTAATTTACGTTACGTAAAATAAACAATTTTTTTTTAAATGTAAGATAATCTCTATAATTCAATTTTTTATCATGGGAACAAATACATATAGGATATCTTATGTATATACAATATACAGACCAAGTCTATAAATATCAGAGTACAGCAGAAACAGGGATCCTGCCTGTATCATTCAGAGCAACTCTAGAGTACATTTATATTACATTTGTAAATACTGATAGCCAAGAAACAATTTAGGCTCACCACAGAAGTACGACATCAACCTGTCATCATCACAATAGGTAATCAGGAAATGTGAGTTCATCACCCAACTGTCTCCTCACAATACTACTGACTACAACTTCAATAGATCAATAGGGAATGTGAGTTCATCACCCAACTGCCTCCTCACATTACCACTAATACCACCTTCACATTACCGTCTCAAGCCATATAACCCATCATTGTTCATATATATATATATATATAAAAGTGACAAAACTTTCAGTCTCAGTACAAAATCTTTTATAATAAATTTTCCAATAAGAGGAATCATATAATCATGCCCATATCCGAGGCAAACATAACACTGTAAAATCAATATAACATGCATAGCATATTTTCTTTGCCATGTAATGCGAAATACATTTAAGAATCGCATGTTCAATGTGTTTCAAAATTCATTTCAAAATCAAACTCTTCTTGAACTAAATATCATATTCCAATTATTTCAGACATTTCTAAACCATTTCAGGAACATATGGAAGTATAATTAACATGTAATCATACTTATTTATCAATGTAAAGTTCAAGAAGAGTAAAAATAAGCCATAGGAAGAATTGTCTACTCACAAGTAAGGGCTCCAGATTGGACAGCCCTAAAATCCTCGTTTCTAGTCCGAATTCGGTAAAACAAATCCCAAAATCGAGTCTGGAAGGTCTAAAAACCTTGAAAATGACTCCTGATTTGCTAAATTTAGCATCTAGGAGTTCAGTCAATGCAGGTCAATGCTAAAGGTACTGTTCACCGTCGGAAAATACTATTTACGCCGAAAATCACTATTCACTACCACTATTCATCGCTGAAAAATACTATTCACCGTCACAGAAATTTTACCGAATCAACAAAACGAATTCATATCCTAATGTTTATTTAGTTTCTGAATCCATCTACGGAGTCAGATTTCTAATTAAAAGTCTCTAAGTAAGATTTTTAGAACTTACCTTTTACCGAGATTTTCTACTTCAGATCTACGGCGATTCAACGGTTGATTTAAAAAAATGATCGGTTAAAACTGAAGTACTCTTCGTCCTGAATCCAGTAATACCTTCAGTTTTGAGATTAGAAGCCAATCGATACTTCAGATCGAGAGAAAAAGTTGGAAGTTACTATTTATTTACTATTCACTCACTATGCAATTTTCTCGATTTTCTTTCTGATTACTGTTTCCCCTCCCCGGTTTCGTTTTATGGTTTCTACTTTTTTTTTAAATATAATAATAATTATTAAATAATTAATAATAGGATTTTCTTTTATAAAAATTCATATAAATTCCGTTTTTTACCATAAAATATCCCAAAAATTTCTAAAAATTTCCATTCTCATAAATCTTTAGTTAAACTCTTAAATCATGATTTTTCTTGATAAAAATCATAATTAAACAAATTTTAAAACAAATATCTTTATTCATATTAAAAGAAAGAATATTTCTAAAAATACAATAAAAATTCATTAGAGGCCGATATAATTATTTTAAGCAACACAATACTTCTTTTACTTAAAAGTCCACTTACTTTTAACAAATCATAATCATTTTTAAATAAATAAAAATATATTTATTTATAACAAAATATTATTATTTAAAAATAAAAATTATGGGATGTTACACCATAAGGAATTTAAAGAAATGGTAATTGTAGATAATTGTCTTAACTTTTTAAAGGAGTTGACATCACCTCAATTGGAGTCCATATGTGAGAGATATGACTGATTAATTGAGTAGCGGTCAGAATTAGTCTATAATTCATATTGGTAAAATAAGTATTTTAATTTTTAATTTTTTGGGAATAAGTCATAAGGACTATGAAGACATGATAAACATGAAAGTTGTAGATAATTGTTTTAACTTTTTATAAGATTTAAAATCACCTCAATTTGAATTTATATGAGGGAGATACGGTTGAATAAGTAAAGAAAGGTCACAAAACACGGCTAGGCCGTGTTCTGTGTTGACTTAGCATGGGTAAGCCGTGTTCATGGCTGTTTTTGAGCATGTTTGAAATATTTTTCAAGCATGGCCGTGTCTTGAACATGGCTAGGCCGTGTTGGGTGTTGGATTATCATATTTTTTTACTGTTTTCTACTTAAAAATAATCTTGAGAACTGTGATATGGCTGAGCATTTTTTTAAAAAAAAAAGAGAGAGTGAATTTTCAGTGCATATATAGTATGTTAATTATGCATCAACTGAAGTGATGATTTTATTTCAAATCTTAATATTTTCTGTAGCTTCTACAACTGAACATAACTCCTATTTTTTCCATTATATTTTATTTATGATAAATCTACTGGGAACCTTTGTTCTCAGTATTATTGTGGTGTTATATTCAGATAAAAAAATAAGATGCAACAAGGAATGACATTACTGATGGAGATCTCGATGTCAACACCACCTTCTCACCCTTTGTATTTCAAGGGTGAAGTGTTGTATATGGACTCTTATTTATGTACTGAAGTATTGTATTGTATAAATATAATATGTGTGAGGTTTGTAATATATATGTATACATATATATTGTGGTTATACATATGGCGTATTTAACATGCGTAATGTGAAAAAATTAAAGTAAATCAGATCTTACGAAATTGCTATAATAATAAATAAATAAATAAATAAATAAAACTGGACGTTACAAAGTTAGTATCAGAGCGGTCGATCTTAGGCGACCATAGGGTGAGTGGTCACCTAGATTGACTTAGAGGAGTCTTGAATAGTTATGTGGAAACGTTGTGTAAGGTAGCGAATAAATTCAGTAGGAAAGTATTAGTATTTCTTATTTATAGTCTTATGTGGAGTGATAACTACTGTAAAATTTTGAACTGCTGTTGAGTTTGATCACTTCAATAATGACTAATATTTTGCTTTACTAACACAGTGAGTTATGACACCATAGAGAAGGAATCTACCAGGCAGCGCAGATGTTACCTTAAATAACATAGCCACAGCTATTCAAGCCAGGCAGCTGCTACGAATCAGATTCTGTAGCACCTTCAAAATATTAATAATAATGACGAAGTTAGGGGAAATGAAGGAAACCGAAATGGAAACAAAACTGAGAATGATAATGAATGGTCTGAATTTAGGGGAACGCGGCCTCCGTCTTTTGTGGGTGCATATGACCCCATAGTTGCTGAGAAATGGCTGATAGAACTCGAGAAGATTTTTGAAGTTCTAAATTGTTCTAATGAGCAGAAGGTTAATTTTGGGACATATATGCTAAAGGAAAAAGCTAAATACTGGTAGAGAGGAGTCAGAGAGTTACTTATACATCAAGACAGGGAAATTACATGGCACTTGTTTTGAGAGACTTTTCTGAACAAATATTTTTCCAGTAATGTGAGAGTTGAGAAAGAGACTGAATTTCTTCAGCTTAGACAGGGAAATGGGACCATTGAGCACTATATTACTAAGTTTGAAGAACTATCTAAATTCTCAAGTACTCTAAAAAATAATCCAAATGAAGCCTAGAAGGTAGTGAAGTTTGAATCAGGACTGAACCTGGAGCTTAGGAATGCTGTGGTGCCATTAGAGATTCGGGAATATGCCCCGTTAGTAAATAAATGTCGGATGCTGGCGACAAGTCTAAAAGTAGTAGAGGATGAAAGGGAGAGGCGAACTCAGTGGAAGCGGAAGAGAGAGTTTCCAATTATGGATAGAAATACCAGAGGGAAGAATATCATGAGCGGTAAACAACTAGAACTTATGGAACCCAGACTTTTTCTAAAAAAGCCGGCAACGGGTCAATGTGGAAAATGCTGGAAATTCTATGTGGATAAACTATATTATTTTGGTCCAGTTACTTGCTACTGATGTGGCCAGAAGGGGCACGTGGCACGGCATTGTCCACTAGAAAATGAGAAAAGTACTGCATGAACTCAGCAAATGACAGAAAGAGTTTTCACTTTGAACAGTTCTGAGGCAAAATCAGCTCCTGATTTGATTCAAGGTACGTACTGTATCAACAATCTGCCTCTTATTGTATTATTTGATTATGGTGCAAGCCATTCTTTCATAGCATTAGAATGTGTAGGGAAGTTACAACACTCTATTGCGGAGTTACCATACGAGTTAACGGTGGTAACCCCTACAGGAGGAAAAATAATTACTTCTTTGGTATGTTTGAATTGTCCCATTGTATTGAATGACAGATCCTTTGTAGTGGATCTGATCTGTTTACCTCTAGACGGTATAGATGTTATATTGGGTATGGATTGGTTAAGTCAGAATCGAGTCCTACTGGATTGTTGCAATAAGACTTTTGAGTTTCTCTCGGACCCACCGGAGGACCAAAAGTATAGTAATATTAGTGCTCACCGACTCTATAAGGAAATAAGGGATGCATATCTGAAATATATTTTTCTGTATACTATCAACCCGAATATAAAATGAGAACTGTTTAAGATTCCAGTAGTCCGTAAATTTTCAGAGGTTTTTTCCTCTGAGATTTCTGAACCTCCACCGAAGAGAGAAGTTGAATTTTTCATCGATCTAACACCAGAGGCAAGGCTTATTTCTATCACTTCCTATAGAATGTCTCCTATGGAACTGTAAGAGCTTAAGAAGTAGATTGAAGAGCTGTTAGAAAAGAACTTTATTAGACTTAGTGTATCACCTTGGGAAGCGCCTGTATTGTTTATAAAGAAGAAATATGGTAATTTGAGATTGTGCATTGATTATAGGCAATTGAATAAGGCAACCATTAAGAATAAGTATCTATTGCTTAGAACAGACGATCTATTAGATCAATTAAAGGGAGTTACTATTTTCTCTAAGATAGACTTGAGGTCAGGATATCATCAGATTGGAGTTAAAGAAGAAGACATTCTAAAAATAACTTTCAGAACTCGGTATGGACATTACGAATTTTTAGTCATCTTTTTTGAGGTCACAAATAAACCTGCAGTCTTTATGGACTATATGAATCACATTTAACCCTACTTGGATCAATTCGTAGTAGTGTTTATAGATGATATTTTAATCTACTCTAAGAGCAAGGAAGAACACAACCAGCATCTCCGATTAGTACTTCAGGTCTTGAAGGAAAAGAAACTTTTCACTAAGTTGAAAAAATGTGAATTTTGGCTAGAAGAAGTAAAGTTTTTGGGTCACGTAATTTCTAAAGATGGTGTGTCAGTGGATCCTAGTAAAACTGAAGCAGTGCTGAAATGGGAGAGGCCAAAAACTGTGACTAAAATTAAAAGTTTCCTGGATTTAGCAGGATATTACAGAAAGTTTATACAGGGATTTTCTCAAATAGGCCTTTGACACGATTGACCAGAAAAGGAAGTCCATTTAATTGGACTGAGGAATGCGAGAATATTTTCCAAGAGCTTAAAAGTCAAATTGACTTCTCCACTTGTTCTAGTTATTCCTAACCCTTCTGGATGCGTTGTAGTCTATATGGATGCTTCCAAGAAAGGTTTAGGTTGTGTTTTGATGCAAGAAAGCAGAGTAGTTGCTTATGCATCTCGACAATTGAGACCGTATGAAGAGAACTATCATATTCATGATTTAGAGTTGGCTACAATAGTTTTTGCCCTGAAGATGTGGAGACACTACTTGTATGGAGCTGTATTTGAAATATATAGTGACCACAAGAGTTTAAAGTATCTCTTTGTCCAAAAAAAATTGAATATGAGACAAAGAAGGTGGATGGAATTCATTAATAATTACAAATTTGAATTAAAGTATCACCCAAGGAAGGCAAATGTAGTAGCTGATGCGTTGAGGCAGAAGTCGTTGCATTTAAGTCAAATACTGATAAAAGAAATGAAGTTAATTGAAGAATTTAGAAATTTAAAATTATCAGTTATGACTGACCCTAGAAGTTTGATTGTTAGTGAATTAAGAATTGAAAGTGATTTGAAGACTCAGATTAAGGAAGCATAAATACATGATCAATTTTTACAAGATCGTAGAGAACAACTTGACTTGGCAATGTTAGAGGATAGAATTATTATGTATCGGAGTAGAACATGTATACCACAAGGAGAGAATTTAAAGATAAAGATTCTGGAAGAAGCTCATCAAAGTAAGTATACAATCCATCCAAGATCTACAAAAATGTATCAAGATTTGAAAAGATTATACTAGTGGCCAAGAATAAAGAGAGACATTGCTGAATATGTGTCTAAATGTCTGGTTTGTCAAAAGGTGAAGATAGAATATCAAAAACCTTCTAAGATGTTACAATCTTTAGAAATCTCTAGGTGGAAATGGGATAGTATGTCTATAAATTTTATTGTCGAATTACCTAAGACTCAGACAGATCATGATGCGATATGGGTAATAGTAGATAGACTAACAAAATCTACGCACTTTCTGCCCATTAAAAAAAATTACTCGTTGAATAAGTTGGCCCAGTTGTATATGAAAGAAATTGTACGGTTGCATAGAATTCCTAATAGTATCATTTCGGATTGAGATTCCCGATTTACTTCTAGATTTTGGAGAGCGCTACAAGAAGTTTTTAGCACTCGTTTGTGTTTTAGTACTACATATCATCCTCAAACAGATGGTCAAAAAGAGAGAACTATACAGACTCTAGAGGATATGCTAAGAGCGTGCGTACTAGAGTAAGAAAAATGATAGGATGGATATCTATCACTAGCTGAGTTTGCATATAATAACAATTATCATTTCAGTATTGGAATGGCACCTTATGAAGCTTTGTATGGTAGGAGATGTAAATCGCCTTTATGTTGGAATGAAGTGGGGGAGAAAAGGTTATTGGGGCCTGAGTTAGTGCAACATACTTCTGAGCAAATACAGATAATTCGAGATAAAATGTGAACAGCTCAAAGTCGTCAAAAGAGCTATTTCAATAGGAGAATGAGGTCGATACAATTCCAAGAAGGGGAGCATGTGTTCTTAAAAATTTCTCCTACTACCGGAATTGGCTGAGCACTGAAAATTAAGAAATTGAGTCCGAGATATTTGGGACCTTATCAAATTCTGAAAATGATAGGGTCATCGGCGTATCAGATTGCACTTCCTCCGCATTTGTCAAATTTGCATGATATGTTCAATGTTTCTCAACTTCGAAAGTATCTACTAGATCCGTTGCACATAATTAAAGAAGAAATAATAGCTGTAGACGAGAATCTAACCTACCGACCGAGGCCAATAGTAATTCTGGATAAAGACGTGAAACAGTTGAGAAATAAAACCATTCCATTGGTGAAGGTAGGTTGGGAGAGTTTAACAATGGAAGAAACTACATGGGAAAGGGAAGATGACATGAGACAGAAATATCTAAAATTGCTTGAAGATAGGTATACCTTGAATTTTGAGGACAAAATTCTTTTTAGGTGGGAGAACTGTAACATCCCCGATTTTTCCTTATGTTACTAATTGGAATTTATTTCTTTTAGAGAGGAGAAAGCATATTGGATCTCAAGGGAGAATTAAATTATTTTACAATTTTACTCAATCAAATAAGATCTTAGGATGATTAAAATGACATTTATGTAAATTTCTTAAAATAGCATTTATGTAAATTCTTTAAGATGGCAATTTTGTAAATACTTTAGAACGGCAATTTTATAAATAATGGAATATGGCAAAGTTGTAAATATTGGGTGGTAGGTAGAAATTTTTTTAATTATTATAAGGGAGGTAGGTGAGGAAAAATGAGTGATAATTATGAGGGAAAGAAAGGAGTGTCGGTAAGGAAGAGAAAGAAAAAAAGGAGAGGAAAAGAAAGAGGAGGAAAAGGAAGAGGAAGAAGAAGAAGGAAGAGGAAAAAGCATCAAATTTAAGAATTTGTTTGAGGTAAGTTTAACATCTTCTAATAAATTTTGTACAAAATTATATTATATATATACTTTTAGATTTGTTTAGATGTGATTTTGAATAACATGTGGTTTGGATATTTGTGTGGAATTATATTTTGGTTGTATGGATAAGCATATGGGTGCATAGGATTACATAAAAGAAAAACAAGGGAGAAGTTAGTTTAAGCTGAATTTTGGAATAATTTGGGAAGCCTCTGTTTTTGGAATTGCGTCTTTAATTTTTTGGAAATAATCCATAAGGAATTTAAAGAAATGATAAACATAAAAGTTATAAATAATTGTCTTAATTTTTTATATGTTTTGACATCACCTCAATTGGAGTCCATATGAGGGAGATATGACTGATTAATTGAGCAGAGGTCAAAATTAGTTTGGAATTCAGATTGGCAAAATAAGTATTTTTGTTTTTAATTTTTTTGGAATAATCCGTAGGGAATCTAAAGACATGATAAACATGAAAGTTGTAGATAATTGTTTTATATTTTTATAAGATTTTAAATCACCTCAATCGAAAATCTTATGAGGGAGATATGGTTGAATAAGTGAGGAATGGTCACAAAACACGGCCAGGCCGTGTTTTGTGTTGCCTTTAGTATGGGTAAGCCGTGTTCGTGGCTATTTTTGAGTATGTTTGAAGTATTTTTCAAGCATTTCCATGTCTTGAACATGGTCAGGCCGTGTTGGGTGTTGGATTATCATTTTTTGTACTATTTTCTACCTAAAAAAAATCTTATATGTTGAAATATTTTTAGGAAACATATATTCAAGAAAAATACTTTTAAAATGATGATTTTAGTATCACAAATTGCTCTTTTTCTTTATTTGATTTAAAATGAATCATATTGAATATTGGTACGTGATGAATAATTATTAATCATTTGGTATAAAAATGATGCATCATATTATGAAAGTGATTAAATGGCAAGCATAAAAGTCATAGCGAGTTACTTGATAAATATATATTACATTTGATGAATATGCATATATATATATATATATATACACACACACACACACACATTTATATGTATGGATAAATATCGGCTTGAGACGGTACCGAGTAGGGACACCCTATTAGTTTGAGTGAGTCAATGGAGGGCCGCTCCAACCGGGTGACAGAGGTAATGTGAAGAGGCAGATGGATGACGAACTCACATTCTCTGATCACTTATTGTGACTTAGTCGATCGGTCACTATACTATGGCAAATGAGTGAATTGAGAACTGTGATATGGCTGAGCATTTTTAAAAAAAGAGAGAGTGAATTTTCAGTGCATATATAGTATGTTAATTATGCATCAACTGAAGTGATGATTTTATTTTTAAATCTTAATATTTTCTGTAGTTTATACAGTAGAACATAACTCCTATTTTTCTCATTATATTTTATTTATGATAAATCTACTGGGAACCTTTGTTCTTACTATTATTGTGGGTTCAAATAAAAAGAAATGAGATGCAACAAAAAATGGCGTTACTGATGGAGATCTCAATGTCAGCACCACCTCCTCACTTTTTGTATTTCAAGGGTGAAGTGCTGTATAAGGACTCTTATTTATGTACTGAAATATTATATTATATAAATATAACATGTGTGAAGTTTGTAATATATATGTATACATATATATTGTGTTTTGAAATATTGTATTGTATAATTATAACATGTATGAAGTTTGTAATAAATATGTATACATATATATTGTGGTTATACATATGGCGTATTTAACATGCGTAATGTGAAAAAAAAATTAAAGTAAATCAGATCTTACGAATTTGTTATAATAATAATAATAAATAAATAAAAACTGGACGTTACACTAACTAACAACTTCTTAACTTTATTCCCTTGTATCAATTACCCTCACATTAAAAATTCCTAGTCCTAAAGGTTGAAAATGTGTAATTGTTAACAAAGCTCTGTCAAAGGTTGCCCACCCACCACTTTGATCATTAATTTATGGTTGTCCAGTTCTATCTTTATGAAAAACATGTCTTGTGCATTCTTCTTCATCTCTACACAACATAAAGATTTGAAAGCCAGTTCTATCTTTATGAAAAACATGTCTTGTGCATTCTTCTTCATCTCTACATAACATAAAGATTTGAAAGATATAAACCTATGATCAGGTCTAGACTTCCCAAGACACCATCAACAGAAGGCCATATTTGGTCAAAGTTCAAGTCCTAACTCTATCATATTGATGGAAAATCAAGATTTAACTCAAATAGATGTGTCTAAATGGCTAATCAACGATGTCTGCTCATGAAAATATTTAAATTTATGATGGAAAAAAAGATCGGCGTCAAACAGGTTGAAACTAGCATTTACTGATAATAGTAAACTAAAAAGCCTCTCTTAGTTGACTAATTTTTGTAAACAAGTGCAAAAAATTAGCAACAACTAGTGCAAAGTTTAAAGAGCATTCTCATCAGTCAAATGAAGCTTAGAGGACTACAAAAGGGGTTGTGAAAGACTTGAAGAAAGTGAGAAGACTACCAAGTCCACATTGTGCTACCTTTGAGTCTAACCTTATAATTTGAAGAATTCATTGTGTGCTTAGTGTCCAGCCTATTTTCACTGTTAAGAATGAAATTTATGTACTTGAGTGAGAGCTCTCCTAACTTGTCTTGGCTATCTTATCTATATACATCTTATATTGTTGTTGGTGAGCTGATGAAAACTAATATTGTAATTGTTGGTGACTAGTAAGTGAAAACCAACCTTGAAAATATTCTAGATGAGCGTGTGAAAAGTAGTGGTGTTACTGCACCTAAGGAAATTAGGCAATGTTGTTAAGGAAATTGAAGCCACAATGAATTTAAAAGTTTGTTTAATTTTTATTGTTATTTTTATTGAATATAGAAAAATATGATTGAAAATATGTTTAATAAAGTTTAGGAGAAACATTTTTCTAAAACACGGTGTAAATAAAAATATGTCTAAAAAATATTTTCAATGCTTTTAAAAAATAATCAATGACATTAATTTTTGTTATTTTAAAAGAGAGACTATCATTAATTATTAAATAAAATAAAAATAATATAATAATTATAGAAGATCAAACTCAAAAATCAAATAATAATTATAGTCATTTATGTTAATTTAATTTAAAAATAAATTTGAATAAATTTTTAGCTTCCCAAAACAAACACACTTTTTAAATAATAAAAATTTACAATTAAAGATAGATTTTAAAAAGTAAAAATAAAAATAAAAATATTTTTACAAACTAAAAGTACCGTAATTTTGTTTCATTTTGAATTTCAATTATCTTTAAGAATTGCTTCTAGTATTGTTCAGTATTCTACCTAACTAGTATTTTTTAATTTTTTGTAAATTCCATTTTTTTGTCTTTTTCTAATCATTAATTCTGCATTACTTTTACCTTGTGACATGGGTGGAGAGGAGAGATAGAACCTTCCTTGTTGGCTTCATTTTGCATTTGGAATGCCCCTCGATCAATACCTTATAAAATATGTAAAGAAGAGTAATGCTCTAATTTGTAAAACTCGATCCCAATTTTCACAATTTAAATATGATTTGATATGAATTTAGGAGAGTTTGCTTAAAATATGTTTAAGTGAAGTTAAATTAACTTAAATGCACTTACTTTTAATAGTTTTGAGAATGTGTTTGAAAGTTCAATTAAGCTACTGTGACAACCTATCAAAAAATACTAAAAGAATTCAGAAACCAAAAATTTTCATTATTGAGTTACAGTGTACAATTTGCCTTTTATACATGAGGAGTTAAGCCTAACCTCCTCTGACTAAACATTCTAGTTGGACTAATCCTACTTGGATCAATCCTAGTTAGACTTCCACTAATTAACTAACATAACTATTTGTAAAACAAAAAAATATACAGAACAAAATTCTCTCTAATAGCCTTCCTCAGGTTGGAGCATATAAGTTATGTATGCCTAACTTAGAAAACGAATGATGAAACAAGGCAAGAGCAAGTAGTTTGGTGAGACAATCAACCAATTGGTGAGATGAAGCAACTAGAAAAAGGTTAACCAGCCCAAATTGAATCTTCTCCCAAACTAAGTGACAATCAATTTCAATTGCTTCATGCATTCATGGAAGATTGGATTTTTAGCATTGTGTTCTGCTAACTGATTATCACAGTAAATGGAAGCAAATAACGGATCTACTAGACTTCACTAGTCATTGTTGCCAAGGCTTGATATTTAGCTTATGAGCTATTGGCTGTTGCTTTTTAGATTTCTAGGAAATTAAACTATCGCCTAGGAAGACACTAAGCCAATAGCTAATTTTCTAGTGTCAGAGCAAGATGCCCAATCTAAATATGAGAAGGCTAGAATGTGCAGAGGGGTATAAGATGATAAAAGGAACCCTTGTCCATGACTAACCTTTAGCTAACTTAAAACCCTATGTAAAGCCTACAAGTGTAGAGTGGTAAGATAATCTAGGAATTGAGAGAACTATTGAACAACAAAGCCGAGATCAGCCTGGTATTGGACAATTACAGTAGCTTTGTAACCAGTCTTCTGTAAGGAGTATTATAAGTAAAAGTAGTGCCAACAACCTTAGAAATTCTGGAATTAGTAGTCATAGGAGTATGAGTAGGGTTGCAATTCAAAAACTAATTTCATTGGGTAGATCCATGATATATTTATGCTAACTCACATTAATTCTAAAGTGGGACCTAGCTATTTCAAATCCTAAGAAAATTTTTAAAATTCCAAGATCTTTGATCTCAAAAGATTCATGCAAAAACTCATTTACTAGTGTAATCATGCTTAAGTCATTACTTGCTAAGAAAATAATCCACATAAACAAACAAAGTAATGAAAAAGGAACCACTCCACTTAGTAAAGAGAGAATAATCAGAAATAGCTTAAGATAATCCTTTAAACAATAAGGCCTCACTCAATTTAGCATTCCATTTCCTACTAGGTTGCTTTAAATCGTATAAATATTTAAGCAATTTGCAAACTTTAGATGAAGTGAGGCTTTGAAATCTAGGTGGTAGGGTCATATACACCTCCTCTGCAAATCACCATGCAAAAATGTATTATTGACATCAAGTTGGTGTAAGTGTTAATTGTGAATAGAAGCGAAAGCAAGAAAGGTCTTTATAGTTGTCAATTTGGCTACTGAGGAAAAAATGTTTAGATAGTTAACCCCATTCTGTTGAATATACCCCTTAGCAACTGTGACATCCTAAATTTTTCTTTCTTAAAGAGACATGAAAAATATTGAATTAAGGGAACAAAGAGAAGAGCAAAGACTTATTAAGAAATTCTAGATAAATATTTAAAAAGAACATAAGCCTTAGAAATTCTTAATCATATGTGTAGGCATAGAGAATTTTTATAACATTAAGGAAATAGCAAAAAAGGGAGGAAAATCTAAGAGGCAATATTAAAAATAGTGGCTAGTGAGGGGAAAAATTATTGGGTAAGGAAAGTAAATTTTTGAAGTTGGGTAGAGGTTTTAAAATTTCAAGAAGTTGGATTATAGGGATCCTCCTAATTCAAGAACTAAATTCTTGAAGTTTGACACCTCACCTTACACTACTGGGCTTCCACCTAGGATATCAACTGATGGATATTTCATCTAATATTTTTCCACTTCACATGGGTTGTTGGTAAGCCATATGGATGACCCAATAGAAAGAAATATCATGGACTTAGGCTAGATCAATGGAAGTGGGCCAAATTCAAGTTTGTATGCATGTGGAGGCCAAGCCTCCCATCTTTAGGGAACATTTTGGCCTAAAGAAAGAAGGGAAGAAATTGAGCCCAAATTCAAGAAGGGATGAAGCCTCACATGATGCAATAGTACCCCACCATGATTGGTAATGATTGCCTCTCAATGAGTGTACAATAAGAAAGCCAATTGAGTGTTAAATAAGTAAAGTAAAGGAGTGCCAAATAAGGAAAAATCATTGCATAGATTTTGAAACAAATCTCCATTTCTATGTGTGATGATTTTAGCCAAGATAGGAGAGTAAGAAGTGATGAAATTATGCCACCTAAGATGACTCTAATAAGCCATATTAATACCCCCTTAAGTGAACTATAAGTAGAAGAAAGTAATCTCATGTTTTAAGAAGGAAGTAGCCACATGTCTCAAGATATTTTCACCGCAAATTTTTAAGCAATTCTTACTCATTTTTATATGTATATTTCAACCAAGGTAAAGGAAAGAAGACCAAGACTTTGCATCCCACAAGAATCAATCATAATGAACCCTAATGATGAACCTTTAGAGTGTCCCATAAGAAAAAAGATTGACCTCATGATGGGAAGAAAATTTGACCACATGACTCACAAGACATTTTAAACATTCTTACCCACCTTAAGAGCACTCTTCGGCCAGATCAAGGAGAAGGGAAGACTAAAGTTTAAGGAGAGGAAGAAGGAAGAAGAAAGGGAGAAGGAAAGGAAGAAAGTGTGAAGAACTAAGGGTGCAAGGTAAAATAGTAAGACCAACACCCAAATCTCTTCTTTCTCTTCATCTCTAAGGTTTAGAACTTACTCTTTTCTTCTCATATATGCTACTGGAATAGCAAGAGGAAAGGGGAAAATCTCACCATTCTTCAAGGAGGAAGCAAGAAGAAACACTAACTAAGTAAGTCTAGGAAGAATTGTATGTAGGTTTAACAATATTTTTTTTTTGAAGAAATTTTTGAAAATTTGAGTTTTGAAAATTTGTAACTTTATATGGGGTTTTTAACCCTATAACTTTGATAAATTTTTACTATTGATACATTTGATGATTGGCCATAGATGTTTATATCTTCCTATATATGAATCTTGCATGTGATGGTTGTATGCTTACTTAGGGTGGTCTTGAATTTCTACATGAATGGCTATGGTCAGTAAAAGTTTAGGGCTGTTATAATGACTTATTTTAATTGAATTGACTATAGAATAATTGGTGGAAGAAGATTATGTTGCTAGAATAAGTGAAGCCTTGAAATCTAAGGATAACCCTTGGAAGTTTCGGTGTTGGGAACATTCTTGATATTGTTGTTAATAAATTCTGGTTTTTGAAAGAATTGGATGATGGAATATGTTATGATAGATGTTTGTAATATGGATGCAACTAAAACTTGTTAGAGGAGTAATCTAGAGGTTAAGGCATGAATAGCTAGAAATTTTTGGAGACCAAATATACCTAGGTATAGTGATAAGAAACAATAAAAAAAATGGAAGTAGTGTGAAGGTGGAACCTTGGACAGTGTAGGAAAGCCTTCAGTTTTTGAATTTCTAGGTAAAATACTTACTGACATCAAAGAAATAATTAACATAAAAATTGTAGTCTTGTGTCTTATGGTTCTTCAAGCTTTGAAATTACCCCATTTGGAGATAGTATGATAGAGATATGTCATAATTAGTAACGATAGGTTAGAATCAACTCGTGGTGCAGTGATACTGATTTTGAGAGCATTATAACTCTCAAATTTCTTAGGAATTTTCCTAGGTGGTCCACATAAAAGTTGTGGATAATTGTCTTAGCGTTCTATAGGCTTTGTAATTACCTCAATCAGAGTTCAAATGAGTGAGGTATCATCTGATTAGTATCACAAGATCTAACTCCACTGTAATCTAAATATTTTAATGATTTACAATTTCTATATGGATTAATGTCACTAGACAACAAAGTGTGCAAAAGAGTTTATGTAAATAGTAAGTTATAAGCAAGGATTTTAGGTAAAAGATTAATTAATGGCACCCTGAAAAATAAGTAGAAGATGACATGAAAACCTAGGATCATGAAGGTGGAATCTTGGAGAAATAGATATAACTAAGATTTGCCTCAAAATGTCAATATAAGAAAATAAATCACAGGAGAAGGAGGAGAAATCACCAAAACTTAAGGATTAAGGGATGATTAAAAATGTCATTGAAATCACTAGAATTAGCTGGAGTACGAAGGCTTAGCTCAAGGGAAAAACTTAATGCAAAGACCATGCATAAAAATATAATAGTTATTAGTGATGTGAAGTTGACTAATGTAGTAGTGATAGGTAAAAATTTAGAAATAGAAAAGGATGAAATTGAATAGGACTGAATGGATAAGAGAATGAACTTAATTAGAGGATTTAAATTTTTGAGTGATTAGAATCTTGGAGATTTAGAATGCCTAAGCATAACCTTAAGAGTTAATAAGAAAATAAATTTCAAAAGGCTGGAAACCCAGGGCAGTGTAAGGAAGCTTTTTATTTTTGAATTTTTTGGAAATATTTGTAAGGAATTAAAAGAAATGGTTAACATAAAAAATATAGATATATGTCTTATGGATTTTGGTCAACTGAAATCTCCCAATTTGAAGTCCATATAAGGGAGTTATGACCCGATTAGTAAGAAAATATTAGAATCCACCTGAGGTAAAATAATAGTGAAATTGAATGCTCGACTCGATAACACCTAGATTTCGTAGGTTCTTGCCAAAATTTTTAACATTAAAGTTGTAGGTTTCTATCTTATCTTTTCACAAGATCTAGAATCACCTAAATTGAAGTCCAAATAAAAAAGATAAGGCTCGAATAGTAATGAAAGGTCTGGGCCCCAAATTCTAGAATGTCTTTTGGGTCTTAGTACTTGAATTGACAAAAATTTCTAATAAAAAGGAGTACCAAAACTCTGAGGGATTAATGAATAAGAAGTATATAAAACCATAAATAGGATTTTATGTAAGGAGGTTTCAAAAAAAATTTAGTAATAAGAATTTAAAGGCATATGTTGAAAAATAATTTAAGTAAGATTTATTTTAAGGAGAAAATGGGTATAGACCAAGAGTAAAAGAAAATAAAGAAATAAAATAATATTAAGAAAGAAGAAGAATCTATATAAGTTGAAAATGAAAGAGGCTTTGGATAAATCTTAAGTTGTACCTTAGCCATTTCCATTGCATGAACTATTTACCATCATAAGTGCGTGATTTTGACGTGGATATATTTTATAAAATGATATTTAGTGTGATTATGTTTTATAAATGATGATTTGATAATTGTGGCATGTGAGTATATTGGGCATACTTAGTTGAAAATCATTTATTGACTATAAATTTGAAAAAGAAAAGAAAAGAAAAGAGAACAGAACAGTCACATGGCGATCTGTGTGTGGTGCACCAAATAGGGGACGCCCTATTCACGGCTATAATGAAAAACAAACATTTTGTGCCATGTCTGAATGGAGTGAGAAAAGAACATTCAGAAGAGAGTAGAGCAAGAGAAGCATGCTCACCTTGACCATGAAAGAAAAGATATGATGAGAATAGTTAATAGCCATCATATGACAAAGCTACGATTTTAACATGTAATGACTTTTTGAAACAGTTGATCATGCCCATGATATTTGAAAATGATTACACACGCCATACAATGTCATTGCTATATAATTTGTATGTGCATAAATACGGTGTATTGCTGTGGCTTGAGAAATTTTGTAGCTTATACAGCTAAACATGACATAATGAGCTATAAATGTGAAATTATGATTTATTGTTGAACCTACTAGGATTATTATATCTCACTATAATTTCATGTCATGTTCAGATAAGTAGTGATAACATGTTGCTATTTTCGATGACTTTGATTTTTAGCATACGCTGGGTAGAGATGCCTTATGTTAGGCAAATTCCTATTATTAACAATGTGGCAGTGGTTGAAATAGCGAAAGTTTTGGAGAAAGTGTTGCCATCCGCATCAATGTTTCCAAACGAGGCTAATATGGATGATAGGGCATAGATATGTGTATGATTTTGTACTATAGGTAAAACCTAAGACACCATGATATGTATATGAACTAACGACAACATTAATATTAATAGATACGGTCATTTGATATCAATTTGTGTTTGCTTAAATTGAGAGATGAATTATCATGAAAGGAATGTATAAGAAAATAGCCGATAATGACTTCATTAGTGTGAAAAAAAATTGGAGTCGTTACAGCAACCAACTTAGTTTTATACCTCTTTATACTCGCATCTACATTATACTTAATTTTAAAGACCCAGGTGTAACCAATAGACTTTTTATTAGGAGGTTTAGCAAGGATCCATGTGTTATTCTACTGTAGGGCTATAATTTCAAGTTGCATTGCATTTTTTCAACATTAATGCTTAATAGCCTCATTATATGTCCTAAGTTCTTTCAGGTTGACAATTTGAGTGACAAAAGCTTTATGAACATAATTAAGTATATGACAAGATTTATGTGCAAAAATAGGATGAGGATTAGAGACTAAAATTATAGAATTAGAACTGAGATAGGAAAAGTATAGTGATTATTCTACATATAAGCAGGAGGGTGATGTTGCCTAATGGTTCTTCTAAGTAAAGGATTAGGTGCTGGATCTAGAAGAAATGAAAAAGATGATGATGTAGTATTAGAGGAAAAAACGTAAGGGGGAAGGGTGAGTTATTCAGCAAAGAAGTAGAAAAAGTAGGTTTTGACAGTGGTCTAGGAATGATGTTGGAAAAACAAAACCTGAGAGGGTAAAAAGGGAAGTTGAAATGGAGTGAAAAGAAAAATGATTTTCATAAGAAAAAACATTTCTAGAAATGGAGACTTTAGATGATTAAAGGTCAAAAACATGAAAACCTTTAGTGGTAAAAGGAAATCTTAGAAACACACACTTGACTACCCTAAAATAAAACTTAATTCTAGTGTGAGAAAGAGTGGAAGCATAACAAAGGCAACCAAAAAACTTTGAGATGAAGAAAGGATGGAGAAACCCCATATAAGACTTGAAAAAAGGTGTTATTAGAAAATGACAAGGGAAGGAATTTGATTGATAACATACACAACACGAGAAACACAGTTAGACCAAAAAATAATGGGAAGAGTAGCTTGAAACTTAAGTGATCTAGTTCAATTAAGGAAGTGTTGATATTTTCTTTCAACTATAAAGTTTAGTTATGGTGTATAGACACAAGTGGTTTGATATATGATGCCCCTAAAAGCATAAAACTCTAGAATATTAAACTCTTGGACATTGTCAGTCTGAAGACATTTGACTTTTGTAAAGAATTAGGTTTTCACCAAAAAAAACAAAAATTTTATAAAAATTATCTAGCTTTACACTTAGTTTTCATAAGGAAAAGTTAAGTAAACCTAATTTTGTCATCTATAATAATTAAAAAGTTTTTGTGACTATAAAAAGAAACAACACTGGAAGGGCCCATATATTTACATGTATCAAATCAAAACAAGCAGCTGAAACTAATGTGCAAATTAGAAATGATATTTTTCTTTATTTTGCAAAGTGACAAATATTACAATGATTAAAAGTTGGCATAGCAATAGAATCATCCAGAAATTTTAGTAATTTTAACCTAGAGGCAGGCAAATTGCCAAATCTAAAATGCCAAATATCAGTAACACTTTATTTGGAAACAAAATAAGCAACATAAGCTAGAAAAACTAGAAAATGATGAGAAGTGAGTTGATAGAGGTCATTGATTTTCTTAGCTAATTCAATCATCTTCCAAGTGTAAAGATCTTGGATGAAACACAAATCCTTTTGAAATATGAGACAAGTAAATTTACTAGTAAAAATTTAGTTAAAAGAAAAATGAAGGACATAAAGCACATTATGCATAATAAGATTAGAAGAGAATATAATAGTACTAACATGTGTGATAAAAACTTTTTGGCTATTAGGTAGCATGAAAAAAGTGTTAGAAATGGGTTTGTAGGTAAAAAATAAATAGTGAGAGAACAAGTGATATGGTTTGTGGCTCTAATGTCTAAAATTTAGCATACACTATGAGGCATATTTTTATTAATGCAAAAAAGAGAAATGCTACCTTGATCAACCTTGGGAACAAAGTTGAAAGTGAGATGGTTTACTGGTGTAATAGAAGAATCAGTAGCTAAATTGGCTTGTTGCAACAAAGTAAGTAGGTGATTATACTAGTTTGAGTGATTGGTAGCTTCACATTAATTTTAGCAGCTATCATTGACTCATTAAAGGAATCAAAATGACAACTATTAGTAGAAACAAGGTGGCTTAATGTAGCATCAAAACCACTCAAGTGATTGTTTCCATTTTCATTTGATTGGTCGTTATAACTTACTTGGTTGGCATATCTATTGTTAAACCTACCTCTGCTCCTATAACCAATAGGCTACCCATGCTTTTTATAGCAAGTGCTAATTATGTGGCCTAAGTTATTATAAAATGTAAATAAGGGTTTAGATCCTTGATTAGCATAACATATCTTTTGATTCATACCAAAATTGAAATTTGTTAGACTAGAAGCTGAGGAATTAGGATAACTCCTTTGAGAATGTTATAAATGTTGTTATGAACCTAAGTTAGTATATTTTCTAGTTTGAAAATCATATTTGACCTCTTACCTAAGAGAAACAGTTGCATCTTGAATTTTGTCTAATGAACCTATAAATTGCCTTTCATGTTCTAGAACTAGTGAAAAAAGTTTCTTGATATTCAGAAAAGGATCTATTAAGAAAATTTGAGACTGAATTGTAGAAAAATTTTCATTCAACCCTTTCAAGAATCTAATTGAATAATTGTTTTGCTTTGACCTCTTAATAGCCTTGAGTGCATCACAATTGCATTGTGGATTGCAAGTGCATACTAGAATTAGCCTAAGATTTAGATATTCATCCCATAATATCTTCAATTGAGTGAAATACTTAGTGATAGATAACAAATTCTGTTTAAAACCATATATTTTCTCTTGTAATTTAGATATTCTAATTGCACCGCCTTGTGA
Source organism: Gleditsia sinensis (assembly GCA_037074535.1). Taxonomy (NCBI): domain Eukaryota; kingdom Viridiplantae; phylum Streptophyta; class Magnoliopsida; order Fabales; family Fabaceae; genus Gleditsia; species Gleditsia sinensis. The sequence goes on from CM073469.1 coordinate 49,562,406, forward strand.
GAATCTATCATATAAGTCTTTTCATACATCTATTGCATTATCAATCCAGATAATATTTTTTGCTATAGAAGGTGAGAGGGATTGCACTAACCAAGAGTATACCATGGTGTTACATCTTTTTTATGCTAAATACAGGTGATCATCTTTCTCTAAGATTATGATGTTAGCATCAAAGAATTTCAGCTTCTTTTTTAAAAGTATTGCCATTCTTATGGACCAATGCCATGAGTAGTAGTTAAATCCTTAAAGAGCTAATGAAACAAGAACTAGGAAAGGATTCTCGTTCGAATAGAGGTAATAAGGATTAGATGGACTATCCTTTAGTATAGTAACGATTGGGAATATTTTTTGTTGATTATTTTCTACATATGAGTAAGACATCACTGGAGAGTATGACAAAAGATTCCAAATTTCAACGAATGATAAGAAAATGGAATGAAATACAACATTGTTCATCGCAAACCGAAGAAGAAAGTGACTCAGTGACTATCTTTAGTTTTGGTTGAAGGAAAAGAAAATTTTGAATTGTTTGGCTTCTAAGAAAATGATGGAAAATTCAAGGAAAAATACTACTCTAATAACATATAAAAAAAATAGAAGAAGAATTTAGAAACAAGAATTTTGCTTATTGAGTTATAGTGTACAATTTTCCTTTTATGTAGAAAGAGTTAAGGCTGATCTCCTCTAACTAACCATCCTAGTTAGACCAATCCTACTTGGACTAATCTGAGTTGGACTTTCACTAACCAACTAACATAACTAACTGTAAAACAAAAAATATACAAGACAAAATTCACTCTAATACCACTAAGTTATAAACTTTTCTAAACTTTTATTTTTTGGCCAATAGGTTTTGAACTTTTAGATCTATTCTTTAAGAAGAATAACTGTGCTTTGTTTCAATAAAAACTCTAGTACCACCAATAAGTAATGAACTTTTCTGAACTTTTATTTTTTGACCAATAGGTTTTGAACTTTTAGAGCTATTCTTTAAGAAGAATAACTATGCTCATTTTCAATAAATAGAACAGTTTATGCTTATCCCTATAATATTTGTTCAAGTTCTTGAACAACTTTTGGTCTCTATGTACTTGATCAAGAACACCCTTAATTTGAGTATGCAGCATTGTGAGATTCTTGATTAGAAAATGTTGTAATTTCACTAAAAATTGTAGGATACGTGAGTTTTAACATATATATCTGTGTGTGTGTGTGTGTATACACGAGTCCATAATTGGAAAGATAACTTAAATACACTTTTAATCTTTCTATTGTAAAATACAACAATTTGATCCTTCATGTTTTTTTAGACATTACAACCACATCTATGTATAAATGATTTTTGATGATGTAGCCATTAAAAGTTTCACATGAACTGTTTGATTAGCATATGTTCTAATTGTTGCCAATTAGAAATGACATTTGAGTAGTTCGTACTAAGGTACTAAATTTCATTTCGACATACTGTTTTGATGACTCCAGAAACAGCAACATTTCGAAAATTTTGAAAAAACGAAAGATTTTTTAAGAAACGTTTTAAATAATTTCAAATAATATTTTTTTTTCAATTTTAAAAGATTTTAACATAATATTAATGATAGAGATATATAAAATTATATTAAAATTAATTCGAATTAATGTCTATAATTGAATAGTAAGTAAATATGCTACTATAGTAAAGACTCTGACTCAAATTTTTACAGCATTCAACAACAATCTCTCTGACATCCATCTCTCTTTCTTTTTCTTAACTCTTTCGTGACATCTATATTTAAGTCTCTCTCTCTATTAACTATGATTCTGTCTTTATCTTCAAGTATCTTCCTCTCTCTTTGTCTTTCAATATCTCTTTTCATCATTTTTGTAATTTCTTCTTTAAAATGAAGATAATAAAGAAAAACAATGTCATGAGAACAAAAGAAGAGAGTAGGAAGTTAATTAAAATATTGTGACTTGTGAGAGAAAATAACTTAGTATCGAATGTAATATGATACTACTTTTATATACTTTTAGATTGTTAATTTTTTGATTTTTCAAATTAGTTTAATACTTTTCCATTGAAACAACTCGAAATAAGAGTATTTCCATCGAAATAAGAGTATTTCTATCGAAACAAGAGTATTTCTATCGAAATAACTCGAAACAAGAGTATTTTCACCGAAATAAGATTATTTCCATCGAAATTTCTACTAAAACAAGAATATTTTTATCAAAACATTTTGAAACATAGTAATTTCAATCGAAATAGTATAATTTTTTAACAAACATTTCGTTTCGTTTCGATAACTCTGTTTCATGTCGGTGACTTAAGAAACAGAAACGTTTCAGTCATTTCGATAAAAAAAAAAAGAAATTTAGTTCCTTGGTTCATACAAAATTTTTATAGGCCAAATCATCAAAAACTATTTATATGTGAACGAATTTTTTAGGAAGAGACTTGATTGTAACCTATAGAAAACATAAGGGACTAAATTGATACATTTTAAAATGAAGTGATTAAATTGAATTATTTATTAAAATAGATGAACAGAAGTGTATTTAAGTGAAAGTTGAAAGTATACAAGGCTAGAATTGGAGAAGTGTTCATATAACTGTTCTTGGTAATGGATTTCTACAACAAGGGCTATTACCATTTCATTGAAAGCATATCATATATCATTGTTAGCTTAAAAGAATATAAAGTATCAAGCCATTATTATATATTTTTTAAATATGATTAATATTTTATTTGTTTGATCTAATTATTAAAAAGTGACTATATCCCTCCTGTGATCCTAGTTTTTTTAATGGTCATCTTTGAGAATCATTATAATTATTTTCTTCTTTTTTTTTATTAAAAGAAGATACACAGAGAAGCGACCTTTTTTATCCAATGCATGGTTCGGTCCATTTCTTGAAGTGTAAATGGAAAGGAGGTACTCTGCTTCTTCTTGGGTCAGCATCATAGTGCAAGCATGAGACAAGTTATTATAATAATTCACAATAACTTTAAATCCCACCAATAATCCAAACTTTACTTTTTTTAGCACCAAACTTATTTCATATGATATTAAGCCTACTCCTCCTAATGATGACTACCATGCACGGCCGAAACTAGTAAAGAAGAATAAAATAGTTCCTTTCGGGCTTTACTTTGTTGCACACCAGAATTATTCCTAAAGCATTAAGATTGTTATAATTGCTGTCATTATGACCATGACGATGATAATAAAAAAACTATATTTTTTACATGCTATATATATAAGGAATCAGTATCAAGTTGAACAAAACAATCCGGGAAGCCGTAGTGCCTGCAGCTAAAATGCTCAAGAGAGGTGCTAACACCATATCAATGCTTTCAAGTTCTACACTGCTGATTGGGTGGTGTCTTCCGAGGAGGCGTCTCCGGCGGCGGCGAGGCTGCACTATCCGGCTGGGGAATAAGCGGCGAGGGTTCTGCCTTGGATCCAGGCCAGTAGTACAATGGGGGCTCATGGATCCTCTTCGGATGTTGAAGAAGATCTTCATGGAAATTGCACCAAAAGAACAGTTGATAGAGGCATATTGTCGATATCTACCCTTATTGCGACCCCAACTCTTTTCCCTTTGTTGATCACCAAAAAATAAAGGGCATAAAGGAGGGAGAAGAACAAACCCAAAAATGCTTCTATACCTTAACCATATACAAGCAATGGAGAAGCATATATTGCAGCCTTCAGTAAGAAAAATCCAGTTTATTTTTTTAATTTTTACTTTCTTAAGCCTGAAAAGTTATGCTGATCTTTAAGGAAAAGGTTTAATATATGTTCTCTTTCTTTTTCATTTTCACTGGAGGCTACTAAGTGGGATGGCTATCCCTTCCATACAATTCACTTTTTCTCACCTTTGAAATTTACCTTGGGGATAATGTAAAATGTCATAATATTTATATTAAATATTTTCTTTTTGTGTATTTATATTTTTTACATTTACTTGGGCATAAAATGTCATGAAAAATATTTACATATACATTCACTCATATTAATGAATCTTTATTAATATTTCATTCACTTAGCTATTGTAAAAAAATGCGTAAAATTAATTTTTCAAGATGTTTGTCATAGATATTAGTGTATAACATTATTAAAAAAAATTTAATTTATTATCAATATTTTATCAAGACTCAGATTTATTTGGTTGAAAAAAAATTTCTACTGAAAAATATTCTAACATAAAAAATTTTCTTGTATTTATTTTGCAAGACGTTGTCTCAAATTTAAATTTTTCTTCAATTTTTCAAAAAACAATTCTAAAAAAAAAAGTGAGAAATCTATTTTCAATTTTTATTCAAGCCACTGTTACTAGCTTACCTCACACGCAATACCACCGTCATTGCCGCCTTGAGCTCAAGCATAAATAAGAATTTTGAAGACGAGCTTGGGCTTGGATCCAAAATTTTTTAGAACAGATATACGATGTTTTATTTTTTTTTATAGTAAATGAACTAGATCTGAATTTAGGCTTAGTGTTATTCGGGCCAAAATCAATTTTTTTAAAATAAACCTGAAAACATACATTCCTATTTAAATTAAAGCTTGAACCTAAATAAAAATTTTAAAAACCAACCAAGTTTAAGCGTGATGTAACGTTTATATTCAAGTCACACAAGAATTTTAAAACTAAAACTAGACTCAAGCATTTTTATTCAAGTTAAACTTGGACTCAAATAAATTTTTTGAAATCCCGTGACTATTTTCTATATTGGTCCCAAAACAAATAACTTTGAAAGTGGACTCAACTTAGATTGGAGCACTTGCTGCTACTGTTGCATAACCAACAACTTCACTATTACCTTTTACAATTTGTTTTTTTTTCATATAATTCAAACAAAAGAAAAAATTTCCACGAAATTTTTTTAATAAAAAAATTTGTGGAATTATTTTTTTAAAAATTTTCTAAAGAAATTCATAAATTATTTTTACAATAAATTACAGTTACTTCTATTCATTAGTTTCAATTTATATAAAAATATCTTTTATTCACAAATTTATTGACGAAGCTTATATTTTAAGCATTTTTTCTTCTAAAAACTCATTAACAGATTAATTTAATGTAATACAAATTATTTAAAAAATAAAATTAAGACTAATAAAAACTTAAAACAAAAAAATTAATGTAATTTTTTTAAAAAAATTTGAGTGAGCATGAATATATAATTTTTAAATTTCAAATAAATTTTTAGTCTCAAGTTGAAACTAAACAAGTTTCAATATAATTTTTGCTGACTTTTAAAAAAGATAATAGAAATTACTCATTTTTATTTTTATTTTTGAAAATAAAGGAAGTCCAATTGTGAGATTTTTTATTTGGACAATAATTGTAACATTTTTCAGGGATCCATCATTTGCAAAGTCCCGACCATGTAAGTTAAGCCGTAGGAGGTGGCCCGGCCTTAAAATTCGTATTTTTCTTTGGCGATTTGTACTGACAAAAAAGAAAAAAAAGAAAAAAACAGACAAAAATACAATTCTGGTAGATCTTGAGTCTTGAACATTAACCCTGGTCTAGAGGCCCCAACTCCATAAAAGATTAGAGATTGTAATTGTACAATCCGTTACACAACGTGCATACATACACCCGCCAAAAGAAAACGTCACTACGTAATTTACATTATATATAGAACAGACGTAGAAATCTTAACACAAGCAAAACAGACTAGCTTTTCCCATAGTATGAAAATAAGGTTGATTGATTATCATTGGCACTCTTCACTTTTTCCTTCTTCTTCACAGGACTTGTGCTCCCTTGAACGGTATTATGAAAAGCTGGCTTTGTATCTGCTGTAAAAGCCTCATAATCACGCTTGATTTGGTGCGTAGCTGCATATCCTTGAGAACAATTACTGGGTTTTAAGTCATTGTCTCCCTCCTGATCAGTTTCAGGTTCCTCATTCTGGCTTTTAGGTAGTTCAGTCTTGACAGGTTCGTGATATGATACTTTTTGCTCTGGCTTTGGGTCTTCCCTTTCAGGTCCCTTTCTTGAGAAGAACTTAGAAATTGAAGTGTTCCCTTCGGTCTTCAGTTGAATCTGTAAAACATGGGATGATGCTAACTAAAGGTCATCCATATTATGAATCAGGTTGGGACAACATTCCTTTTCTAAACACATGTAGAAAAATATATACATCCAAGTTGCAAGTTCCAACTATGACAAGATAGGTCCCGTACAAATACACATGCTGACACAATATAAAGTATGGCTACGAAACAAGCTAGCATATTTTTTTTTTATTTGAATAAAACACCAACAACATTGTTAACAAGACCTTTCTGAATGAGAACAATGTCCGGTTATTGTCTGCTTTCAATTTGCCAAATTAAAAAGAGGAAAGGAAAAACAGTAAAACAAAATGGAGGCAACATAATTGCAATTGCAGGTTCAAAGGCCACACCTCCTTTGTGCATTCAGGTCCATCGAAAGATGGCTTGCCCATTGCCGGCGTAACTGGATACCACACCTGCAGATAAGAGAATTTGGAAAACCAAGAATAATAATATAAAAAATGATGCTGATAAAAAAGGGGGGTAAAAAAGGGAAAAAAGTGAAAAACGTTGACAGAGAATTTTTTGCCTCAATTTCTCATTTCAAAAGCTCATACCAAATCAGATTCCTCATATGGCTTGAGCACTGTCATGTAATCGGAAGAACTGTTCAGCCAGGTATCAGTTGAACCCTTGCCATCCAAAATAACAGGCATCCTGTCTGCAGAGTCTCATTATAACATGGTTTAAACTATGTAAGACTTGGTCATTATGGCAAAGATTTAGAAACATATAAAAAATACACAAGTTTCCTGCAGGGGTATAATCAAAGCAGTATATCTAGAGACATACTAAGCAACCCAAACTCATGAAGATCAAAGGATCAAATGACATTTGTTCCCAACTATTATAAAGGAAACCTGCTCAGCAACTTATTATTTTTTTTAAATATGAAAAAAATTTCATTTAAACAAGGAAAGATGCAAAAGGCATACCAAGTATACGGCTTTGCCTAGGGAAACCATAAACAAGCTCATAAGTTGAAAAGTAAAGAGATATACTTAATCCATTATTCAATCTTTGTCCCACTGTAAACCCTACGGGAAACATATGTTCAAACCTCTGAAAATATCTACTTAGTTCTTTCCAACCCTTGTCCAGCATTTCAAGCAAGGACTTCATTGTCAACATTTCTCCTTATACTATCGTCTATATTACTACTTCATGTTACTTTATCTTTGGATAGAAACATTTTTTCCTAGTTATTTTCTTTCCATTCTATTTCTTAGTTCTTACTAAATTCCCTTACTCGGAAATCTTGAGGCCAGGTATTAAACCATCATAATGGTTACCCCATTAAAGTAATGCATATAAGGTTTAATCAGAAAGGAAATGTTGTTCTCAATACGCTGATTTCTTTACTGTTCTCTTACAAGGAAAACATTGCTGGCTTCCAAGGGTGCTGTACCTTCAGGGTTGTCAAGGCTATTTGCATGAGCAAGTACAAAGTTTTAATGATAAAACTTCATATAGAAGAGGACAAACTGCAGAATATTTTAAAGCTACATGCTTACAGCCAAAATGTTGGTGCAATGCTAGAATATTCCTTCAGCTATTCAAATGAAATTTATGCATAATAGATTCTTGTTGATTTATTAAACCATTTGAACATGTATATTCTTTCCAAATTCAATAACAAAACGTCAACTTCAAATTTTGTTGCATGTCAACATTTAGGTGCGCATGACTCACCATGCAGCCACTGCAGTGCTGAGGAGGAAGAGGTTGTAATAATAGTGAATGTGTAAAGCATCTCACCTGCAGTAAAAGATAAGTATACTAGGTGATATTTATATTCTTTCCTAATAGATAAAATGCCAATCCCATTTTTCATCTTTCTGCAGGTACGTTACCTTCAGAATTTTGCCAAGAGTCATAAAGAGCAGCAAAGACAAGTGGGCGTCCATCTTTGAAGTGGATGTAGTAAGGTTGTTTTCTTGAACCATCTTTCTTCCACTCATAAAATCTTAAATAAATATACATATAGGTCAGTTGACAAAATGGAACTACTAAGACTCAGTAGACTAAAACTAGCAAATAAGTTGAGAGTGGAAGGAAATACATTATACATGTAAATGGACAAAAATTACTTTGAAGTGTGTAAATTATATGTTTTTGTTAGTGGTGGGTCCCTCCAAGATAGAGGGCCCACCATCTTGAAAATTGGTAAGGAGTATGAAAGAAGAAGCAGCCAAAATTTCTGTAGAAAGTTGAAAAATGAATAGGAGCATGCAGAAAGTAGCCGAAAGTTGTAGCTGAAATTGTTGAAGCATTTAGCGCAACTTATGGTATCCCACCAATTCCTTCATCAAATTTTTGCCTATCAATAGGTATCGCAAGGAGGCATGAAGAGACGCACCAAAAAAGTAGAGAAGTCAGGCAGCAATTAACAAAGAGAAGTCAGAGAAGATCTCTGAAGAAAAAAAATAGGAGAGAGTTTGGTGTGATATTTGAAAAATAATTTTTAAATAGTGAGTGACAAAATAATAAAAAAATACTCTAAAAATATTGTGAAAAACACTTTGTGTACCACTATTTTAGTTAAATCTTAATTGTAACTTTTAAATTTATTTTAGAGAAAACTCTCTTTGTACCTGTTATTTTATAGTAAAAAATTTATTTAAATTTGATCCCGTAGATATAACTCAAAAATTAAGGGTGAACTACTTTAATTTTCTGATATTATTTTTATTGATTATTTTGTATTTATTCTTGTTGGTAATATCTGCTGTACCCAATACTGTTTTCCTGTCATATTTTCAGAAATGCTCATTATCTCTAGTCTCATTAATTTTATGAGTATATGCATTCAGAACAAACGTAGTGTGGAATGGAATTTTCCTCATAATCATTTTCCGAGAAGAATCATCTTTAGTGTCGCTGTATTTGCCCACAATGACAGAGATAAATTTCCGGAGTAATTTTTTATTCAGTTCAAGGACCCCGAGGACGAATAATAAAATAGTGACCAAATAGACCTAGTAATTTCAAAAATTACTATCCTAACAAATCCAACAACAAATATTCGTGGAAGAAAATTAATAAATATAAATCTATTCTATTACTTGAAAATTGAAATATATTTTTATACCACACAATATTAGAGGGAACAGCAACAGGATTTTGAAAAAAAATAAACTCAATCAACAGGAAGCATTCCCAATTCATGCAGAAGCTAACAAAAGGGAACATATTATAAAATAATTATAATGATAAACATACCCTTCCACTGCTACAAGGCACCTGCATTTAGGAACCAAACGGCGAAATGAAGCCTTTTCCCTTATGGATTCAGATCGAGCATTAAACTGAAATACATAATACACATCAGTATGAATACTTTGTCAACAAGGATTCCATAAGTATAATTTCCAGTTGTCTTGTAATTAAACACGCATACCACATAATCTTATCACCATGTTACATATTATTATTATTTAGCTAAATTGATATTTCTTAGCACAAAGAAACAGTTACAATTGACAGGTTCATTTCCCAGGAACAACATTGAGGAAAGAAAATAAATATAAAAATAAAAAAGCATATAGTGGAAAGCTTAAATATGGAGCCCGGAGTGCATTAATTAGGAAAAAAAATGAAGCCCCACAAAAAGGTTGATTAATAACAATATTATTTGTGAATACGAACACTTTTTACTTTCCATTTCAATAAATTTTTATTCACAATTGTAGAATAATAAGGGAATTTAATTTATAATATCCTATTGTAACTGTTTTGTTTCTAATTAGGTGGTTATCCTGCATAGTTTAAATTCAAATTAGATGCTTATCCCTGAAGGTTAAGATAGAGTTTTCTTTATCGGATTGCTAAGATTCTCACCGGTAATTTATGTGTGTGTGTGTCCTGTACCCCATCATTTAATATACAAGTGAGAAAATCCAGTTCTCAGAAAAACACATGGTATCAAAGCCGCGCAAGGAAGGACAATCGTAAAACAGGGCATGCTATGGGACTTCTTCGTGAAACATCCACGGTGGCGTATTTCCTCTCCCAACCGTCCTAGACCGTTGTGCACCTCTGCCTCGGCACCCATACATCTGTCACCTTGTTCCAGACGCGAATTCTTGGTAAAACAGAGTATACTGCTGGAATTCTTTGTGAAATGTCCCATACTATCGCGACTAATCTGCCAGACGTCCCAAACCGCCGCGCACAACTACCTCGACACCACTACCTACATCATCTTGTTCCAGACACGACAAGACACTAGGTTGTGTCAAGTCGTACTCCTCTGCTTCTATTCGTAAAAGCAGAGCCTACATTTCAGTCTTCTGCTTTTGATGGTATAAGCAGAAACTGAATCCCACTCATTTGCTTCCATTCTTACCCGCAAAAGCCCACTCTCTGGATTGCCACATGGCTGACAAAAAACGTAACTCCACCTCCAATCCAAAAATTGTCGTCTCAATGAGCACCCATGGAGGAACCAAAAATCCCTCCCTAGTTATCATTGGCCATAAAATTAATGGTCACAATTACCTCCAATGGTCTCAATCTGTAATAATATACCTATGTACCTATGTGAAAAAGGTAAAGATGAATATATCACCGGTGAAATTACCGCACCTGACAAGATAAGACAGATCCTAATATTGAATATGGAGAACCGAGAATTATATGGTAATGTTTGGTTAATTAACTAGATGAACAATGATATAGAATAAAATTTCCTACTCTACGGTACTGCAAAGAAATATGGCTAAACTTTAACCTCTCAAGGAATCTGGGGAATTTTGAAGTTGAGCTGATTCCACGGGACACCTTATTTGGGGTTGCTTGCTGGAATGCATGGCTGAGAAGGTGTGAAACAATTTTCAACCCGGAAAACCCGCCAGCCGGAGACATATTTTTTACCTGTATTGCTAGAGCTAAGGAATGCAAAGAGAGCGTTTGCTGGAGTGCTAAGCTACAGGGGAGAAGCCTACAATGGAAGGAAATAGGCTGGCAACCACCGGTGGGAGATGAGGTGACATTACATGCAGCATTCGGCTTGTGGAGGAGTTCTAAGGAACGCCCTGGGTGATTGGATCTTGAGGTTCACGAAGAAGCTCTTGCCATGCAATAGCCTCGGCGGAGTTGGAAAGCATCTGGTCTGCAGCCCAAATTGCATGGGATAAGGGGTTCAGGAAGGTTATTATTGAGACAGACTCCATGGAGGCTGCAGAACTATGTGGCAACGGTTGCAGTAGACTACATACTGACACAGAGTTGGTGGGGAAGATTAGAAATAGCATGCAGAATGACTGGAATCTGAAAGTCAGGCATACACTCAGAGAATCAAACAGAGTTGCTAATCGGCTTGAAAAGATTGGCCAGCATTCTGAAGGAGAGATAAGGGTGCTAACAAGTCCCCCAGAAGGCATCAAGGGTTTGCTAAAGGGAGACAGGACAAGATCATCTCAATCAACGGAGATGGGTGCAGAGCTAAGTCTCTTTGTTTTCTCTCATGTTTACCAAAAAAAAAAAAACAAAGAGACCTAGACAAGTTTTGATAATACATAAGAAATTTTTCAAATTGAAGCCACACTGCATGACCTTCGATAGGAGGAACTAACCCTGAGTCAGTATTTCAATAACATCTTCCGTTATTGGCAGCAATTAAACAAATTTGAAGTACACACTCGGAAGTGCCCTGGAGGCAATGACCTACACAAGAAGATTATGGAGCAAAAACATACATTTAAATTTCTGCTTGGCCTTAACAAAAACCTGGATGAGGTTAGAGAAAAGATAACAAGGACTAAACTCCTTCCCAGTCCACGTGAAGCTTTTTCAAAAGTACATCCTGAGGAAAGCAAAAAAAGGGTGATGATGGGACTTCAAAATTCTGTACAACCCTTATTATGAAAGGATCTCATCCCAATTTTGATCAGAAAAGGGGGAGATTGTGACACACAAAGAAAACTTGTTGACAAATTCATGGAAAATCAACTGATTGGAAGCCATCCATATCTTGAGAAAACTGTGCTAATAATGCTGCCACTACAGAAGATAAGCGTCCTACTGAATCCATGCCCTTTGCCAAAGACCAAATTGATATGCTTAAGAAACTTTTAAGCTAACATTTCCCATCACAAAGCAATAATTCAGGTAGGTGGCACAAAAAAGTAATTATCTGAATGCTTTTACTGTTAATAAACAATATTTGAATTCATGAATTGTTGACTCAGGAGCTTTTGATCACATGATAAGAGATAGTACCCTATCTTATAAATACAGCCCATGTACTGAAAATTATCTGATTCGAATTGCTATAGGTCTTTATTTCAAGTTGATAGAATTGGTTCAATTAGGGTGACAAATACCCTATGTCTTAACTCTGTATTATATGTTCCTAATTTGAACTCCGATTTACTCTCTATAAGCCAATTAACTTATGATCTCCAATGTGAATTTCAGGAGCTGGTTCAAGGAAGATTGCAATGCTGAGACGAGTGCTGCGCTCTATCTTCTCAAGGGTGTTAATCCTCTATTAGACAAACCCACAATGTCAGTTGTGAGTCTTTTAAATATCAGTAAAGATGAGAAAATCATGTCATGGCATTACCGTCCTAGCCAACCAAATTTTATGTACTTTGAAAAGATATTTCCATCCTTATTTATATGTTCAAAGTTTATTAAATGTGAAATATGTTAGTTTGCAAATTATTCCTGTAGTAGCTATCATAGTCTTGCCTACACACCATCCTACCCATTTGCTTTGATTCATAGTAATATATGGGCCTTCATGGGTAAAGAATATATCAAGAGCATGAAGGTTTGTCTCTTTTGTTGATAACTATACCAGATTAACATAGGTCTTTTCCATGAAAGAAAAATGAAAAATTGCATAAATTTTTCAAAACTTCAGCCACGTGATTCAAACTCAATTTAACACTAAAATTCAAACTCTTAAAACCGACAATTTAGAAATTTTTCTATCTTAGCAAGGGATTATCCACTAAGTTCATGTGTTGAGACCCCTAACAAAATGACATTACCGAAAGGAAAAATAGCCATTTGTTAAAAGTAGCAAGATCTCTTATGTTCTCTACAAATGTCTCAACACTTTTCGAAAAAAGCTATCCTTACAACCACATACTTCATCAATAGTATGCCATCTAGATTTCTTAAATTTCAAAGTCCTTGCCAAACAGTACTCCATACCTTCCCACATACAAAAATCATCTCATCCCTTGGCCCTAAAATCTTTGGATGCTAATGAGGATTCTTGGAAAAAGCAACTAATATACGAGATGAGAAATTTGTCACTGTAACATGAGGTTAGAGAGGATGTGTTCTATTAACTCCAGAAAAAACTCAACAATTACAAGTAATAAGGTTCAGTCAGTAATGCTAAGAATTCCAGAAGTATGCAATAAAAAAAGAAGATGAAAATAGACTAGTAAGGATGAAGTCACCCAACTTGACACTGAGAATCCAGCAGCTACCATCACAGTCTTCTCCCCTAATCCCTTCCTCGCCTGGCACTCAAACACTCACCCCTAACCGAAAATCTTTCTACACATCTCAACGTCACACTTTTCCCGTGTGTAACCACCCATAATTCCCCACGTGCCTTCTTTCTCTCATACACCAATAGGGGTTTGGGCTCTATTCTGTTGAGCTCTTCCCTTGTCCCAAAACTGGGCTTGTTCCCTTTATCTCTCCTTGAAAAGTATCCAGTAACAAGTGGCCTATTCTCATAAATACCTTCCCCTGCAGCATTCACCTTGTCCTCAAGGTGAAAGGATGAAAATTGCCTATTGATTAATTCTGCATCCTCCCATGTGTTGTCACACTCGGGTAATTTCTACCATTTAATTAGCACCTCTACTTTACCACTGGTGAGGATTTTGATTTGTTTGACCTCCTTTGGTTCTACTAACAATTCTATTTCTTTAGACAATAGTGGAGTAAGGGCTATATCCTAGTCACAGGATGAAGAGCCTTTTTCAATTGAGAAATAGAAAAAATTGGGTGAATTCTTGCTGTCTTAGGTAGCTCTAATCTGTAAGCCACAGGTCTTATCTTTTCCAACACTTGGTATGGGCCATGGAATCGAGGTGCTAACTTTTTCTTTACCTTTTTAGCCAAAGATCTCATCTTATATGGTTTTAATTTGAGATACACCCATTGTCCCACTTCGAAAGAGACATCAGTTCATTTCTTATCAGTTGCAGCCTTTATTTTCTCCTGTGCCTTTACTAAATGTTCCTTGAGATCCCTCAAGATTTGATTTCTTGGTGCCAAGTGATCATTGACTTCTTCCATTGCCAAAGCCTCATCAGTGAGCCTGATTATAGCGGGAGGATCCCTTCCATATAAAGCTTTAAAAGGGGACATGCCAGTAGAGCAATTAAAGGATGAATTGAACCAAAATTCTACCTATGCTATCTAACTGGCCCATTGCTTACGTTTTTCTCTAGCAAAACATAGTAAGTATGTTTTTAGGCTTCTGGTTACCACTTCGATCTGCCTACCCGTTTGGGGGTGGTAACCAAAACTAAAACGCAGCTGTGTGTTCCTGTGAGTTTGAATAGCTTCTTCCAGAAGTAGCTAATGAATATCCGGTCCTTATATGAGATAATAGATTTCAGGATTCCACATAGTATAACAACCTCCCGGGTGAAAAGCTCTGCTACATCCTTGGCTGAAAAAGGGTGTGCAAGCAACAAAAAATGGGCATATTTTGTCAAGCAGTCCACTACTACCATCACAGTGTCGTATCCTTGTGATATAGGCAATCTTGTTATGAATTCAAGGCTGATATCATCCTATACTTACTGTGGGATGGGTAGCAGTTGAAGGAGTCCAACTAGGCTTCTTCCTAAGTAGTTGATTTTATTGCATGTGTCACATGCTGTTATAAATCTCTTTATCTCCTTTTTCATGCCATCCCCAAATACCAATGCTGCCATTCTCTTGTAGGTTCTAACATATCCTGAGTGTCTGTCCATTGGTGTTGCATGGAACTCTAGAATTAATAATGGAATGTGGGGTGAGCTTTTAAGAATTATCAATATGCCTTTAAATAATAATCGCCCAGCCTTTAAGCTATAGCCAAGAGGAGGTTGCTGCCCAGTAATAATATGTTGTATGATTGTAGAAAGCTAGTCATCTTGCTGGAGATTTTGAATCCAACTTTCTAAGTCATCAGACTGCCACACAGAAAAATCAAAGACGGTCACCCCTTCTCCTCGACAGGAAAAAGCATCAATTGCTCTATTTTCACTTCCAAGTTTGTATTGGATTTCAAAATCAAACCCCATTAATTTGGAAATTCACTTTTGCTGATATGTTCTCATGACTCTTTGTTCCAATAGAAATTTTAGACTCTTGATCCGTTTCAATGATAAAATGATGGCCATGTAAGTAGTGGCTCCACTTCTGCACAGAAAAAACTATAGCCATTAGTTCTTGTTCATAAACAGAAGCTTGTTGAGCTCTAACAGAGAGGGCTTGGGTAAAGTAGGCAATAGGTTAGCCTGCTTGCATGAGAACGACACCCACTCCCTTCCTTGATGTATCTGCTTACAATTCAAAGGGTAAGGAGAAGTTGGGCATTGCCAATATTGAAACTGTGGCCATGGTTTCCTTAAGCTGCTAGAAAGCCTCTTAGGTCATGCTATCCTAGGCAAAGGCATCCTTCTTCAATAGGGCAGTGAGGTGGGCTGCTATTTTTTCATAATTCTTCACAAACTTTCTATAGTATCTAGTAAGCCCGAGGAACCCTCGTAGTGATTTTAAGTCTTTTGATATTAGCCACTACACCATACTACTAATTTTAGATGGGTCTATCTGTACTCCATCCTATGAGATTATATGACCCAAGTATTTCGACTGGGTTTGAACAAATAAACAATTTTTTTATTGTTGTTGCAAAATCTCCAGAGTGCACCTTAAATGGGACAAGTGTGCATGTATATCCGAACTATAAATTAAAATGTCGTTGGAGAACACTTGTATAAACTTCCAGAGGTGTTCTTGAAATATCTCATTCATTAGTGATTGGAAAGTAGAAGGTGCATTTGTGAACTCAAAGGGTATTACTATGAATTTGTAGTGGCCTTCGTGAGTTTTGAACACTGTTTTGTGCTCATCTCTAGATTTCATTTGGATATGATGATACCCAAATTTTAGATCCAACTTGAAAAATACAGTAAAACCTCCTAACTCATCAATCAAATCATCTATGGTAGGGATTGAAAATTTGTACGGGATGGTTGCTTTATTGAGAGTTGTAGTCGACACAAAATTGCCAACTCCCATCTTCCTTCTTGACTAGTAGAACCGGGCTAAAGAATGGACTGTTGATTGGTTTAATAATGTCGGTTGTCAACATTTCTCGCACCATTTGTTCAATCTCATTTTTTCGGGAATAGGGGTACCTGTAAGGTCAAATATTAAGAGGTGGACATCCTTCCTTTATTCTGATGGAGTGATCATGGGACAAATAAGGAGGTAATTCTGAAGGTTTCATAAACAGATTCGAATTCTTGTAGCAAGGCTTCCACCTCTGCACACTTCCCATGCTCCTTTTGCATAGACAATTGCCTGAATTCAATTAGGTAGCCCTAGTTAGCCCTTTAAGGGATTTCATCAAGGCCTTTAAGGACACCAATGTTTTCGAGAGAGTGGGGTCCCCTTCCAAGTAAACTTGCTTCTTCCCTTCTTTGAATTTTATGGTCATTTTTCCCTAATTTGCACACACTTCACCCAGTAATTCTAACCAAGTAACACCCAGTACCACATCCGCACCCCTCAGTTCAAAAGAAAAAAATGATTAGGTTACCTTAACTCCTTGCAGGTCCAGAATTACTCCTATGCAAACTCCTTTCCCATGCACCTTGTAGCCGTTACCCATCGTGACTCCAAAACTGCAGGTTTTGGTTACTGGAATAGCAAGTTCTTGAACTATCTATTGGGATATGAAATTGTGAGAGGCCACGCTATCTATCATCACGATGACTTCTACCCCTTTTATGTTCCCCTTAAGCTTCATTGTTTTCGTTGTGGATATCTCCACTATGGAATTCATAGATAATTCCACAGGAGATTCTTCCACGGTCATCTCGTTAGCCTCCTCTATTTTCGGTTCTTCCTCCCCACTTCCTTCCTCCTTCTCTACCAACAACAGGACTTGCAACTAGTTATTTTTACAGTGATGGAGGGGATGGTAACGCTCATCGCAGCGGTAGCATAATCCTTGCTCCCTTCTCTTAGCTGCTTCGGCCTCGGTCAATCTTCTAAGCCCTCTGTCATATTTGGTCGATGACAATGTTGACGACCCAGCTCCCTTCGCATCTCTCCCTCCAGTATTGGACGATGCCCACAACACTACGTGATTGGGTGACTCTGCTATGTTGGACCCCATGGAAATGAATTGCCCTAGGGTCCAAAATCTCGTGGTATGTGGCAGTCTTCCCCATCGGGCTTCTCTGGCCTTATCTAGAATGTAGCACCTTGTGGGCCAAGTCCATTAACTCCTTCAAAGACCCGACCTACCTTATTCTCACCTCAGCTCAAATCTCTTCTCGCAATCCATTCTTAAATGCCCCCAACATGATGTCACTGGCATCCTATAACGTTGGGTGATCTGCCATAGAGCTTCACTCGTACTCCCCCTGAAGCGAAGTTTGTTTATAGTAGGCTTGGTTTTCGAAGAAGGTAACATCCATAATAACAAAGTATTTATGTTTTTCTGGTGGGTAACACTTATAACCACGTTGAGCAATAGAGTAACCTAGAAAGATACAGGGAATGGCATGAGAATCAAATTTATTTATGTTGTAGACATGAATATGGACAAACACCTTACACCCAAACACTTTTAGAGGCAAAGAACCCATAATTTTGGTATGAGAGTAGTGTTGAAGGAACATTTGGATAGGAGTTTTATAGTTAAGGACACAAATATGAAGGCAATTTATAAGGTAGCATGTAGTAAGAATAGAATCTCCCCAAAAATATTTTGAAATATTGTTGGCAATAATGATTGAGTGAGTAACCTCAAGGAGATGTTTGTTCTTTCTCTCAATCACTCCATTTTGTTGGAATGTGTCAACACAAGAACTTTAATGAATAATTTTATAGTTCAAGAGATAAGTCCCCAAGATAGAGTTGAAATACTCTTTGCCATTATCGGTTCTTAAAATTTGGATTTGAGCGTTGAATTGATTTTTTTATCATGGAGTGGAAGTGTTTAAAGGTGGAAGCTACTTTATTTTTTTCTTTTACGAGATAAATCCAAGTGATTCAGGTGGGATCACCAATGAAAATAATAAACCATTTTTTACCCGTAGCATTTTAAACCCGTGAAGGACCCCATATATCACTATGAATTAAGGTGAAAGGTTGAGATGATTTATATGGCTGGGATGGACAAGTGGTTTTATGATGCTTTACAAGTTTGCAAGTTTCATACTGTAAATTATCTTTATTTCTGAAAAGAGATGAGAGCAAATACTTTAAATAAGAAAAATTAAGATGGCCTAACCTAAAGTGCCAAAACATGATTTGTTATTCTTTAGGTAGAGAAAGATCATATCTAGTAGCCAGAACTTGTTTATCTTTAGAGAATTCCTTAAAATAGTAGAAGCCATTGTTTTTCCTAGCACTACCAATCCTCATGCCCAAAGTCAAGTCCAGAAAGTTACAAGTAGAGTATGAGAATTGGGCCATACAATTTTGGTCTTTTATAATCTTACTCATGAATATTAGATTGCAAGATAATTTAGGAACATGAAGAGCATCTTTAAGAACAATATTTGGACTAATCCTTATTGTATCGATACCAGCAACTGTAGCAAAGAAACCATCAACAATCTTAATCTTTAGATTCCTTGGACTCGGTTCATATGAGGAAAAGAGGTTTAATAAATCGTGAACTAGAATTAAGTGCAATGAGAAAATTATATTTGTGGGCTAAGAGGAAAGTACTAGGATTTGAAAATGAAGGCTGAGTAGTAGTCATATTTAGAGATGCAAGCTGGGAGTTTATAACTTGTTATAGCTGTTCTATTTGCTCTCGGCTAAAAGAGGGGTGATTTTCTCTAGCCCTAGGTGCTACTTCAAAGGTCGCTTGAAAACATCTTCCATCCTTTCTATTATTCCTCCAATTGTTGGGTTTACTATGCAACTTTCAACACTTATCCCTAGTGTGATTAGGCTTTTGAAAATGGTCACATAATAGTTATTTCCTTGAATTCTTCTGATTTTCAACTCCACGAGTCATAAAAGCATATTCAGGAAGTGATATGGTGGTTCCTAACATGACCTTTCTTCAAGTTTTTTCCCTTTGGATCTCTGCAAATATGTCTTCAGTATTTGGCAAAGGTTTCAGGCCAAGGAGGCGTGTCTTTGTTAATCATCTTTTGATGATTTTCAAAACACTAAACATAGTCAATGACCATTATTAAAAAGGTCAACTTCCCGCCAAAGTTTAGAGAACGAATTGAAATATGTTGTGACATCCACGTCTGTTTGCAACAAGTTTCGGGCCCTATTCTTGAGTTCAAACAATTAAGATGAATTCTCTAGGTCAGAGTACTACCTCCAAGTTGCTTTCCACATATCTTGGGTAGTTTTGTAGTACATAAAGCTTTTATTAATCTTTTCATCCATTTAATTAATGGAAAGTTTTGTAGTACATAAAGCTTTTATTAATCTTTTCATCCATTTAATTAATCAGCCATGTGATGACCATAGAATTTTGAGCATCCCAAGTTTGAAACAGTGAGTCTGATTCTGGAGGTTTCTTGGCTGCACCGTCCAGATACCCATACCTTCATTTCTCTTGTACAACCATCTCAATAGACTAGGATCATGCTAAGTAATTTTTTCTCGTAAACTTATGTGAGATAATTTGTAGGGAAGAGTTATCAGAGTAGGAGTTATGGAGTGTGGCAGCCATTATTGGGGTCGACTGCAAGAAAGCAGAAGTTTCCGAGTCGTCGGTTGTTCCCCAGGAAAAAGTCACCTGAGGTCAACCTGTCATGAAGGTTTAGAGAAATGCTCTGATACCATGTGTAAAATTAGAATTCTTCCCGTTACATTATTCAGAGAATACATGGTAAAATATATAGGCAACCTTGACAGTTAGGTTGTCAATCTAATCCCAAAACAATAGCAAAGCAATCCCTAAAAATTAGGAACAAACAAATAGAAAATAGGAATCAGAGAAAATAGGAAAGAGATTGGATAGGATCACGGATATAATCTTCCCTGATCCCGAAACAGTAGGGATCTAAATATGCCCAAATCATGGGCCTAGACTTAGGTCTTCAGTATTTACAATACTATAGCATTCGCAACATCTTTCTGCCAAATCATTCTTCAAATTCCCCACAAAATTAGCAACTAGAGCCTTCTGATTCCCTACCAAATTAGCATCATATCCTTCTGCCAAATCAGCATCAAATCCCTTCACAAAATCCGTGTCTGGATTCTCCAAATTCATAAGTTCTAACAACAACAACAATTAAGTCTTTTCTTACTAAGTAGAGTCAGCTACATTGATCAAACGACGCTACAATGACTTATTATAAATGAGATTAATAGAGAGATTATTAAATATTAAATCTTTCTTAATAGTTTCAAATTCAGAAGTTCCAAATTTAGAAATTTTTATTCAAAATTTAAAGGATGCTGAGAATATAGGAAATATGGATCAAAATATGCCTAACAATAGGAAGGAAAAACGGGGAGAAGAAGGATAGCTTCAACCATTTGATCTAACCTACTCACAAAAGAAAAATTCAAAATTTAAAGAGGATCACAAAATTCCTATTTGTTAGGAGTCCAATATGAAGTTAGATAAGAATACAAATTTGAGAAATGACGATGTTCCTATTGTAGTGAGAAAAGGAACTAGGAATTGTACCAACCATTCAATATCCAACTTTGTATCTTATGACCATTTGTCTTACTCTATTTAAACCGTTGTGGCTAATATGTCAAGCACAAACATACTTACCTAAGTCCAAGAAGCTTGGAAGGACCTGAAATGGAGAGACGCAATTATTGAAGAGATGAGAACTCTTGAGAAAATTAGAACATGGTAGGTAGTTGAGAAACCTCCAGGAAAAATCCCAGTTGGCTGATAGTGGGTATTGACCATTAGGTATAAAGCTTATGGAAATATTGAGCAATACAAAGCAAAGGTGGTGGCAAAGGGATACATGCAAACCTATGGAATAGATTATTAGAAAACCTTTGCTCCTGTTGTGAAGATAAACACTGTTTAGATCCTTCTATCTTTAGTAGCTAACTTAGACTAGTCACTTAAATAATTAGAAGTAAAGAATGTGTTTCTAAATAGTGATTGTGAGGATGAAGTGTATAAGGAACTACCACTAAGATTTGATGAGGGAAGGAAGAATGGCAAGGTGTGTCGATTAAGGAACTCTCTCTATGGACAAAAGCAATCTTTGAGAGTATGGTTTGATCGTCTTACAAAGGCAATAAAAAAATAGGGATACAAGCAAGCACAATTAAATCATACTTTATAGGTATGATGGTGAAAAAATAACTATCATAAGTGTTTATGTGGATGATATAATTCTTATGGGTGAAGACAAAGCCGAGATAGAAAGACTAGAGAAGACACTATCCAATGAGTTGAAATAAAAGATTGGGAAAGTCTGAGATATTTTCTAGGAATGAAGGTAGCTAGAAACCAAATAAAAATCTCAGTATCTCAAAGGAAGTACATACTAGACCTTCTTATAGAAATTGAAATGTTGGGATGTGAAGCAATAGACACACTAGTAGATCCAATTCTTAAATTGGAAGCACATTCAACTAGCAGCCCAGTCGACAAGGGACGGCACCAAAGAGTAGTTGGAATGTTAATATATTTGTCCCACACATGGCAAGATATTTTGTTTGTCGTTAGTTGTGTGAGTCAGTTTGTGCTTGCCCCAGCAGAAGATCACTTAGAGGTAGTCTATAGGACCCTAAAGTATTTGAAAAGAACACCCAGAAGAGGCTTGTTTTTCAGGAAAACAAAAGAAAGAAGTGCTGAGATGTACGCAGATGCTGCTTGGGTAGGTTCCGTTAGTGATAGGAGATCCACCTCTAGGTATTATTCATTTGTTCGGGACAATCTTGTGACTTGGAGGAGTAAAAATAGGCTGTAGTGGCAAGGAGCAGTGCGGAAGCAGAACTAAGATCAGTAGCACATGGCGTTTGTGAGGCTTTGTTGTTAAGACAACTATTAGAAGAATTAAAAATGACAGTGAAAGCACCATTGAATATTTTTTGCGACAACAATGCAGCCATTAGTAGCTAATCCTATGTACCATGACAGGACTAAACATATTGAGGTGGATAGACATTTTTTCAAGGAAAAGATTGAGAGTGGCGTCCTCTGCATAACCAACGTCCCTACTAAGCAAGCAGCAGATGTGTTAACAAAAGGACTATATAAAACAGCATTTGAGAAGATAATAGACAAGCTGGGAATGTACAACCTGTACAGTCCGCCTTTATTCAGCTTGAGGGATTAGATAGGATTTTCTATTTTCCCTTTGTTGTTATTTCTCAAAGGAGTGTGATATAAAAAAAATTTAAGAGAGATCAATAAAACTAAGGCCGTATTATTTTCAGTTGCAGTGCTTTATTGGTTTTCCTTCCCTGTGTTACCTTTCGACATGAAGAAAGGGCCAGATCAAACTAGTTCACTTATTTATGCCCGTAAAGAGAATCAGTAAACTTACCATCCTGTAGTAATCAGGTTTGTCTGTTTTCTTGGTGAAACTAGGAATTAATCCCCATTTCATGAGATGAAGAACACAGCCTTCGCTATCAGATGCATCTTCTCTACGAACTACTGGCACGTTAAATCCCGGAGAAACATTATATGAGGGCCTATACCTAATAAGCATGCAGTCAAATTCAAAATCACAAGTTCGCTTGGTTGCAGGCAAGATAAAAGAAAACAAAACTGCTTCTAGTTTCGATGATTCGGACCCATTTGAAGTAAACATAGAATGACGACAAATATAAAATCCCGAACTTCCATTCCCTTTCACGCGCTCTTCAGTTGCTAAAACATCCGCGACCCAACATGACAATTGACAACAACCATAAGAACCCCAATTTCATCGTTTTTTTCTGGGTTTCTCACCAGCCAGTAGGAATTGATGATGTATAATTTTATAAACAAAGCAAAACCGGCAGGAACAAAAAGAGAAAGCTTACCGGTCCATATTGACGGAACGAACGGGACCATCGATGCGGTTACAAGCCCTGGGAATGTCATCGGGTCTCAGAGTACAACGAGCTCTCCCACACATCCCTCAGACCCCGAAAACGATTGAGTTCTCTTCCTTCCTGACGGGTTCCTTTGGTCAACTGAATAAAGGCGGGAAGGAAGGGAATGCTCCAGCATTGTTCTGGTGCTTCCACCCACAGCATAGAAGCCACTTAGACCATCTCCAATGCCCCCTTGGGTTTCTTATCTCAGACACATGTCCTAAGTGTTAAGTGTTAAGGGAAGAGAAAATTTTTTTAAGCATAGTTGCTTCTATAAGCAACGGTGCTTAGAATAAAAAACTATATATTAATTGTGAGTCTCATTTAAACTCTTTAAGTGAAGTATCACGGCTGGAGATGCTCTTAGGATCGTCAGATTAAACAATGGCTCGTCATTCGAGTCCTTATGGACTCTGCTGACAATATGCCAAATATTCTCGATGTCTTCGGAACAGGAATTCACACTACGAATATTAAATAACCTTAGCTACCTAGTCACACATTTTGGCCTGGGCAGCCTTGTTAGGTTTCTGAAAAATATTTTAAAAATTGAATTGGCCATCAATATGTAATAAAAAGCAGTTTATGTTTTAATAGTTGAACTATTTTTTTAAATATAAAAATATATATAATATTTTATAATTAACTTAATACTTCTATTATAAGAGTGACAGATGATTGAGTTTGAGTAAATTTAGATTGGATAAAAAAATAATTGAGTGAATTATAACTCTTTTGTCATAGTGTATTTTAAGTGTAGTTAAATCTTGTTACCCGTCACTTGGAAAGTTAACTGTAGTTAACAGTGTTAGTTATGTAGTAACAATAGGAAACAAAGCTTATAAATATTCATTATATTAGAAGGAATAATCATAATATAATTACGTAATTGTTTTGTTGCTTCTTGTAGACTCTTCTCTTTCTTTTCTCACTCTTCTCTCTGTAACTTTTACATAGTATCAAAGCATCTTCTAACTTTGAAGCTCTCGATCCATGAAGAAATCACAAGGCTTATCATTACCAACATAAGGAAAGCTTATGATGTTTAATTATGTGATGTTATTCAAACCCGACGACTCAAATTTCTTGTTACGGAAAAGATAAGTTCTAGTCACAGTTTGAGTATTCAAACTTATTAAGTTTCTTGATCCTTTAAAAGTTCCACAGAGGTTCAAAACACCGATTGATGTAGAGATTAACATTGTAGCCAAAGATTTTGTGGAGTGGGAGCTCCAAGATCAACCCACTACAACAAAATCGCGGCATTACGGCGGTTTTTAGTAGGTTTAACGACGGTTTCGACCGTCGTTAAGCCCATTAACGACGGTTTGTAAACCGTCGTGGAACTCTAGGTCTAACAACGGTTTTATCAACCGTGAGAATAACCGTCGCTATGTCTGATTTAACGACGGTTATAAAAACCGTCGTTAAACCAGACATAGCGACGGTTATATACCGCCGTTAATAATTATTTTTTAATTTTAATTTTTAATTAATAAAATTAAATATAACGACGGTTTTTAACAAAAAACCGTCGTTATTTCATTTTTTTTTAATTATAACGACGGTTTTGAGCAAAAACCGTCGTTATTTCTATTTATTTTTTAATTTTTTATTAATAAAAATTTTTATAACAATTTTATTTGTAATTTAAAATATAATATTTTATACTATTCATAAAACTGCTAATGCTGTTTTGATTATTAAATTTTTATGTATTTTATTTTATTATATAATAATTAAACATTTGAATTATTAACTAAATACTAAAGATGTATAAATTATTGAATTATAATGAATCTGTATATAAAAAAAATTTATATACAGAAAATTAATAGTAACAAAAGTGACGAAATTACATATACAAATATAATAACTAAATCAAGTTTCTGGACCCTACGAATGCTGATCACGCTGATGCCCACTACCACGATCGCTGGGGTCCTGAAAAATCAATTTTGTTTGTTAAAATTTTGAATGTTATTAAAATAAAAAAAATTATACCAACAATTTTTATGTATTAAAATGTTACCCTGGGTCCGGGACTATGAAATCCTGAAATTTCAGGTGGCAGCTGACCCTGAAATTTTTGTAGCAGGAACGTCATAGCAGCTTCCATCTGTGCTTGGCGTGCTGCGAGCTCAGCATCTCGTCGCTGGAGCTCAGCGTCTCGCTCCTGCATAGCTGTCTTCAGGCGCTGCTGCTCGACGTCCCGCTCCTCCATAGCTGTCTTCAGGCGCTCCACCTCACTCTGTAAG
The DNA here is from genome assembly GCA_037074535.1 of Gleditsia sinensis. Classification (NCBI taxonomy): domain Eukaryota; kingdom Viridiplantae; phylum Streptophyta; class Magnoliopsida; order Fabales; family Fabaceae; genus Gleditsia; species Gleditsia sinensis. Next base: position 49,587,982 of record CM073469.1, read on the forward strand.
TCGTGGTATGACGGCCCAGACTGTGAGTTCGACCCAGACGAACTACGGCCGAAGACTTGAGTTGGGCAAACACCCAACCCAAATCCTCGAACACGGCCAGAGTGCTCCTTAGTGCCAAGAGCTCTCGCAAGTGAATCGGCCGTCGAGAGCTCTTGGGACGAGCTGTCCTCCTGCTGGATCGAAGCAATTTTCTCCTAACATTCAATAACAGGAAATTAATAATATTAAACATTATTAAAAATTAAATAATTATCCACTTAAGGTTGATAAGATTTTATTACTCACCGCAACAGCTCGAGCTTCGTCGTTGATGTACGATCTGTCAGCTCTTTTATGAGCTGCCGTCCATACATCACCACGAGTCACTGGACCCTGAAGCTCAATCTCCTGAATATTAAAATGATTAATCAATCAATTTATGATTATAGTCTTATAAACATTTAAAAAAACAAAATATTTATAGATTTAAACTTACCATCTCCGCCTTTTTGCGTGCAAGGCTCTTCGATCCAGTAGTGTGTGGCATTGTCAGCTGTCTTCTGTTCCGTTTATTCTTCGCAGCCACATCCTAATTAATCACATAGGAAAAATAATTAGTGACAATATTTAAAAGTTAAATTTTAAAAATATATATATTAACAACTTACCCTAGACTTCGCGTCTAGGCGATAGTCTACGAAAGTTGCCCACTGATCAGGTGGGATGCCTGTCGGGACTTCACTCCGCAACTGATCTCTGGTCTTCGTACCATCGTACGCCAGGCGAAATATATTGTATCGTGCTGCTCTCCATTTCGCTCCTAGCGACTGCATGATCAGTTTCTTGTGTTGATCCGTCACAATAAAATGTGTCTGCAAATGAAATTAAAAAATTAGTTACACATAAATAATATATAAATTACGAAGAAATATAATTAATTACAAAAGATATATGTTTTCATACTTAAATATTATTTACGAAGACATTCGTCTTCGACTGCTGAGGAATGCTCCTCCAATCCCTGTAAGAGATCGGAAATAACCGAAAGTTATCCCCGATGGTGCTGAGGAAGACACCGAGCAAACCGCCACTGTCTTCGATAGGCTGGTGGTTGTCGTTGAACTGGACAACCACCTTTGACTGCTCAGGCAGGGCCCATACGTCGTGGACAGTCAACTGTCTGGACGTCGTGTGCCCGGTCCCGTCTATCAAAATAATTAGTGACAATTATATATTATATTACTAAGACAAAATTATTAAGCGCATAAAGTGTACATGATTACAATACTCTCCGACTACATCAACTGTCCAACTCCTCCTGCGTCTGCGCTCCTGCTCACCGGGCTGATGCTCTGCCTCTACACCGCCAAAGATCGTCTCAAAATCGAACGAATAATAATCATCCGGTGCCTGAGCGTCGGGTGGGGGGAGTGTGCAGGGGACGGCCTGCGAATCCAGTGGCTGGGAGTCGCTAAGAGGGACTAATGATGCGGCAGCCTCCGACTCCATAATGGGCTCTCCGCCCTCACTGATCGCCCCACGGGACGTGGGAGTCTGAGAACTAGACGCCCCTGCCATGTCTGATCTAGCCTTCTTCATCGTCACCGCTACTGGCAAAATGAAAGTAATAAAACAATTATAAAATAAATTTTGCCTAATAAAAGTTATGGAAATAAATAAAATAGTACAGTAATTATAAGTAGTTTAAAATATATATAAATAGGCGGCAACAACAAAACTAATACCGTAACAAGCATAAATTAACTCCTTCTTCTGGAAACAATCTTTCTAAATTTTGCGCGTGTAACGGATCGCTCTCGTATATAAGATTTTCATCTTCATCGCCCATCTCATATAAGTCACGGGGTTTTAAATGCATCACTATACTCCAGTTCTTGTCCAACTCATCTTGTACATAGTATACTTGATGAGCCTCAAATGCCTGGATGTATGGTTCGTCATCATCATTTTCACCAGTGTGAATCAACCGAGAAAAATCAACCGATGTCACCCCGAAATCATCAATTGCAATTCCTCTCGTTGTAGTTGTGTTGGCCCACATACACTTAAATAATACGACTGTAAAATGGCCATGGTAGTTTAACTCGACAATGTCCAATAGTTTTCCATAATACGGGACGCCACCAAATTGCATATTCGTATCACTAGTACTTGCATAACTCCTCGTCCCGAAAGTACCGTAAACTCCACTATTTTGAGATGTCATCCCTTGGTCTCGCTCTAAAGTTCGAAATTTGAATCCATTGACATTGTAAGCACTGTATCGACGTGCTCTATCTAGTGGACCAAGTGCGAGATATTTTAAATCAGCACACTGCGATCCATCGGCATCATTTGCGATCTGGAAAACGAATACAGGATGAGTTGTACTCATATTTAACATATGAATTAAATGTGACCATGTTGAAATACTTACACGACGCGAAAACCAAGAGACAAATTCTCTGTGGACTTTTTTGTCTATCTCGGTAGATGATCGCGTCCGACTTCTTAAACTATGCCGTACATAGTCTCTAAATTCCCTGTTGAGAAAACATTGTCTAAACACTTAATGCTACACAGGAAGAAAAATTGTATAATCATGTAGCTAAGTGTGAGTTAACTTACTGTAAGTAAGGATCAACTTCTTTGCAGTTTGTTAAGACATGCCGATGAGCCTGCAATTTTTCCCGGGGAGAAATGGTGAAATAATCAAATCCACCAACTGGTCTTCCTATTGGTGGGAACAAACTCCTGTCAGACGTCCCAACATCGGGTCGATCATCCACACGAGGAGGACGATTGAAGATAGTGTCAACACCATCTATGTATCTGGAACAGAATAACAAAACTTCTCCTGCAATATACGACTCTGCTATTGAGCCTTCTGGCCTTGCTCTATTCCGCACGAAAGATTTAAGTTTACCCAAGTATCTAGAGAACATAGATTAAATGAATAAAATTGGATTAACAATAATGCAAGAAATTGGACAGACTGTGTTTTTAATGTTTTACCTTTCGACGGGATACATCCAACGATATTGGACTGGTCCTCCTAACTTCGCTTCCATGACCAAATGTACAGTCAAGTGCACCATGACTGTAAAGAAAGACGGCGGAAATAACATTTCAAGATGGCACAGCGTCATAATGATTCGATTTTGAAGTTGATCAAGTTCATTAACATTCAAAAATCTGGAGCACAGTTGCCGGAAGAATGAACAAAACTCGATCAGAACTGCAGATACCGGCTTCGGCAGTGTCTTTCTTATGGCTAATGGTAACAGTTGTTCCACAAGGATATGACAGTTGTGACTTTTTAGTCCTCCGATCTTACGTTGTCTTACATCAATACATCTAGAGATATTACTGCAATAACCGTCAGGCACAGATACATTCTTAAGTGTTTTCAGAAATACTTCCTTGCCTGCATTTGTCAATGTGAACAAAGCAAGTGGATATTTACCGCCATCATCAGGCCACAGCTCAGGCCTGACACCAAACTCCTTTAAGTCTTTCCGCGCGTTTACGTGATCCTTTGAACGGCCGGAATCATTAAGTAAAGTGTAAATGATGTTATCGCAGACATTTTTCTCAATATGCATTACGTCAAGATTATGACGCAACATATTATTTATCCAATACGGAAGTTTGAAAAATATACTTTTCTTACGCCATTGTTGAGTTCCAGCATCAACCGAACCCTGACCTCGGGAACGCCGTTGTTGAGTCCCAACATCAGTTTCCACATTTTTTCCAAAGACAACTTCAATATCATTGACTTGTCGGAAAATGTCTACACCACTCAGTTGCGGAAGAGGGTTTCTTCTTTCCTCTTTTCCGTCAAACCTATTGCGGGCCAGCCTGAATTTGTGACCCGGAGATAAGAAGCGGCGATGTCCCGTAAAACACCACTTCCGACTGTGAGGGAGACGGATTGGAGTAGAGTCAAAGTTACAGTACGGACAGGCTAATCCAGTATGAGTATTCCAGCCTGATAAACATCCAAGGCCAGGAAAATCACTGATTGTCCACATAAGAGCTGCATGCATATTGAACATTTCTTTGCCAAATGCATCGTACGTCTTAACACCTTCAACCCACAACTCCTTCAGCTCTTCAATTAGTGGCTGTAAAAACACATCTATATCATTCCCCGGTGCTTTTTTCCCTGGAATTATCATTGACAACATGAATGAACTCTGTTTCATAGACATCCAAGGAGGAAGATTGTACGGAATCAGCAGAACTGGCCATATACTGTAACTTGTAGATAGGTTTCCAAATGGATTGAAACCATCTGTTGCAAGGCCCAAACGAACATTTCTCGGATCTGATGCAAATTGAGGATTCAGAAGATCAAATCTCTTCCATGCCTCAGAATCCTTTGGATGCCTCATGATGCCGTCAGAAATTTTGGCTTCAGAATGCCATTTCATAAATTCAGCAGTTTTAGAAGACATGAACAACCTCTGCAATGTTGGCTTAACTGGAAAGTATCTAAGAATTTTATTAGGCACCTTTTTTCGCTTCTCCCCCTTTTGTTTCGGTTTCCACCTTGGTGCTGAGCACTTACGACAAGTTTCTCTACTTTCATGCTCACCCCAGTATAACATACAATCATTCTGACATGCGTGAATTTTTTTGTAGTTCAACCCCAACTTATTAATGATTTTTTTAGCCTCGTAAAATGAAGGCGGAATCTTGGCATCTGGGAATACATCGACAAGCAACTCAAGTACCATCGACATTGCTTTGTCGCTTAGGCCGCACAAACACTTGATGTGATATAACTTCACCAAGAAAGACAGTTTTGAATACTTTTCACACCCTTCATAGAGCGGTTGTTCACCATCTTTCAGTAATTCATAAAAATATTTGACACTATCATCCATCCTTTCTGCTGACTGCGGATTTGGCATATCCACAGAAGCGATGCTCTCATTTTCGGGGTGAATCCCGAATGCATCACGGACTATGTTCTGGACAGGGTCATCTCGAACTATGGGTTCTGAGACCTCAATTGGCATTATAGCATGTCCTACAACAGGTTCTTCTGTAATCATTTCTCCGTGCAAACTCCAAAAAGTGTATCCCTCCGGAAATGGTTTGACGATCAAATGTTGGCGCACGACCTCGATGAGTTGCCATTTTTTGAATCTACACTTTGGGCATGGGCATATTATTCTACCTTCGACCCCAGAGTTAGCATTTGCGAATTCCAAAAATCCGTCTAAACCATTTAGGTACTCTATTGAATGTCGAGGTTTATTGATCCAAGATTTATCCATTTCTGAAATATTTATGAATTTAGATATCAATTAACTTAAATAACTCTTAATCTAAACTAAAAGAAAACATGACTATTTTACATGAGAAGGGATTTGCAATTGATTGTGCATAAAACACAACACATTTTGAAGAGGTGTAAAATGTTTTACATGTAAAACATTTTTGACAAATTTTATGATAATAGACATTTAATGAAGCACTAAATAAAAAATCTTCGTTATTGTCATTAATTAAAAGGATGAGTTTCATGATCAAATCTCTAATGAAGCACTGAATTATGATTTTACATCTGCCGTTACAATTTTAATTATAGTATTTACACAATAAAATTTCTAACGAACTCTTATAGGGAATTGAAATTTCCAATTCTCTATCTGAAAAAGTAAAATCAGTGGCCCATACAAGTGCCATATATTGAAGAATAATTCTACTCAATTACATTTAAGATCTTGTTTGTTCCTTAATAGAGAATCTAGTGTAATTAATTAAAATAATGAGTTTCATGATCGAATTTCTACGAATGTAAATTTTTTGGAAAGGAAAAACCACTAGCAGCAAAAAATTAAAATATTATTTTACAGCTGCCGCAAAGATTTCAATTATAGTATTTACATGGTAAAAATTCTAACGAATTCAGATAAGGAATTGAAATTTCAATTCCCTATTTAAAAAAATAAAATCTGTGGCCCATATAAGGGCCATATATTCAAGAATAATTCTACTCAATTACATATAAAATCTTGTTAGTTCTTTAATAGAGAATTTAGTGTAACAATAAAGTGCATTCAAAATTATTACACTACTAGCATACATATTAAAATTATGTTATTATAAATTTATTTCTCTTTTTTAAAAATTATGTGTTTTTTTAAATGAGTTTTATTTTTTTACAACTAATTCATAATACTAATTTTGTCTATTTATTAACATTTATTATTTTATCTCATCACCTGAATAAATATTTTACTATTTTATTAACAACTGTAATATAATTTGACTATTATTAATTTATGAATATTAATTAAATACGTTTATCAATATAATAACTACTTTCAATTTATGTCATTATTAATTCATTAAAAATTATTACACTACTAGCATACATATTAAAATTATGTTATTGTAAATTTGTTTTCATGTTTTAAAAATTATGTGTATTTTTAAATGAGTTTTATTTTTTTAAAACTAATTCCTAATACTAATTTTGTCTATTTATTAATATTTATTATTTTATCTGATCACCTGAATAAATATTTTACTATTTTATTAACAACTGTAATATAATTTGACTATTATTAATTGATATATATTATTTAAATACATTTATCAATATAATAACTACTTTCAATTTATTTACATTAATTTTAATAATATTTGAAAAACAGTAAATAACTTGTATTTAAAACAAAATTCACTATTATTTTATACTAAATTAATAATATTATATATATTTCTTAAATTTTTATTAAAATATACGTATATTTTTAAATTAGTGTCACAATTTTTAAAAAATTGTTTTCAATACTTACTCTATTTATTTATTAAAATTAATTATTTTATCTAATCAATTACACACTTCAATTTATCTACTAAATTTATGTTATTCTATAAATGTATTTCTCCTTACATGTTTTCAACGAACATGCTATATATTATAATATTAAACATCATAAATATCACAAAAATAACACAAATTTTAAAATTGATTCATACAATAATGTACATCACAATGACAAATATATTTATAACAAAAATAGTAAGTAAATAAAATATCTAATATTATCTCAATCTAACATATAATAATTTGAAATAAATTCATTCAAAATCTAATTAATTAAATTACATACATTAAAAATGATTCCAAATAAATAACGCATAAAAATCAAAATTAAAGTGTCGTCCCAACGTCACAATATCTTCACAAAATAAAATAAAAAATAATATAAGAAAATATTTTGAACATACAATATAAAAAAAAATTAATCAAATACAATTAAAAAATTAAATGACATACCTTGAGAGTAAATAAAACACGTCGGAGAGAACACCACAGTAAAAAAACTTGAAAAGCACAACAAATAATTTCAGAGAGTATATTATGAACAAACTCCTATCAAGAAACTGTTGTAAGAAAAATAAAGGGGACCTTCCAATTTATAGACGAACGCGCGGTTTAACGACGGTTATTAACCGTCGTTAAACCGACCAAAAACCGTCGCTAAATGGGTTTAGCGACGGTTTCTAAGAGGAACCGTCGTAATGTGTAACTTTAACGACGGTTTTTCCTAAAACCGTCGTTAAACTACACGAACATCGAGTAACGGTCCGAATTCCGAACGTTATAACTTCACGACGGTTTTAATTAAACCGTCGTGAAATAACGACGGTTGTTACGAGAACCGTCGTTAAATCACAACGGTTTTATGTCTAACCGTCGTCATTTTACGACGGTTTTATAAAAACCGTCGTAATGTCCGTCAAATATTTCCCCTCGGCGCAGATGACCACGGTTGGATCTTAACCGTCCGTATTTCACGACGGTTTTTTGGAAAACCGTCGTTAGGTGTCGAACTTTAACGACGGTTAATAAACCGTCGTTAAACTTGGATTTAGAGACGGTTTTTTATGACCGTCGTTAAACTTCCGTCGCCATTCCCCGTTTTTCTTGTAGTGACCTCTCCTCTCATGGCTTATCTCCTCAATGACCATGAACATGTTAACTAGGATAGTGGACTACGAACACTCCTTCTAGGTTTGGAACTAACTCACTAATTACTTTGATTCTTATACATGAGCTAAAGTTACACAATTAAAAGTGCAATTACAATCTGCAAAGAAAAGAGATTCTGCTACTAATGCACTAGTAGCAATAGGTTATCATTTAACTAATAGTGATTATTTGGAAATAATTATCACTGAATATGATGCATTTGTGACGTCAATTTTAACTAGGAAAAGGCATATATACAATTAGTGAAATTAAAGCTTTATTACCAGCTCAAAAGGTCAAAATTGAGGAAAATAATAAACCGATGAATTCTATCAATTTTGTAAATGTAAATGTTTTGAATACTGCTCATAATTCACCTACAAGTCCTATAATTGCAAATGGCACTAATGAGGTTTAAAAAAATTAGCCTCAAGGAACTGGTTACAATCCAAATTTTGTAAGAGGTAATACATGATTTAGAGGTAGAAAATTCTCTAGTTACTTTGTTCCCCAACTCATTTGATCGACCCTCCAAGACATAAAAACCTCTTAATTGAACTAGCATGATTTTTAGGGCTTTGCATAATTGATATATGGATGCTAAGTGGCTCTTATTTCATAAGCTGAGCTAACACCGAAATATCTGGGGGCTTAATAACTAAGCTCTAAAAGGGTATCTCTCAGTTAATTTTTACATTCTCATTCTAACCATATACAAGCAACATCGTATTTGTCAAAAATATTCAACTTCTTTTAGTATGGAGTTTATTTTTATCTTCATCATTGAGGCACACGATCAAACAACGGAGTTTTATTGTTCCACATATTTTATTAGTTTACAAGTTATTGTAAGTTAAGCTAGTGTTTTAACAATAATTTTAGACAAAAATGTTCTTATTTACATAAACACTTCTCAAAATATCTATATATTCAAATTGATTAACTTATTTTAAGTTGCTCTTATGAAAATAAAGTTTATTAGCATTGTTTTTTAAAACGGGACAAGTTATTAAATCAGTAAAAAAAAATTATGATTTACCAATCATTGTGTTTGAACTATGATGAAACCAATAGTAAAGTATATAAAATATCTTTTCATTTCATATAATACATATAACATAATATATAAAATTAAATAAATAAGCCATTTAAAATAAAATAGTTAAATAGTACATACTAATATATTTGAAGTATCCTTTAATAACTTTATTATATATGAAATAAACAATAATTTATTAAAGACAAATAATAATTTTATTACAATAATATTTTTCATCTCAAAAATTAAAACATATGTATAAATATAATTTATTATATATATACTAAAAGTGTTTCACATAGTCTAATATATGCTGACACATTGTGCTCTACATTTCTTTTCTTTTAACTATTATAATACTGTAATTAAAACCTTACAATTATGATAGAAGATTAGAAGAAACAAACGAAGACAAAATAATATATATTAACAAAGAAGATCAAAAGAAACATTTTTTGATTTATAAATAATAAAAAAGCAAGACACAAAGTAGAATATTGATTAAAAAAAATCAACTTTGTGATTTTGTTAGAGAAGGTTAGTGCTGCATTATTCATTGTATTAACTATAGAGCTTGGTGTAGCATTAATCATGATAATTATAAGAATTTATTCCCATTCATATTATAGTAACAAATTAATACATAACTTGAAAAGTAATACAAACAAAACAAAAATCTTAATCACCCTGTATATAAGTATTCTGAGTAACTTAGCATTAAACTAAATATAGCAAATTACCTTGACCCTCATCATGCTCATATACCATTCAAAACAATTCTAAAATTATCATGTCTCAATTGATAAATAATTTAATAAGCAAAAGTGTGCTTGCACAAAAGGAAAATACTCGTTGGAGAGATACAAATAAAATAGCCATATGTGACTGTAGCCTTTCTTCACATTGTGCTTGCAACTTTTCTTGAAATATTGCTTCCATCATCTCTTCCCACATCTTCATCTCCTCAAATAGTTCTATAGCAACCTCATCATGTATTTTCTTCTTCTGCTCTTAAAGGTATTGGAAAGTGACTTGGTCAATGCCTCTCTTAGAGGGATGTATAACCCGTGGCCTTTGTTGCAACAGTGGCCCATCTTATGCCCAAGTATTTGAAACAATATTTCATCATTGTTTAGATAAGTCATAACTTCTTCCTGAGATTGCTTGACTTAAATGGAGCAAAGATTTAGAATAAGAACAAGAACAAGAACATATATTACAATTTATAAAAATTAATAAAATCAAATCCTAAATGAACTTCTTGAGACTTTGCATATGGCCATGCAATTTCTCCATCTTTACTTCGGTTATGCTGTAGCTCCCATATATGGTCAATTAATGCTTTCTCTTTAGTTTTGGGGTTTCTTTATAATGAAACATCATTGTCACCCAATGATAGATAAATCATAAACATAAGTTTATATATGAGAGTAAGTCATTCTAAATTTCATTGTTGATTCTTCATTCTACAAATGATTGAGGATCGCATATATATTTTGTTGTTTTCTCTATTTTGTGCATTTGTTGAACTGTTGCCTTATATATAACTTCATAATTAGTTTCATTACATATATTGTATCATAGCATTATTTAAATATGTTATTACAAAATACTTTAACATTATTTGAGCCAAAAAATGTTCACCAAGTGCCTCCAATAATTATCATTGATTGTGGAGGGTGGATAAACTAGTCTTTCTTCGTCAATTTTGTATAAGGAGTAATGCTTATGCAAGCAAGTCCTCCCATTTATCTATAGCATTTGCACAGTGGCATTAGTGAACGCATCAAATCGCTACACTAAAGTTCTCCCAAACTCAAATTTTTTCGACAATAATGAACTCAAAAATGTTAAATTTATGAAGTATATATGGATATAAGTACGGAAAACAATTATGCTAGTTATTACATTTACTTTTAATAAGATATATTGTCCATGTCGCAAATTAGGGTCCACTCTGTAATAGCCGTAAATTTAATAAAGTCCAAAGTAAAGAAAATTTTGAATAATAGAGAGAATTTACGTTTTGGCGCGTAATTTTATTTTTTAAAAAATGATAATATTTTGCTATAAGCAAATATATTTTTATTTGTTTAAAAATGATTATGTTTTGCAAAAAGTAAGTGGACTTTTAATTAAAAGAAGTATTGTGTTGCTTAAAATAATTATACCGGCCTCTAATGAATTTTTATGGTATTTTTAGAAATATTCTTTCTTTTAATATGAATAAAGATATTTGTTTTGAAATTTGTTTTACTACAATTTTTATCAAGAAAAATCATGATTTAAGAGTTTAACTAAAGATTTATGAGAATGAAAATTTTTAGAAATTTTTGGGATATTTTATGATAAAAAATGAAATTTATATGAATTTTTATAAAAGAAAATTATATTATTAATTATTTAATAATTATTATTATATTAAAAAAAAGAACGTAGAATTGATAAACGAAACAGGGGCAGAGAGTGACGAGTGTCAGAGAGAAATCGAGAATTTTGCATAGTAAGTGAATAGTAACTTCAAATTTTATCTTTCGATCTGGAGTGCTTATTAGCTTCCGATCTCAAAACTGAAAGCGTTATTGGATTCAGGACGAAGAATACTTCAGTTTTGACCGATCAGTTTTTCAAATCAACCGTTGAATCGCCGTAGATCTGAAGTAGAAAATCTCGATAAAAGGTAAGTTCTGAAAAACCTTACTTAAAAACTTCTAATTAAAAATCTGACTCCGTAGATGGATTCAAAAACTAGATAAACCTTAGAATATGAATTTGTTTCGTTAATTCGGTAAAATTTTTGTGACGATGAATAGTGTTTTCCGATGATGAATAGTGGCGGTGAATAATGATTTCCCACGTAAATAGTATTTTCCGGCGGTGAACAGTACCAAGCTCCCCGGAGTCATCTTTAAGGTTTTTGGACCCTCCGGACACGTTTTTGAAGCTTAATTAGTCAAATTCATATTGGAAAAAGTATATTTTAGGGCTGTCAAACTCGGAGCCCTTACCCTGTGAGTAGATATTTCTTTCTATAACTTATTACATACTCTTCTTGAATTTAAGATAAATTATTGATTATGATTACAAGTGATTTATACTTTTATATGTATCTGAAATGGATTAAAGTATCTAGAATTGATTTCTATCGGAAATATAGTTCAAGAAGAGTATGGTTCTGAAAATGAGATTTTTGAACTCATTGAATACGTAAATGCATTTCTTACCGCATGGTAAATGAAATATATTGTCTACGACGCATTGGTTTATAAAGTTATATGATTGCCTTGGAAAGAGGGCATATATATATGATAAACCATGAATGGGTAATTTTTAATAGATGAATTTTGAAATGCATTAAACATGTGATTTTTACATGTATTTTTCATTATATGGCAAATAAAATGTGTTATGCACATGATATTGATCTTTACAGTGATATGTTTGCCTCAGATATGGGCATATATATATGTGATTCCTTGATTGGGAAGTTTTGACAGAGGAATATACTGAGACTGAAAGTCTGTATTATATTGAGAAATTTATACTGAATTCTATGGTATATGTACATATAGTATTTGTGGAGGAATCCTATTGGAATCACTATCTGCTAACAGCAGGGAATGTTAGCCCTGGTGCACCTTTATACCTTAGCTAGCAGGGGTGGTGATAGCCTCGTGTGTCGGCCAACACACGGGAGTTATTGTTATCGGGGAGAGCAGGATGCCTCCTATTATTGTTATCGGGGAGAGCATGATGTCTCCTATTATTGATATGTGATTTACCTTCCCTTGCTGTGTACTTGGGATTATTTATTGTATTGGTTCTAATAGGGAAACCTCCTAAAGCATGTGAAATCTTTTATTGCATCAAAGTATTTGTTTATAACTGTATTGTACAGTATTTAGTTTTGAATATTGGGTTATATTGTGAAATGATGATATTTGAAATACGGGTTCCATATGGATGTACTTCTGAATTGTACTTTCTATATGATAAATTTTAAAGTATAAGTCATCCATATGCTAACCTAAGAGGTTATAGAAGGTCTTGTCTACTCACTGAGTTATAAAACTCACTACACGTTGTGGATATATTTTTCAGATAAGGAGATAGAGTCTGGTCCTGTAGATAGGTGATCAGCTAGACTGTCTACTCTCTGGGTGAGCCTATGGTGCTCCCAAGGCTCACTGTATTGTATTTGTACTTGTATTCTAGAGTATGCTTTATATACCACAGGCAGGATCCTTGCTTCTATTGTTACTCTGGTGTTTATAAACTTAAACTGTTTATTGTATATGTGTATGGGAACCGATATGTATTGGTTTATATGATAAAGAATGACATTATGTACATTTATGGAAAATATATGTGTATGGTATATGGATTTCACGTGCCCTAAAATTAGGGTCGTGACACACTCCTTGTCTTTCAAGGAATAAATGCATCGTGTAAGGTAGCCAATATAGTTGACGAGATCCTTTATCCTTCTAATTTTTTTCATTTTTTGTTTTTGACTCAGTGATCATTTGTAAGATATGCTCACTTTCCTAGTTGTGTTACAAGAAGCTTCAAATTAGGTTATGCAAGTATATTAGTCATATTATAGTAAATCTTAACTAGCATGTTTGAAGTACTTTATTTGCATACCTGTACTACTAATTAGACGTTGAGAAATTGGTGTGGTGGGCTATGCCTGGGTTTCTTCAATGTGTCATTTAGGTTGTATACACAGCTGTTAGGTTCCTTCATGAGGACTACCTTGTGCAGCATGTATAGACCCACGACCACCTTGTCCACCTCTTCCTCTTCTTGCCATCTTTAGTTCAATACTTGAGACCAAAAAAAATTTAATGCTCATAAACATGAAAATGTGTGAAAAATAGAAGTAACATAAAATAGAATAGTAAAGGCCATTTACATGGTTTGCATGGTTTGGAACTCTATTTATAGAATAGTAAAGGACATTTATAAAAAAAAAAGTAACATAAAACATAACTGTAAATAGAACAGAATTAACATAAATGGATCCTTGGAATTGTAAACAATGTAACTACAAGTGGTGTAATTGTGTGACAACTGCATGTTTGTTAAAGTTAATATGTAAGTGGGTATTACTGTATAAAAAATGGTGAAAAGCAGAGAAGGGTATATGAATTATAGAAATTGATGTATCAAACACTGGTGTTAGTGATATTCTAGTTCAAAAAAACATCCTTTAGCTTTTTACAGTAAGTAACTAGTGGGTTAAGTGGAGGCATTATTTGCTTGGGAGATTAATCCTAATCATTATTGATCATAGGAGTCTAAAGGAACTAATGAGTCAAGTTATTCATTACCAAGAATAGTAACATTCCTTTAGCAAAATGATGGGCTTTGATTATATCATTATATACAGCCTTGCCAAATTAAATATTAAATACTATTGCATATGCTTTATCAAGAGTCAAGGGTGAAAAAGTTGCAACTTCTAATAATGTGGAGATAATGGCTATTTCTAATATTAAATGTTATTGATACATAGGAAGGGGAAAGCTAAATGTCTTTTAAGATTGTAAACACAAATTAAAACTAAGGTCTCTTGCCCATTATAAAAAATCTAGCTTATGGAAAGACTGAACTTTACTTGTGTGCTCCTTAAGATTGAAACAGTGGCATTTTGTTCAGTCCATGTATAAACAAATTATTCAAATGAACAAACAAACTATAAGCACCATAGATAAAATGGGAAAGAAATGTATTTCAATGTCATAAATAGAAAACTTATATATAGGTTACCTCTACATAACCTATTAATTTATTTAAGGGAAACTCACTAATATAACAAAAATTGTAGTAAACTAAACACAATAAACATATAAATCACCATGATAAGATAGATTAAATGAGAAGTATATACAATACTTATAGGAATAAAATTTTTGAAGCCCCATTCAATACAAAAGCAATCCCCAATTAACGTTATGGCAAAGTTGCAATTCAACAAAAGAATAAAATTACTGCGATTCGATTCAAGGGGAGAATTCAAGGATTTTGTATTTTCATGTCCACATACGCAGGACAATTCAATTCCTTTCACTTGTTCTATTCAAATTTCATACGAAGCAATCCTAAATGATCTCCTAGAGCACATTGACCAACCGAAAAAGTATAACAGTAGCACATAGGTTATACTACTTGAATTTTAAATGTTGAACTAGTACTTTCCAGCCACCCATATCAAAGGCATCCACATTCTCATCATAAGTTATACTACTTGCCAATATAGTTAAATAATCTCTAAGAGCACCTTTAGCCACTATTTTCATAGATGTTGCAAGATGTTGTAGGCCACCACAAATTTTTTAGCTTTTCTAGCAACATGGAATATGCATTTACCTTTAACTTTAGGATGCAATATGCATGTTTCCATTTTGTTTATTTTAACTCTAAGAGCATATTTTTCACCTTTAAAGTTAAACATAAAAAGAAATACTAATCACATTGCACCTTGAAGATAAAATTTTCCATATTGCTCCAAGTGCTAAAAATTTATGATCATATATGAAAATGATGGCAAAAGGTTTTTCCAAAGAACTTTCACTTCTAGCAAGTAGTATGACATGTGGTAGGAATTTGGTTGGTTCTAACACGGAAGGCTACAAAGCACTAACTCAACATTAAAAAACAAGAATGAGAAACTGGTAAAATGTATGTAAAATATATCAAAACAAGAATGAGAAACTAAAATGGGGGCATGGGTATTCAGCAATGTATATTTTAAAATAGGGATTCACCATATCAATTTAGGAAACACGACCATCATTTGAGAGATAATAGTTACCTTTGCTTACAGTTTATAGTTATAGATATTGAATGCGAAGACAAAGACAGAGATTTCAGCGAATGACAGCTAGACAAATGGTTGTAATGGGAGGTGTGGGGGAGGAAGGTAGAGTTTTCAATGGAGTTTGTTATTGTGTTTAAATACTGCAAGTGCACAACATAGTTATAGTTAGACCGACAAATACAGGTCATGTCCCTTAGAGACCAATATGTTAATTATCAATATCTCACAAAATAAACTATTTAAATCAATGCAATTTGAAGAAATATTGGATGCAAATTCACAAAAAATTAAAGTAAATAGATGATGAAATTCAGTTATAAAAAGACCTAGGACTAGTGTTCACCATACTTATGATATTTAACAACCAAGATAAATATTTCCAATTGCAATTATTTGAGTAATCGGAGATGATTTAGCCTGAGTTCATTATTAGCCTCTTTTAAGATCTAACAACAGTACCTAAATTAATCCAATTGCTTACTTTCGTGATTTAGATTAACTTAAGTCCCTTAAGATTTATGCTAACCAACATATTTAATTCCTACAGGATTTTAATCTACTTTTGTGATTAAAATACTCATAATTAACTATTAGATTCAAACAATAACTTTCTTCTTTCAGTTCATCAGTTATCTACCTAAGATTGGAACAAAATAGTGACCAAACATTTCATCAAACATATGTTATGCATAATAGATAATTCAATTACCAACAAACAGTCACAAAGAAAATTCAACAATTCAACATCAATGTATCATAAGTAGGTTTCCTCCGATCTTGGAATAAAATCTACTCAAACATAATTGGAACAATAATCAAACTCAATTTCATTAAATAAATTATAATTCTTCAATACAAATTGTTCAAAAGAGAAATAGAGATAAAGATAAATAGATAAAACCAATTACAAAGCAAAACAGATGAATCCAACTTGATACAATCTTCAATCCAATGTAAAATCTAATTTAAAATGTAAAATCCCTGATTTTTTTTTCTTATGTTATTAATTGAAATTTATTTTTTTTAGAGAGAAGAAAGGATTTTGGATCTCATGGGAGGATTAAATTATTTTACTTAAGTTAAATAAGATAGTAGGAATGGTTAAAATGATATTTATGTAATTTCATTAAAATAACATTTAATTTATCTAATTTATGGAGGATGGCATTGGTGTAAATAATGGATGATGGCATGGGTATTTTGGAGATAAAGAGGTGGTAGGTAGGGGTAGGTAGGAAAAATAATAATAAAAAAAATAATGGGAAGATAAGAAGGAGAAGGGGGAAGTGTCGGAAGGAAAGTGTAACACCTCCAAATATTAAACGAAATTTTTTTTTTAACAAGGTCTAACTAGCCCATAATTTTACCTATTCATTTATATCATTTGTAGTCTTTCTTGCATATGCATAAAAGTGCTTAAGGCTATCCTAACCATTTTCAAATTTCATTTCCTGATAGACAACTAGCTAGGCATGATATGCATTACTTACAACATAAATGATCTCATGCCATAAATAAAAGGGATACAACCCATAACTTATATTACATCATATTATCAGCTGTCTAAAAGGAATTTGGCACTCATCTAGGCTATCCCGCATAACTGGTACACAACCAAGGAACATACACTCATGATCATATGAGTCAACCTTGAGACCCTGTTGCTCACTTCCGGCTGGAGTACCTGGAATGTGATTATGTGGACATAAACAGTGAGATGAAAATCTCAATAGCTAGCAAATTTTTCAGAAAAATAGTGCACATTCCATTTCTTAAAACATCTCAAATCATTTCAAATTATTTCACTGAAACATAAGCACTGACCATACATTCATCATATGGAATTATCATACAGCATCTTGGTCACATGGACCCATAACATCATGGTCTACTACCCAGTGCAGTAAATACGGCCATACCTGCAAAGGGCTATGCATCTCCTATTATTGGCCAATCGTGAGGGAAATGAGGCTTACTTGGCACCCTTTTGTGCACCCCCTTAATTCCCGAGAATGCATACATAACATAACTTTAGACCAACATTCATCATAGCATCAAAGTCAGGCAATCAGTGAAAATTCATAATTTCAAGTTCATAAGCATAAAGAGTGTTTTAAGGAAAGACTAGCTACCTCAATTCCAGCATAATCACTTCCTTTCCAAGGCTGCCAAGGTTACTACCAGCAACTCAAACTAAAACATACAAGAATTCTTGGTTAATGCATGCATATTTGGTCCTAAAGCCATAAATACCTAGTTTAAGAGCTTCTGCTCCTCAAAATAAAACTATGATTTTGCTTATATTTGGGATTATTATTAAATATGACAAATATCCTCTAAAAATTCTACAATTTTGTATATAGGTACCTTTACATGTTTATTTTATTTCGTAAGTTTCTCAGCCCTTAAATCTTCCATTCTACTCCAAAAACTACCTCCATACCCAGGACAGTGCAATTTAGTTTCGGTTCCATTTCGGTTCTGTTTTGCAACCATTTGGATTAGTAAACCTACTTCAAAATTCATGATATTTTATATGAAGCATTATAGGTATTTTATATAATCACCATAAAAATTTCAAATAAAAACTAATTCTTTTGACACATAAAATAACCCAAGTTTTAAGGCAGTCCCTGGTTATGGCCAGTTCTGCCTGATTTTCAGACTACCAAATTTCTACATTTGATTATGTGTCTTAACCTGCCCCGAATTTTCTAAAATTTAGTAGAAAGATCTTTTAACATGTCATAAAATTTTTATACAAAATTTCAACATCTAACCCATTCAAAATATTATCTTTCCATCAACGGTCTGAGCTGTCTAGGAAATTGTCCTCAACACTATTTTAATTGTAAAAGACCTAGTTTTAGGTTCTCAAAAATCATGAAACTTCTCAGAATAGATTAAGAATATTTGAAGACTATGATCACCAAAAATTATAGAATTTAAAGGTCATTTACTAAATTTAATAAGCCATTATTTTCGGGTACATAAAGATTTCTATTTTCTCAACCTAACTCTTCTATGCTCTATGACCTTTACTCACTAATCAGACCTTAACTCACTCATATGGACTCGAAATTTTGTGATTCGAGTGGCTATGTGACCGTGAGACATATATATACAACTTTCAGTTTAACTATGACTTCATATTCTTTATGTATTAGTCCCAGAAATTCGAAAACCGAAGCTATTCTTCACCAGCCTGGACTCTAAACCCGATTCTGATCTCTCATCACTTCGTGGACTATATCTCCCTCATTTTACGTCCGATTTAGGTGATTCCAAATCCTATGGAAATCTAAGACATAGAGATACAACTTATATGTTGAACATATTTTCATATTCTCGACAGAAATGCCTACATGCAGGCCCGAAAATTGACCTAATAAACTCAAAACTGGATTTTTGCAAGAAGCCAGACTTACCTTATGTAGACCTACTCCTATGGCTCTCAATTTGCAGCTTCCCTCTCTCTCAACCTTCTTCTCCTTGCTGGCTACTCTCTCCCCTTTCCTTCCTCTTCCTCTTGAGTTTTTTTGTTTTGGACCTCTTCTCTCTCTTTTCTCCTGCTGGCGTGAAAGCAATGGGGAGGCTGATTGTTGGGCGCTGGAATCCTTTGGATTCAGCAAGGGAGGGAATGGTTTTCTGCTACTCTCCAAGTGAGTGTGTGCATGGGTAGCTTTAGTATATCTGCCTGTATGAGTGTGAGTGTGAGTGTGAGCTGTAGCTTTCTTGGGCAGAGGGGGAGCGTGGGTTTGCATGTGGAGGCATGAGTTTCTGCTGCAGTGGGTGGGTGTGTTTTCTACTGGGTTTATGGAGCACATATGGGTGTGGAGATGTTGTCAAGTGGGATGTTTTCTACTTGTTGAATTTGGCGCTGAACATGCTGGATGTGGGGCATGTTCCAGCTGGATGTTTTTCCTGGTTGCATGTAGGATTATGGGTGGCGTGAAATGCTGTCTTGTAGGCCATGTTTCTGCTGGTCTCTTAGAGCAGATGGGGGGTTATTTTTTCTGCTGTGTAGGGTAGGTTTCTGCTGGCTGGGTGGAGCAAGAGTGGGTGTGTTTTTGCTGCTTGGTTTAGGAGAAAACATGGGACGTTTTTATGCTGAATGTGGAGCAAGGTTAATTGCATGTTTTGGCTTATATTCCCTGCATGCATGTGTATATTTAACTCACCAAGGCTGCTGGCTTTTTGTTTCACTTTTACGTACATGCATGGGTGGCTATTATGCATGGTGTAAATGGGGGAAAAAAATAGCTCTAAATATATATATATATATATATATATATATATATATATATATATATATATATATGTAATGCTTCTTCTTTTGCATATGTAAAGTATGATATAATATGCATGGTGGAGGTAGAGAAACTATATATATATATACACACATAAACCTAGTTTATTCTTGCACGTGTAAATATATATGTATGTATATATGTTATGATGTGTATGGTGGAAGTGAGAGGAAATATGTATATATATTTATATTGCCTCACATAATATTTCTTCCTTCCTTATTATTTTCCTAATCCTAAATTAGTAGCATTCTAAGGAATATATTTGTATCACGTTCCTCTAATTTATGCTCCAAAAATATTTTATTTATGTTATTTCTAACCATGAAATGGTACCACGTATTTTATGAAGTCTTTATTGTCAAACAACTACACATTTTAATTCTCGTTCATATATGTCTTAATTTATGACTAACCCTAGGTTAGTAATGTCTAAAAGGATGTATTTGTGTTCTCTCTCCATCCATTATAATCCTATGAATTTTTTTTTATTTACATTAACTATGTTACCTATTTTATGCTTGTCTTATAATCATAGAACTAAGCATCTTGATTTTTCATATGTATTTTCTACTCATCCTTAAATTTATTTAACTTTATTAAAAGTATAGGATGTTACAGAAAGAGAGGAAAAAGAAAAGGAGAAAAAGAAAGGGGAAGAAGAAGAAGAGAAAGAGGAAGAAGAAGGAGAAGGAAGAGGAAAGAGAAATCAAGAAATCAAGCACCGAGTTTAAAAGAATTTGAAGTAGGTTTAACATTTATTAATGAATTTTGTACAAAATTATATATACATTTTTAGATTTGTTTAGATGTGATTTTGGATAACATGTGGTCTGGATATTTATATGAAATTCTATTTTGGATGTTTGGACATGCATATGGGTGCATGGAATTATATAAAAGAAAATCAAAAGGAGAAGATAAATTAAGCTGAATTTCGGAATAATTGGGAAGCTTTTATTTTTGGAATTTTGAGAAAATCCAGTAAGGAATTTAAAGAAATGATCAACATATGAATTATAGATATATGCCTCATGGATCTCTAGTCTTTGGAATTACTTAATTTGGAGTTAATATGAGGGAGATATGACTGATTAAATGAGTAGAGGTCGGAATTCAGAATAGTAAAAATAAGCATTGTTGTTTTAATTTTCTGGGAATAATTCGTAAAGAATCTGAAGCATTTGTAAACACAAAAGTTGTAGATAATTGTCTTAACTTTCTATAAGATTTGAAATTACCTCAATCGGAGTTCTTATGAGAGAGATATAATTGAATAAGTGAAGAAAGGTCACAAAACATGGCCAAGCCGTGTTCTGGGTTGCTTTAGCACGGGTAGGCCGTGTTCGGGGCTATTTTTAAGCATGTTTGAAGTATTTTTCAAGTATGGCCGTGTTGGGTACTGGATTATCATACTTTTCACTGTTTTATGCGTAAAAATAATCTTATTTGTTGTAATATTTTTAGGAAACATATATTCAAGAAAAATACTTTTAAAATGATGATTTTGGTATCACAAATTACTCTTTTTCTTTATTTGACTGAAAATGAATTATATTGAATATTGGTATGTGATGAATGATTATTAATCATTTGGTAAAAAAATGATGCATCATATTATGAAAGTAATTAAATGGCAAGCGTAAAGCTCATGACGAGTTGCTTGATAGTTATATATTGTATTTGATGAATATGAATTTATATATATACATTTATATGTATGGATGAATATCGACGGGTTGTATGGCTTGAGAGGGTATCGAGTAGGGGATACCCTATTAGCCTGAGTGAGTCAAGGGAGGGTCGCTCGAACCAGGTGTCAGTGATAATATGAGGGGGCAAAAGGGCGATGTACTCACATTCCCTGATCACTTATTGTGACTATAGTTGATTGGTCACTATGCATATAGCAAATGAGTAAATTAAAAGCCGTGATAGGGCTAAGCATTATAAAAAAAAAAGACTTTCAGTGCATGTGTAGTATGATAATTATGCATAAACAAAAGTTATGATTTTATCTCAAAATCTTGATATTTTTCTGTAGCTTATACAGCTGAACATAACTCTTGTTTTCTCATCATATTTTATTTATGTTAAGTCTACTGGGAACCTTTGTTCTCACTATTATTGTGGTGTTATATTCAGATATAAAAAAATGAGATGTAACACAAAATGGCGTTACTGATGGAGATCTAAATGTCAACACCACCTCCTCACCCTTTGTATTTCAAGGGTAAAGTGATGTATAAAGACTTTTATTTATGTACTGAAATGTTGTATTGTATAAATATGACATGTGTGAGGTTTGTAATATATATGTAAACATGTATATTATGTTTTGAAATGTTGTATTGTATAATTATAACATGTATAAGGTTTGTAATAAATATGTATATATATATATATTGTGTTTCTACATATAGCGTATTTTAACATGCGTAATGTGAAAAAAAAACGGACGTTACATAAAACACAAAGAAACTAAAACTCTAATGAAAAAATGATGTGAACCCCAGATATGAACCTCACTAAGAGTAGTAAGACCTGGAATCAATATGAGATCCGATTGGAAAAATCGTATTCTAATTAGATTTATAATAAAATAAATTAAAGAAAATGACATTGACCCGTTATCTATAAAGAGATAAGAACTAAAAGTATAAGAAATATTGCAGATGGCACACTCAAGAAAAAAGAAGATTGTGAGTGATAAGTCTTACTTGAACGTCACAAGATAAATTTTGATAAGTTTAGAAAAGTTCTTTAAAGAATCAAAGAGAAAATCCTCTCAATATTATAAACAATAAAACTGAATTGTTTATGAGCATACATGCCTATTTATAGGCCAATAACCTAAACTAATAAGGAAAACTACATAGGTATAGAACAAGAAAAATTAGAAATAGGAAATTGTTCTAGAAACTATTAAATAGGAAACTCCTATAGGGTAAGGAAAAGTACAAATAGGAAACTTTTCTAAAAACTATCAAATAGGAAATTTTCCTAATTAAATAAATAAAAAATTAAAAGTAAATAAATAAATAAAAAACGTAACTTAAATTGGGGCATTAAATAAATCCTTTATTTTGGGCCTCTATTCATTCTTTGGCCTTCAATCTTCTTGTACTTTGAGTCCATATTTAGATTAGCGGGTCTTGGGCCATAGTTAAGTGGACTTTAATGTTATGGACCAGTCTTGACTCTTCTTTAGTAGTATTGTGGTTTTCTCCTTGATGGGCCTCTAGAATTAGACCATTAAGTGCTGCTTTGAATATTTTAGCTCGAGCTCTTGTGATAAGTCAAATTGGGACTTGTAGCGGGTCCGCATTCCATTTCTGTTTGTTAGCCCTAGCCATGATCTCATCATTCCCCTTCTCTTGAAAATGATTTGTCCTCAAATCATCACCTACATCAAAAGGAGACAAGTCAGAAATATTAAAAGTTGCACTAACATTATACTCACCTGGAAGATCTAATTTGTAGGCATTATCATTAATCCTTTCAATCACTTAAAATAGACCATCCCATCTTAGAAGTAATTTACATTTCCTTTGATCTAGAAACCTTTCCTTTCTTATATGCAACCAAACCCAATCACCAGGCTCAAATACAACTTTCTTGTGCCCCTTATTAGCTTGTTTGACATATTGCTCAGTTTTTCTCTCAATGTTTTGTCGAGCCTTTTTATAAATCTGCTTAAAAAATTCAGCTTTTTTCTTTCCATCTAAGTAAACACGCTCAGCCAAAGGTAAATGAGTTAATGGATTAAACCCATACACAATTTCAAAAGGAGAAAACTTAGTTGCAGAATGTATGCTCCTATTATATGCAAAATCAACATGTGGCAAACATTCCTCCCATGATTTCAAATTCTTTTGTATTATGGCACGTAACAAAGTAGATAAAGTCCGATTAACTACTTCAGTTTGACCGTCAATTTGTGGGTGACAAATAGTAGAAAATAAAAGTTTCATCCCTAAATTACCCCACAAAATCTTCCAAAAATAGCTTAAGAATTTTGCATCTCTGTCAAACACAATACTCCTAGGCATGCCATGCAATCTCACAATTTCTTTGAAAAACAAATTAGCAATATGTGATGCATCATCAGTTTTATGACATGGTATGAAATGTGCCATTTTAGAAAACCTATCAACAATAACATATATAGAATCCCTACCCCTTTTTGACCTAGGTAAACCTAACACAAAATTCATAGATATGTTCATCCAAGGTTCATTAAGTATAGGCAAAGGAGTATATAACCCATAAGGTTTAGTTGTAGATTTAACTTGTCTACAAATGATACACTTTTCACATATTCGTTCTACATCACGTTTCATATGAGGCCAAAAAAAAATGTTCATGCAAAACACTCTAAGTCTTGGATATGCCAAAATGTCCCATCAAAGCACCTCCATGAGCCTCTCTAACAAGCAAGTCACGTAATGAACATTTAGGCACACACAATTTATTTTCTTTAAACAAAAATCCATTATGCCTAAAGAACTTACCAAACGCAACTTTATCACATGCATTGAATACATTACAAAAATCATAATCATCAATGTGCAAGTCTTTTATATATTCAAACCCAAGCAATTTTACATCTAAAGTAGAAAGTAAAACATTCCTCCGAGACAATGCATCAGCCATAATATTTTACTTACCTTTCTTGTACTTAATCACAAAAGGAAATGTTTCAATAAACTCCACCCATTTGGCATGTCACTTGTTTAACTTGTGTTGACCCTTTAAATGCTTTAGAGATTCATGATCAGTATGAATCACAAACTCTTCTGGCCAAAGATAGTGTTGCCAAGTTTTCAATGCCCTAACCAATACATACATCTCTTTGTCATATATCGGATAGTTTAAGGCTGTTCTTGAGGCATCACATCAATTTCAAAAGTTTTTGTGAAATTAGGTAAAGAAAGTAAAGGTGCATTAATCAATTTTTCTTTAATCAAATTAAATGCATTTTCTTGTTCATCACCCCACTTAAAACCCACATTCTTTTTTATGACTTTAGACAAAGGTGCAGCTAGACTACTAAAATCTTTTACATACCTTCTATAAAAGCTAGCCAACCCATGAAAGCTTCTAACATTACCCACATTTATAGGACTTGGCCACTCTTGAATTGCCTTTACCTTTTTTGTATCCACCTCAATTCCTTTAGCACTAATAACATCCAAGGAATACAAGTTCATCTGTGCAAAAGGTACAATTCTTGATGTTAGCAAACAACTTTTCTTTTCTCAATACATCTAGAACAAGTTTTAAATGCTCAACATGTTCATTCAAGTTTTTGCTATAAATCATAATATTATCAAAGTACACAACCAAAAATTTTCCAATAAAAGCATGCAAAACATGATTCATCAATCTCATGAAAGTACTTGGTACATTAGTTAATCCAAATGGCATAACTAACCACTCATATAAACCATATTTTGTTTTAAAAGCAGTTTTTCATTCATCACCTTCTCTCATTCTAATTTGATGATATCCACTTTTAAGATTAATTTTTGTAAAAACACAAGAACCATGCAATTCATCAAGCATATCATCTAATCTAGGAATGAGATGTCTATACTTTACAGTGATATTATTAATAGCACGGCAGTCAACACACATCCTCCATGTCTCATCTTTCTTAGACACAAGTAACACTAGAACTGAACAAGGACTTATGCTCTCTTGCACATACCCCTTCTCCATGAGCTCTCCAACCTACTTTTGAAGTTCTTTTGTCTCTTTAGGATTGCTTCTATAGGCTGGCCTATTTAGAATTGATGCTCCGAGTATAAGATCTATTTGATGTTCAATTCCCCTAATTGGTGGTAAGCCATCGGGTATTTCTTCGGGAAATACATCATTATAATCTTGTAAAAGAGAAACTACAACACTAGGCAAAGAAGAGTTAAGTTCATTAATACTTAAACAAGTTTCTTTGTACAAGAGTACAATTAAAAGCTTATTTAAACACAATACTCTTTTGGCTTCACTCTCTCTCGCATAAAATTCATTTGTTTTCTCTCTTTTGTTTTCTCATTAGCTAACATTTCTTTTTCTCTTTCAACATATCTCTCTCTTTCTCTTGATTCACCCTCTCTTTCTTTTGAAACATCACTCATTTTTTTTATGTCACTCTCTTTTTTTAACGTCAAATGATCTTCAAACACTTGCTTTGGGGTTAAGGGCACAAGAGTGATTTTTTTTTATCATGTACAAAGGAGTATCTATTGGTATAACCATCATGAATTACATGTCTATCAAATTGTCATGGTCTTCCTAAAAGAATATGTCCTGCCTGCATTGGCACCACATCACACAAAATCTCATCTTTGTACTTTCCAATAGAGATTGACACCAACACTCGCCTAGTCACCTTAATTTCTCCACAATCATTCAACCATTGTAGCTTATATGGCTTTGGATGCTTCAAAGTGGCCAAATTTAATTTTTCAACCAAACTAGTGCTAACTACATTAGTGCAGCTTCCCCCATCAATAATCATGCTACATACTTTATTATTAATATGACATCTATAATGAAAAATATTTTCTCGTTGTACCTCTTCATCTTGTTTGATTTGCACACTAAGGGATCTTCTTGTAACTAAAAGTTCTCCATCAATTGGATACTCAACATCACTTGTATTCTCCAAAGGGGGCATAGACTCATTCTCGAACTCACCTTCGGTCTCAATGTCACCATTATCTTTCAATATCATTACTCTTTTATTTGGACATTGACTAGCAATATGGCCGATTCCCAAACACTTAAAACATTTAACATCTCTAGTTCTAGAAGGTTGAGAAATAGTTTTACCTTGATTTGGTGTGCTTCCATTTTTATTTTCTTTGGAAGGTTCGGCCTTGGGTTTGTCATCCCTCCTACTCCAATTCAACTTCCATGCTGAAGAAGAACTCGAATTTTGTCCCATTCTTGAGGATCCCTTCCTTTTTAGTTGTTGGTCCACCTTTATGGCCATGTGCACCATGTCATCCAACTCCACATAATGTTGCAACTTTACCACATTTGCTATATCACGGTTTAAGTCAACTAAGAGTCTTTCCATTGTAGCTTCTCGGTCCTCCTTCACATTGGCTCGAATTATGGCTATTTTCATCTCCTTATGGTAGTATTCAACACTTTTAGACCTTTAAGTAAGGCTTTGCAATTTTCTAAACAAGTCCCTATGGTAGTGACTTGGAATAAATCTCCTCATATGTCTCAATGGGTCTTTCTCTATTTCGTCTCCTGCTTAAAATCAATTTATCCCACCAAATAATAGCATAGTTAGTAAATTCAATGGCAGTCAATTTTACCTTTTTCAATTCAGAATAATTGTGACAATCAAACACTAACTCCATCTTTTTCTCCCATTCTAAATAAACTTCTGGATCATTTTTAACTTGAAAAGGTGGAATTTTCATTTTAATACTTTCTAAATTACTATCAACCCGATTCTTAACTTCTCTAAATCTCCCACCATATCTCCTGTTGTTATCACTCAAATTCCTATCAACTTTATCAAAACCATCTTTATAATACTCTTCATCTTCAACACTTTCCTTTGATTGAACTCTCCCCCTCTTACATATATTAGGAGTCTTTTGTGATTCATTTACAGGTGCATTCTCTACTCGATCTAACTATTCATGAATTTGTTCCATCTCTACTCTCAAAACTCTTCTCATCTCACTTAATAAAGCTTCCATCATTAACTTTGGATCCACCATTCCCGACACACATTCGGAAGTATTTTTTTCTTTGTTGTATGACATGATTTTCCTGCAAAACAATGTTAGACTAAAAAAAAAATCTCACAACACTAGCTCACATGTTTCTCTCAAGATTAATGGCACTAACACTCGTGTTTACTCAAATTTTGGCTTTTACCCTCTTATAAGCTGCCACTCTCTTGCCTTTTTCCTCTCTTAGTCCCCTCTTTCAGTTCTTTATTGAACTCAAACAAACTCATACAAAAATCTTCTTGCAACAATCTAAACTCAACTAATAGAGTACAAAGAGCAAAGGAAGAAAAAAACAAACAGAATTTTAAGAAGTAAAGGAACAAAGCAATAGAACTTTAGGAAAAATTAAAGACAAAATAAGGAATCAGAAAATCAGAACAAGAAGTAACTAAAATAGAAAGAAATCAACGACTAGAGGAAAGAAAACAATTGAGATAGGAAAAATAATCAAAGTAAGAAAAACAAACAAATTAGAATATCAAAGCAAGAGAAACAATTGATGCAAACAAAATTATTGGTTACCTTTTTTTTAGATCAGATTGCACAAACTAAGTAAAAACTTGGATTTCAACAATACTGAATTCCAACCTCTCTTTTTTCGATTTTTTTTTATATTTTAGAATTCTGCACTTTTTTAATTCTGAAATATATTTTTTTTCGGATTTTTTTTCCAGATATGTATGTGTGAACCAAGAACACAAGAAATCAAAAGAAGATAAGAAGATTGAAGAACACAAGATAGCAAGATGAAATAATAACAAGAAGAAAACAAATAAATAAGATAGATCAAACCTGATTTAGAACTTAGGCTCTAATACCAAATAATGTGAATCCCTAATATGAATCTCATCAAGAGTAGTGATACCCGGAATCAATATGGGATCTGATTGGAAGGATCGTATTCTAATTAGATTTATAACAAAATAAATTTAAAAAATGACCTTGACCCGTTATCTATAAAGAGATCAGAACCAAATGTATAAGAAATATTGCAGATGCCACACTCAAGAAAGAAGAAGATTGTGAATGATAAGTCTTGCTTGAACGCCACAAGATAAATCTTGATAAGTTCAGAAAAGTTCTTTAAAGAACCAAAGAGAAAACCCTCTCAATATTATAAACGATAAAACTGAATTGTTTATGAGCATACATGCATATTTATAGGTCAATAACCTAAACTAACAAGGAAAACTACATAGGAAACTCCTATAGGACAAGGAAAATTAGAAATAGAAAACTGTTCTAGGAACTATTAAATAGGAAACTCCTATAGGGCAAGGAAAAATACAA
The DNA here is from genome assembly GCA_037074535.1 of Gleditsia sinensis. Classification (NCBI taxonomy): domain Eukaryota; kingdom Viridiplantae; phylum Streptophyta; class Magnoliopsida; order Fabales; family Fabaceae; genus Gleditsia; species Gleditsia sinensis. Next base: position 49,617,194 of record CM073469.1, read on the forward strand.
ATAGGAAACTCTTCTAGAAACTATCACATAGGAAACTTTCCTAGTCAAATAAACAAAACACTAAAAGTAAATAAAAAAAAAAATGTAGTTTAAATTGGGCCATTAAATAAATCCTTTATTTTGGGCCTCTATTAATTCTTTGACCTTCAATCTTCTTGTATTTTGGGTCCATATTCAGATTAGTGGGTCTTAGGCCATAGTTAAGTGGACTTTAATGTTATGGACCAGTCTTGACTCTTCTTTAGTAGTATTGCGGTTTTCTCCTTGATGGTCCTCTAGAATTAGACTATTAAGTGCTGCTTTGAATATTTTAGCCTGTGATAGTTCCAATTAGGACTTGTAGCGGGTCTACATTCCATTTTCATTTGTCAGACCTAACAATGATCTCATTAGAACATAACTCTAGAAAGTCTAAAAATACAAGATAAACTCAAAATATGACTAACTATACGTCTTGACTATGTTAAAACATTAAAATGGGTTGTGTATTACAGACCTAAAGCATGACTGTATCATAAGACATGACCAAACCATACTTTGGGATATTTTTAAGGGTATAGTCTATCTCAGATGCAAAGCAGGGCCAGGCTGTGCTTGAAGTCACAAAGCATGACCAGGCTGTACTTGAAGTTATTTTGACCTTTTTTGGATCTTCTAAAATTCGTTCTTTTCGTGGTTCTTCTTTGGCTTTCTCCTAGTCCAAAAAAATCTTCAAATATTCATTTTTACATTGTTTCTTAGGCCCTCTTGCTTACCTACAAAAAGAAAAACACAGTTAAGCAATATCCAAAATAACAAAATAAAATAGAATATAAATAGAGAAATAATCAAAAGTCAACGACAAGTTAAAGGACCAGAGATAACACATTAAGACACAATTTTTCCATCTATCAACTCCACCATGCTTAAAAAATTTTTTGTCCCCAAGCAAATGACAAAACATACAAGCAAAAAAAGAGAAGATAAACTCTAAATCTAAAAAGTAGGCAAATGTGACATAGCTAATTTTTCACCCAATCAATGTGATGTTAATATATATATGAACATGCATTTATTAGCTAGTCTATATTCTTCTAATACTAAACTTGAGTTCTCTTATTATACACCTCCTTCTATTGTTATTATAATCTCTATGCACCAAGTTAATTATTAAGGCACTTAAGTAAGACACTTCATTCTTTAAATCTTCCTACTTTGCCTTACCTTTATTTCAATATTTTTTTTTCATCACTTTTTTCTTTCTTAGAAGTCTTTGCTTCACCTTTTTCCTTTTTTTAGCAGTTAGTGCATTTTAGGTTCTATCTCACTAAGATATAAGCAATTAAGTACTCATATTAAGGGTCTTTTTAGTGCCTTAAAGGTTAAGTACTCAGAGTGAAGACTTTTTGGGTTTTATATTCCTCCATTCTTTGCCTATCTCTACCTTTACACCTTCATCATGCTAAAAATAAAAAGGGGCCATACAACTCATAGTATAATAGATAATTTTTTTAAAGAATTTGGGGTTCAATGCCAGAAGGGAGAGACTATATAACAAATACTTATTTCACACATTCCATCATACACCATATTTTCATGAGATAAGAATAAACCAATATTATATCAACCTATTAACGTAATTGCTAACTTTGTGACTACAAAAATAAGAAACACAAACTAACAAGAGAAAAAGAAAAGAAAGTAAAGATAATGCTACTAAACATGACTCATATATATGAGCAAGCCAAAACCCAAAAGCAACTACTCCCCCATGCTTAAACTTAACATTGTCCTCAATGTCATTAACAATTACAATGCGAGCTATGAAAGGAGAGAAACTTACTGTTTCATTGGTCATTTAGTAGTGGCAGGTGCTGGGATAGTGCCAGTTGTACCAAGTTTGCATCATTTGGTGCATGGAACCCACCATATTTTCCATTGAAGTCATTCTACCCTGTATTTTTTTGGATCAAATCGTTCATTGCATGCAAGGTGATTCTTTAGTGAAGGTTCTCCTCCTTCATTCGGTTAATCCGTGAAGAGAAAGAGTCTTAATTAATGTTTTACGCATTGGAAAGATCTACAAAATTTGGATAATGGAAAGGAGGCTGTGGGTGGTAAGGATTTAAAGGGTTATTTATCCTCATCAGATTCAAAAAAAATAATCATTGGTGCCTTATTTTAGGGGATATATAAAGTTATTTTGATTGGTGACTGCCATTATATCTGGGTTAAGTAGGTGAAAAAGATTATACCCTCGAAGATGCAACCAATAGTCAATATTTTTTCTTTATAATTAATTTCATATTCAGACAAGATTGTAAATCAATCTACATGTTGCCAGCTATTGGTTGCAAGTTCTATAAATGTTAGTAAACTAGATATATTCTTATTTTTATCCTCCCTCAAGTCATGTCATTTTTTGCTGGCACTACAAGAAAACGCCATTGAAAGCAAAAAAATTGCATTAAAGACTTTCGGTGGTAACTTTTATTTGCCACCATGTTGTTAGTGATAAACACATCGCTGATTAGTTTTGGTGGTGACTTTTAGGATCACCACCGAAATTCTACTTTTAGTGGCGACTTACCATGAAATTTACTACCAAATGTCCGCTTTTAGTTGTGACTTTATTAGGTTACCACTAAAGGTAAACTTTTAATGTCGACTTTTGTTGTCACTTTATTCACTTTCAATGGTGACTTTCCATGGTTGCCACTGAAAGTGGACTTTTTTAGTGATAACTTTGGTTGCCATCAAAACTTTAAATTATATGGTATATAACCACTTTCGATTTCAACATTGGTTAGTCATCATTGAAAGTGCACTTTTAGTGGCAATTTTTCATGGTCACCACTAAAAGTCTAATGTGTAATTTTTTTCTTGTATTAATTTCTTTATTATTGAAATTTTTATATATTAACTACAAACACAATAAATCAAAAAATAGAAAATGTAATTGATAAATTAGTTATTTTACTAAAATCATAATAAAAAGAATAATATTATTATTTTAACTTATATTCAACTATAATTTGTTCGAACACAAATATTCAATGTAATTTAACTAGTTAAATTTAAAAATTTAAAAATGAGAGTAACTAATTACAAATGAAGCTAGCTAATCCTAACACAATGAAAATCCACCATAATTGCTTATGCTAATAGTTGTATGATTTTGTTGGTGATGAAGCTAGACTAGATTGTTTCTTAATGAACTCAATCAACTAAAAATCTTCAAGTTATTGCAAGTATAATTATGAGACAATTAGATAGACATATCAAATGCACAATCAATTATTAGAATATTAGAATGCAACTAGTTATAGATAAATGAAATTTAAATACAACTGATTTGGTCATTTGAGTCATATGGTTCGTTTGAGCCATAGATTGTGTCAGACTACCTAAGCTAGATACTTCAAGCAACTACATTATTATCTAAAAAATAACCACATTAACATATCATTCTAGCTTGTTGAAAATTTAGATAAATTATAGCAGAGGATATTCAGAAAAAGGGCTCAAAAAGGCATATGAATGATAGGATCATATTGTTTGGGTATAATACACATATCTATATCATAACTACATAAGTGAGAGTGGTAAAAATACTAAGGTCAATAAAAGCTAGGAAATTTGAAAATAGAAATTGAAGACCATAATAACTTTGGTCTCAGGTTGAGGCTTGTCCAAGAATAGAAAAATCACAACATAAGCATCTGCCGTGTAAATAGTCATGTAACAGACAATGTTTATTTCCATATTCCCTAACACTTACTATTTGTCATGCCTTGTACTATCTTAGTTATTTTTACAAAATTAATGAAGTGATGTGTAAATGAACGATACCTTTCCATAACTGATATAACACCACTACAATAGAGAACCTCTCAAACTTTCCTAATCCACTATATATAACCTTTTTTGTGGTGAAAATTTTCATGAGACTAGTTTGAAGGTGTTTAGCAAGAAGAAATTGGACAAAAATAAGAACTGGAAATCCTAACTTTATAACAAGAACTCCACTAGATTCAACTATGCGAAAAAAAAGTCATATGAAAAATAATGATCTTGTTGAGTTTCTTTAGAAGTAAAATCCATGTGAATTTAGCTTATAAGTTTCGTGGACATATTAAACATGAGAACAAGTTATAGTTAATAGACTCTATATATTTTAGTCCTTCTAAACCTTGTCTTTCCTCTTTAATACCTCTTTCCTTTATCGTTTAGTTCATTCAAGATTCAAAAATTTAGATCACATGGCAATTAAATTTGAGTTGAGTGACCTGTAATTTGTCAAAGAGATTTCTGAACTCATCATCCAACTTTGAGATAGCTCTAGAAAGGAGCACAATATAATCAATTATATCAACAAGGAATATAATGTGATTCCATCTCAAAAGTGTGTACCAAGGATGTTTAACGACTTAATGAATCCCAATATGAAATACATTTAGTAATAAGTTATCAAACATGTTCAATCAATGAACAAAAATTTGAAACATAAAAGCAACGGAGAAATTAATTATAATATTGCACTAACTAACCTTCAATTTGTTTAGAATGAGATCTACAATAACCAAGATCCTTCTTAATATCAGACACAACAAGAACCTGTAACAAAAAGATTATTAGAAAATGTGAAAACCATAATTTATATGATATGTTAGTTGAATTATAATGACAACAAATATATAACATAATTCATATTAATGTTCGACATAAAAATGATTGGAAATAAGAAAAGGTTCACCTTCTATATCTATCACTAATGTTTAACACCTTTATTTTGCATACATTAGAAGAAACAAGTGTTTTAACAATGAATTTAGCGACGGTTAGGCAAACCATTGCTAAAACATAAAATAGCAAGGATTTTTAAAAATCGTTACTATTTAAAGATAGTTTTTGAAAAATGTTACTATTTAATGATATTTTTTTAAAACAATCGCTATTTAATGACTAATTTTGAAAATTGTGGCTATTTAAGAGTGGTTTTTGAAAAACGGTCACTATTTAATGACAATTTTTTAAAATCCGTTGCTAAATAACCCACGTTTTCACCCCTTTTTCTCATGTTTTCCCACATTTTCTTCCCGATCTTCTCCCTATTTTCTCCCATCCAGAGAAAGATTCTTTCTCCCCTTATGCTACTCGAGCTTTTGTGAAGAATGTCGAGCATATTACCATTAAGGTTACCCTATTCACATGCATTGCATTGTATTTAATTCAACGCCTTTTCTTTCCCTTTTTTTTAATTTCTTTTATGAAATCTTCAAGAGCAAAACGAAGGACCAGCATAGCGATGCTTCAGATATATTAGTGTATTTCAACGTGATGATGGTGCATATTTGAGGATTTGATGACAATATTAAGCTTCTTTTGTTTTCTTTTCTTTAAGGAGTTTGATAGATTTAAATATGGTATAATTGTAAACATTTTTCCCTAATAAATTGGAAAGATCGAAAGCATGACTCTCATCTAAGTTTAAAATGGTTAGACATGAAGCAATTATATTAAGCTTTGATTAATTTCCATGGATTTGTATGTGTCTCTATGTTTTAGCATTTCATGCTTTATGAACTATATAATTGTTGCTATCTTGAATGATAAGTTCTTTATCATTTTACTTTTATTTTTTTCAATTTCTTGATTAATTAATTTATTTGTTTTCTACAATTTCACTTCTTTAATTAAAGGTTGAACAGTTGTGGTTACAAAAATTGACAGAAGATTGGCTAGGGAAGACTTGGAGCTTTCTGTGAGCAGGTATTTAAGTTATAAATAATTGCAGTCTATGACTCAATTGGTTCATCTTCTTATGTTTTTTTTTCAAATCTAAATTGCATGAAGATGATTAACAAAAAGGGAAAAGAAGAAAGAAGAGTAAAGAACAAAAAGAACCAAAGCAAAAGGAAGGTGATCAACTATGGGAGGTAGTGTCTATATTTTTGTCCTACTAAATTGTCGCTTACATTAATGTATTAGAAATATCTCTCTGGTTATAGCAATTTTTGTAATGAAACACTTTTTTTAAATAGAATTCCTATAGTTTAAAGAACTAAATAAACTAAAAAATTATTACTAACAACATAAAAATGAATATTCTTCCAATTGAATTTTTTTATTGGTAATAACATATCATTTTCATTTTCAGAAACCAAGTGATCAAAGCAGTACATATCCGCCTCCAAACTCTCAAAGTTGATTTATATTCTTACTATAAATTTTATGTATTTGTAATGTAACGTTGTGGTTCAAATTTTAATTAAATATTAGTTTTGATTGTGAAATTTAGCTTTTGATTGTTAAATTGGTTCTCTTTGGATATTGGTATTATTGTGGATACAATTATAGGAATATAAAAAAAAGGAAAAAGTGGTTTGGCGACGGTCCCAAAACTGTCGCTAGGACAATCACAACAATTGATTCCATGAGGGTGTATGTAACCATCATTCAGTGGTTTAACGATAGTTAAATTTGTCATTAAAACAACTAAAAAACCATTGCTAAAACTTTTTGTGGTTGTAGTGATATAGAAAATCCATACCAAGACTTCCATCAACTTCGTGTTGTAGGAAAGCTACATACATTACTGTCTTCAATCCTCCCTAAGCCATGTTATTTTCAGTTGGTGGTTCATTTAATTTCTATAGCGTATAAAAAAAATTGACAAAATTTATCTTGATATTCAATATAAAAATGATTGGAAATAGTAAATGTCACGTCCCTAATTTTAGGACACGTGAAACACATACTTTATGATCATATATTTTCTATAACATGTATATTACACTCCTTTACAGATAGATATTTCCATATATACACAATATACAGATCAAGTCTATAAACATCAAAGTACAACAGAAGCAGGGATCTTACTTGTGGCGTTCAGAGCATACTCTAAAATACAAGTACAAAATAATTTAAACACTGTGAGTCATAGAAGTAGCGTAGGCTCACCCAGAAAGTATGACACATAGTTGATCACGAAGCTGTAAGACCAAACTCTGTATTCTTATCTGAAAAAAATGTAAGTGTCGTGTAGTGAGTTTGACAACTCAGTGAGCAGATAATAGCTCATATGACTTCTTAAATTAACATATGGATGTACTTATATTCTAAATTTTATCACGTAGAAAATATTAATTCAGAAGTGTATCCATATGAGACCCGCATTTCAAATATTCTCAAATCAAAAGATATTCAGATATCCAAAATCATATATTGTACTATATGATCATTAAACAAATGTTATGCATCAAATTATTTCACATGAAAACATTAGGAAAATCCCATATCAGAACCACCATATCAAAGTTTAGGCCCTTCCGTACTTTGGTGGTGTAGGATTTGCTTAAATTCAACATCCCACTGATGTTTACCCTACCACCATTCAAGAAGACATGCAAAGGGAACTAATATAGATATCCTAAGTACACAACAAGGGAGGTAAGTCACATATCATATAGTGGCATTTCGCCCAGATAGGAGGCATTCCGCTCTCTATTACATATCATATCCCGTGTGTTGGCCGTCACACGAGGCTAGCACCACCTCTACTAGCTGAGATATCAAGATGCACTAGGACTAACATCACCTGTTGTTAGCAAACAGTGTTTCCAATAGGATTCCTCAACAGAAAATATCATATGCACATATGTCATATTATCCAATATAGAGTTTTCAATATAATATAGACTTTTAGTCTCAATACAGATTCAACTGTCATAAATTTTTCAATCAAGATTTATCATATGTACTTGTCCTTTTTCAAGGCAATCATATAGTTTTATAAATCAATGCGATGTACACAATATATTTCCTTTATCACATGATGAGAAATACATTTAAAATCACATTTAAAATCACATATTCAATGAATTCAAAAATTCATTTTCAAAACCATACTCTTCTTGAACTATATACTAGATTGTAAACCATTCAGATAATTTAATCCATTTAAAAGATATATAAAAGTATAAATAACTTATAAAGATAATCAATTACGTAATTAAATTTCAAGAAGAGTATAGGACAAGTCATAGAAAGAATTATCTACTCACGGGGTAAGGCTCTAGGTTAGACAGCTCTAAAATCCACTTTTCCAATTTCAATTTGACCAAATAGACATAAAAAATGAGTCCGGAGTGTCCAAAAACTTAGAAAATGACTCCGAAATCGCACAGTTAGGCTTTTGGGAGCTTGGTCAATACTGATCAACTGATGGCTACTATTCACCGCCGAAAATTACTATTCATACCCGCTGAATTTACTGTTCACGATGCACAAAAAGTTGTCAGATGGTCGAAAAATTTTATATCTTAAGGTTTATCTAGCTCCTGAATTCATTTACGGTATCAAATTTTCAATTTGAGATCTCTAAATAGAAGTTTCCAAACTTACATTTTTTAAAGATTTTATACTTCCGATCTGCGGCGATTCTGCGGATGATTTGAAAAATTGTTCGGTCAAAATCGTAATATTTTCCATTCTGAATCCAGTGGTACCTTTAGTTTTGAGATCGGAAGCCAATAGACACTTTAAATCTAAAGAGAAAAATATATATTACTATTCATTCTATTCATCAGTTACGGAATCGAGATTTTGCATTCCTCTTCATGCTTCCGTCTCTCCCTCCCCCTTTTTCTTTCTTTTTTTTATTTAATAATTAAATATTTAAAATTTATTATTTTTATTATATACATATAAATACTATTTTTCATCTTAAAATATCTCAAATTTTTTTAAAAATTTATATTCTTATAAAATTTTAGTTGAACTCTTAAATCATGACTTTTCTAGATAAAAATTTTAATAAAAAAAAATCACAAAATAAATATCTTTAAAAATAAAATAAAAAATTTTAGAGACAAATATAATTATTTTAAGTAAAACAAAAATTTATTTTAATTAAAAGCGTATTTACTTTTAGCAACATAATCATTTAAAATAAAAATATATATTTTTATAATAAAATATTATTATTTAAAAATTATGAGATATTATAGTAAATTTTTACCTTCAATATCTAACAATAAGGTTTAACACCTTCATTCTGCATATGGAAAATCCATACCAAGATTGCCATCAACATCATGCTGTAGTTAAGATATATATATTACTGTTTCCATGCTCCCTCAAGGCATGTATTTTTCTGTTGTGCTTCATTCAATTTGTATAGCATATAAAAATATGTGACAGAATTTATCTTAATGTTCAATATAAAAATGATTGAAAACCAAAATAGTTCACCTTCAATATCTGTTACTGAGGTTCAACACCTTCATTGGTTCTGCATTTGGAAATCTACTACCAGGACTGCCATCAGTATTGTGTTATGGGTAAACTATATATATTATCATGTTATCCTCACTCAAGCCATGTTATTTTTTCTTGTTGCTTTAATTAATTTGTATAGCATATAAAATTATATGACAAAATTTATGCTAATGTTCTATATAAAAATGTTTGGAAATAAAAAAAGTTCACCTTTAATATTAGCCTTTGAGGTTTAATTAGTACCTTCATTCTGCATCTTGAAAATCCATTCAAGGACTGCCATCAGCATCGCTTTGAGGTATGCTTACATATATTGTTGTTTTCATTCTCCCTTTAGCCATGTTATTTTCTGTTGATGTTGTACGTAATTTGTTTATCGTGTAAAAATATTTCCCTCCAATTCAAACCAATCTGCCAACTAATGCTCATGATATCACACTATAATTCAAGCCAATTTGAATAGCATATAAAATTATGTCCATTCAAAATCCATATCTTTAAGTATGTTTTCCTTCACTTATTTTGTTCACTCTTTTTAAATTCCTTAATTGCATCAGATAGGAAGTAAATTTCTCCATTCATGTTGAATGCAACATCAATTGGCAGGGTTGTCTCTCAATCAATGTAATCACTAGAACAAGCAGTTAGTACCTCCAGGTAATGGAAATGCATGAGTATAATTATTTAATCGAGTGTTTATGTATGTGTTGCAAACATCAAATGAAAACAGGCAATCTACCAACTAATGTTGTTGATATCACATTGGACATGACACCAATGTAAAATAGGCAATTTTTCTTGTTTTGTTTCAGCTGAGAACTTGCCTCTATGTATCAATGGTCAAAAGTGCAATAGAGGACTAAGTAAAAAGAGAAGATCTTCAAGGATGTCATTCTCTGACATAAGCAATGTTATTATTTGGAATGCATATCATTTTTTTCTGTATCGTTTTCTAATGCTAACTTATTTCATTTTGTTTTAAATTTTCATAGCTGTTTAAGTGATAATTTTCGGTAAAATCAATTAGCGTTGCCAACTTTACTAATCATTGAGTCCTTGTGTGTGATAATTTTCACTTCTTTTGACATGTTGATAGGAAATTAAATCAGTTATAATATGCCAACTAAATCCTTGGGCCTATGGAGACCTTGCGCTCCATACTTCACATGATACCATCTATGTTCTAAATATGAACCTATTGAATTAGTGTAACAAATAATTAACAGAAAGTAAGTAATATTAACTAGCATTTTTATATCCAAATATGCCAATCTTTTAGTCATATATAATTTTTATTTTAAATGCTTATCATTAATATACTATTCATATAACTTTCGTTTCTAGATATTTATCATTACTATCTTTGAATGAAAATTATAAGTTTCGTTATCTATTCTATTGCACATCACAATTCCCCATTGGAAATCACTCTCTAGAGTCCACTATCTCTGGAGATTCGACGAATTCACTTGCAACATATTAAACCTAAAGAAAGTGTCATTGCATTTACCTCATTGAACGTTTTACAATAATCCAATAGATCGGTTTTGATCAACTGTGGAGTGAGTAATATATTAAACAATTTTTGCATATTCAATAAGCGTAAAATATATATTAAGACCAACTCATTGTTTGAACATTTTAGAATCACAAAAATTTGATGCATGTGAGAAAGTCTCAAGTTACTTGGGAGTTGAAGGTATGCTAGCTTATTATCTAAAGTCATGCATTAAGTCATTGATATACTTTGAATACCATTACAATATATCTTTCTTCACTTATCAAAAGTAGCAGGTACAAACAGCACTGTTAGTGGGTTAGAAAATCAAGAACTAGTCACTTCTCATAGTGGTACGATGCATTATTAGCTTCAAGTGTTGCTAATGTTAAATTATCATAGATAACATCGCTACAAGAAACAATATTTTACTAGTGAATAAAGTTGTTATTAAAAATTTAAAAGTCAATATCTTTGTTGCTAAAAAATTTTACGATGACTTTTGGAATTACCACAAAAAATCATAAAAATTCATCACTGAAATTATAATAATCACTACCAAATGACTATTTTTTGTAACAACTTTCGTGATCATTAAATGATCTTTTAGTGGCAATTATTGTCGTGATTAAATCTATCTTTTATGGTGACTTTCCATAATCATCACTCAAAGTGAATTTTTAGTGACGATTTTAATCTTCACCAAAACCCTACATTAGGCCACCATAGTATTTACCATTTGTTGGTGTTTAACTATTTTTGATGGCAACTTTGATTAGTCACTACTGAACCCACTTTCAATGGCGATTTTCCATAGTCTCTATCGAAACTCTAATGTGTAATTTCTTTTTCTTATCACTACTAAAAAAAAGATATTTAGAGACGAAAATTATTTCGTCTCTAATAGAGATAAAAATAGAGACAGATTTAGGAAGTTAGAGATGGAAAGTAAGTTTTACAATTTAGAGACGAAAAATTTCCGTCTCTAAAATCCGTCTTTAATTTCGTCTCTAAATGAGTTTAGAGACGGAATTAGAGACAGAAAATTGTCCATCTATAAGTTTCCATCTCTAATTCTGTCTCTAATTTCGTGAACAAGGGAAAAAATTGAGACGGATTTAGAGATGGAATATCAGAGACGAAAAATTTTCTGTCTCCAATTTCGTCTCTAATCTATAAATTGTATATATAAATTTTTTATCTTTAATTTTATATTTAATTTACGAAATAATATTTAAATTATTAGTAAAATTAGCTAGAATTTAGATACTTTCTGAAAAAATTTAAGTTTCGCTTAATTTGTAGAAATAAGTTGATGAAATTAAAATTAAGATTATTCTCTTACATTAATTTATTGTGTTTGTTTGATATAACTAACTATAATTTTTATTTCCATGATATACAAATTCTCTTCTATAAAGAAGATGATTTTATCTTGAAAAACTTCTAAAAAAAGAACAAGTGAAGTAAAATAGAAAAAGAAGTTAAAAGATATAAATGATGAATAGATATATTTTATTAATATATAAAAAAAGTGAAATGAAATAAGAAAAAGTTAAAAGAGATAAATGAGAAGTAGATATATTTTATTGTAGAAATTTTTCATAATTACTTTTATTAAAAGTTTTCAGAATTGATGAATAAATATATTTTATCAATATTATGAAAAATAATTTAATAATTTCAAAAAGAAAAAAACATTTATAAAAATATAAAGACATATCTTCCCAATAAATATATGTACGCTTAATTTTCGATGTAATATAATTTTGATCAATATATATATATATATATATATATATATATATATATATATATATATATATATATATATATATATATATATATATATATATATATATATATTTGTGTGTGTGTATGTATAAGTGTCTATTATTCGAAAATAAAAAATATGAGGTTAAAAGAGGTAAATGAAATTTTCTATGAAATATAAGTGTGTTTTAAATCATATTTTTTATATTTTATGTCATAGAATACTATTAAGAAATTACAGAAATATTATTTTATCTATAATTATCATAGGAGAAGAAATTTTTATCCAAAAAAAAACTCACGCCAGAATTTATTTTCGTCTTATTTTTAAATAGAAAATAAATTTAAAAATAAACAATCTTTTTTAAAATTTGGATTATTTTCTTTTTGAAGTTATTGTAATATATTTTTAAATTTTAATATTTTGAACAAATTATTTCAAAAATTATATTGTCTTTAAAAATTAAAAAGAAAATAAACTTAAGAAATATAAAGATTTGTTAAAAATCTAAAATTTTCTTTTAAATATATAACAGGTCATTAAAAATATTCATTTTATAAAATTAAATTTAAAAAATTTATTAAAAATAAAATTTAAAATAAATAAGTGAAAATATTTCAAAATACAGCAAAAAAGCTGTTTTTTGAATTAAGGCCCGTATCATTACAAAGAACTTAATATGTGAACCAAATAAAAAAATTTTGAATCAGATATATCCGAAAGCAATCTATCTTTAAATTTATATTTAAAATTATAATAAATTTAAGATGTTAAATATATATATATATATATATATGTATATATATATATATATATATATATATATATATATATATATATATATATATGTATGTATGTATATATGTATGTATGTATGTATGTATGTATGTATATATAATAACTGTGAAATTTAACGAAAAATTCAATTAAAGAAAATTTGGAATAAAAGAGATAAATTTGAAAATAGAGATAAGAACCGGTAAAAATAAGTTTATTTATTACATGGATTAAAGAATTACAAAAGTAAATATGAGAATTTATGTTTTGACGTGTAATTTTTATTTTTAAATGATAGTATTTTTTTATAAGCAAATATATTTTTAATTATTTAAAAATGATTATGTTTTGCTAAAAGTAAGTAGACTTAGTATTTTTTTGTTTAAAATAATTTTATTGGCCTCTAATAAATTTTTATTTTATTTTTAGAAATATTCTTTCTTTTAATATGTAAAAAGATATTTATTTTGAGATTTTTTTATTACGATTTTTATCAAGAAAAATCATGATTTAAGAGTTTAACTAAAGGTTTATGAGAATGTAAATTTTTAAAAAAATTTGGGATATTTTAGGATGAAAAACATAATTTATATGAATTTATATAAAAGAAAATCTTATTATTCAATTAATAAATAATAATTATTATTATTAAAAAATGAATGAAAATAAAAAGGAGACAAGGGACCACGGCTTTGTAGATTTCAGAAACTGAGAAAAATATTTCGATGAATAGTGAGTGAATAGTAACCTTCAACTTTCTCTCTAGATTTGAAGTGCCTATGGGTTTCCAATCTTAAAATTGAATGTGTTACTGGATTCAGGACGAAGAATATTATAGTTTTGACCGATCAATTTTTCAAAGCAGCGGTTGAATCGCCGTAGATCTGAAGTAGAAAATCTCAAAAAAAGGTAAATTCTGAAACTTTTATTTAGAGACATCCAATTGAAATTCTGACACCGTAGATGGATTCAGGAGTTAGATAAACCTTAAGATAGGTATATTTTCGGCCATCTAACAGCCTTTTTGTTCGTCGTAAATAGTGTTTTCTGGCGGGTGAATAGTGACCAATTCCCGAAGTTGCTTTCTTGATTTTTGGACCCTCCGGATACATTTTTAAGGTTAATTTGATCAAATAGAGATTGAAAAAGTACATTTTAGGGCTGTTCAATCTGGAGCCCTTACCCTGTGAGTAGATAATTCTTCCTATGACTTGTTTTTACTCTTCTTGAACTTTACATTGATAAAATGAGCATGATTATAAATTATTTATACTTTTATATGTTCCTGAAATGGTTTAGAATATCTGAAACGATTGAAATGTGATATCTGGTTTAAGAAGAGTGACTTTTGAAATGAATTTTGAAACACATTGAACATGTGATTTTTAAATGTATGTCTCATCATATGACAAAGGATATATGTTATGCATATGATATTAATTCATACAGTGATATGTTTGCCTCGGATATAGACATGTATACATGATTCCCCTGAATGGGAAGTTTTGACAGATGAATATACAAAGACTGAAAATTTGTATTATATTGAGAATTTTATACTGGATTATATGGCATATGTGCATGTGATATTTTCTGTGGAGGAATCCTATTGAAAACACTGTCTACTAACAACAGGTGATGTTAGCCCTGGTGCGCACCTTGATTGCCTCAGCTAGCAGGGGAGGTGGTGCTAGCCTCGTGTGAAGGCTAACACATGGGAGATGATATGTGATGGAGAGCAGAATGCCTCCTATATATGGGCGAGATGCCAGTTATATGAGATGTTATTTGCCTTTCCTTACTGTGTGCTTGGGAAATATCCATATAGAGTCCTTTCGCGTGTCCTCTTGAATGGTAGTAGGGCAAACCTCAGCGGGATGCTGAGTTTAGGTAAATCCTATACCACCAAAGTATGGAAGGGGTCAAACTCTGATATGGTGGTTCTGATATGGGGATCCTCCAGATGTTTTCACATGAATTATGTTGATGCATACTATGATTTTATTATTGTACTTACATCATTACTTATGAATTGAAAATGAATATGAATTTGAACAGAGATGATTTTTGAAATGCGGGTCCCATATGGATGTACCTCTGATTTGTAATTTTCAATATATAAAGTTTTAAAAAGAAGAGTACATCCACATGTTGACCTAAGAGTTCATAGGAGGTATTATCTACTCACTGAGTTGTAAAACTCACTACACATGGTTTATATGTTTTTCAGATAAAGACCCATTGTTTGATCCTACGCTTCTTGATCGACTAGGTGTCGTACTTCTGTGGTGAGCCTAAATTGTTTCTAGGCTCTCAGTGTTTAATTTGTAATATAAATGTACTCTAGAATTGCTCTGAACGCCACAGGCAGGATCCCTGCTTTTGTTGTTACTCTGATGTTTATGGATTTGATTTGTATATGGTATATGTATGGAAAAACCTATATGTATCTGTTTCTTTGATAAAGGATTGAAATATTCATGTTTATAGAAAATATATGTTCATGGTATACGTGTTTTACGTGCCCTAAAATTAGGGGCGTGACAAGTTGGTATCAGAGCATTAAGTTTCCCTGTGGCTATCAGAGCAAAGGATTCTTTAGTAGGACCTTTAGTATCGATATGAGCCGGACATATTTATACTTCAGGTGCTGCTGAGGGATTCTATAGAGTTTCAAATTCCTTTCTATTCCAAGTTGCTAAAGTTTATAGTATAAGATAGATTGAATATTGTGATATTTTAAGAAGTATCTATGGATCAATTATAGCTTGAAAGTGAAAGAGATATGCGTCTTAAAGAATTTAAGGAATTAAGACAGATACCAAATATGATGGTTTCTGAATGTAACATCCGTTGTACCCGGTTGTCTAGATATGGTAGACTGTGATGTGATATTGAGAATGGATTAGTTGGCATTATGTCATGTCATTTTTAAATGTCACTTTAAGGTGATTAAATTTAATATTCTTGGAGAATTTTCTTTCTTGATACAAGGAAATCGTAGTGAGATACCTAGTAACCTAATCTCTATTTTAATATCCCATAAGTTATTACAAAAAAGTGTCAATGATATTTGGCAGTGGTGAGAGATGTTGATATACCAATGTAAATGAAGTTCCAATGGTTAGAAAATTTTATGATTGTAATTCCTGAGAAATTTTTAGGATTACCTCGAAACGTAAAATAGAATTTGGTATTGATTTATTTCCTGGAACCTAACCAGTGTCTATATTTTCATATAGAATGGAAACCACTGAGTTGAAGGAACTGAAAAGGAATTAGTTACAAGACATATAAGACAAGGGATTCAAGTGTTCTAGTACTTTTACTTAGAGTGCTCCAGTTCTATCTGTGAAAAAGAAAGATGGATCACTATGACTATGCATCGATTATAGACAATTGAATAAAGTGACAATGTAGAATAAATACCCATTACCTCGTATAGATGATCTGTTTGACCAGTTACAAAATGCTTAACATTTTTTAAAAATTGATTTGATTTGATATCTGGATATCATCAATTAAGGATAAGAGAAGAGGATATTGCAAAAAACTGTTTTTAGGATTTGGCATGGACACTATGAGTTTTTAGTGATATCATTTGGTTTGACAAATATCTCAGATACATTTATAGATTTAATGAATAAGTAATTAATTCATCCATGAATCAAGTTGTTATTATATTTATTGATGATATACTAGAATATTTCAAGAGTTCAGAGGATCACAAGCGATATTTAAATATAGTTTTACAAACTCTAAGGGAGTATCAGCTATATGCTAAGTTTTTAAAATACGAATTCTGACTTAGTACTATTACTTTCTTAAGGTATGTGGCTAGCAAGATAGTATCTAAGAAAACCCTGAGGAAGTAAAAGTGGTACAACAATGTCCACATCTTGCTACAGTTACAGATGAAGATCCAAGTCCAATTTACGCTTTCTGCTATTGTCTGTTGCCCATTCTATTTGAGCTGTAATTGGATTAGGTACATGAACATATACTTGTAAAGCATCAATCAACTCCTCAGCATCTGAAGCTGAGATAAGAATTCGTTGTACTGAGTATAAGATGAACTTTTATTCCACAGCATGATCAAGAAAATACAACAGACCATCAAAGAAGTGGTTAACATTTAACAAACCTATTAGTTTGTGATGCATATTTAGTTGTGCCCAAGAGACTATTTGAAAAATTTCTTCTAAAGTACCAAAACCCCCTGGTAAGGCAATCAAGGCATCAGCATTGCTCATCATTCTAGCCATGCGCTTATGCATGGAAGCAACCCTAAATTCTTCTCCAATTGTCTTTCCTATGATGTTAGATGTAGCTAGAGCTGTAGGAATAATACCTAGAACTAGAAATCCTCCTACATGTACAGTTGTAGACACACACCCTATCAACCCACGGTTACTTCCACCATAGACTAAATGAATCTTTCTCCTAGCTAGCACAATACCCAGGTTTTGTGCTGCTTTTACATATTCTCCATCTTTTTCAGGACTAGAACCACAAAAGACACAAATATTTCGAAACTGACAGAATGTGATTCCCTCCATAGCTGTACACACTTTAACTTTGAGTATGAAAGTAAAAATACTAACATATGTATTTATAGAATTCATAGAAAGACATATATATGTTAGCTATGTGAATAAGCCAGACATAATTAGAACAACTATGTGAGTGATTGATGGATATCAGATAAATTGAAGGTGACATTTTCAAAAATGACGACAAGCATGTATATGTACAGTAATTGTGATAGTCGCTCATATTATGCATATAAAGAGAATAAGGTTAAGATATCACCAGAAAATTTCCTTTTTCTTGTTGTCCTTTATGAAGGATTGATGTCTTGATTCTTGTAGGGAAGTTGTAGATGATAGGCGTTATTGTAAAAAAAAATGAAGATGCAAACCAAATAATTATGGAAGAGGGACAATTAAATGATTTTTCTTGATTTTCCCAATGTTCTTGCCAGTCGACTATCGGTATTATTAAGTCAACTAACTATTTTGAGAAATTTTAATTTGGACTGGTTGTTTTACAGTTGATTGATTACATATATTTTGAAGTAATCAACTGCATCCTACCAGTTAACTACGTATTCTTTGATTTTTACAGACTTTTATAAGCTCAGAAATGTTTCTTTTTCCATATGCTATCTTACCACCGAATACCAATAGATTTAAAGTAGATTTTGACACATATATTCAAAATTTGCGGCCACCGATTTTTGTCGTAATAGCAACTAAGTTTTCTTTATAGATTTTCAAAAATTACGGCCACTGATTTTAATTTTATTTCAATGCTTTGTCAAAATTTCTAACTTCCTATTTTGGCACCATACTCTATTATGTATGCCACATTTTCTGCTGTATTGTCCTACATTAATATTTGACATTCAATGCAAAGTTCTTTTCCCTCATTACAAGAAAAGTTAAGTTATTTTCTCTGAAACTTAGTTATTATGGTGTTCAAGTGGTTAGTAGGTTAAAGTAATAAAAAGTTTGTAAGGAATGGATGGATGATGGCCTTATGGCGCTTTGACGATTGTAATCAAGAATATTAGTGGTATTGAAGTTTTTGAGGAAGAAAATTTGAGAACTAAGATTTAAATTAATCTTTGAACTCTTAATTTGGAAATATGGAGAATATTCTAAGAATCATGTCCGAAAATAATGTAAGTGATCAAGATATTTGTGTTAAAGGTTTATATTATCCTAAATCGAATCTAGTATCTAGGCTGTGAATTATGTTGAAATTGAAAATTCATGTATGAGTAATTGTTGGGAAAGATCTTCTTGAAATGATTGAATAAATTAAACAGGATTGATATAAGTTAGAATGAGATGGTTTTGGAGATGATAGAAGAAATTATTGAAATTTTTGACAATGAGTTTAATGGTGTTAATAAGATGGTATAAAATTACTGTAATGAGGTAAGTTAGAATTATTAGACATGTGTCAATGGTACATAAACGTTATAAAAGGTTTGGTGGATTTATTGCTATGTATGTTTAACATGTTGATTAAATGATTTCAGGATAAAATAGATGATAGATTAAGGTGATGATATTCATGGGATGATGTTGACAAGTGCAAATTATAGATATATGCATGCGAGCTTGAGGATATAAAGGAAGGAGATACTCAATGGTTTAAGAGTTCCTTATATATATATATATATATATATATATATATATATATATATAATATGTTGAATATTTTGTATAAAGTGAAATTGATTAGAAAAAGAATATAACCAACTCAATATCGGTCAAAAGTCTATAAGGACCATGAATTTTGAGCACTAGAAATTATCAGTTGGTGATCACATATTATTGAAGGCCTCACCAATGAAAGAGGTAATGAGATTTGGAAAGAAAGAAAAGTTACACCCTCGGTATATTGAACCATTTGAAATTCTTGATAGGATTGGTTCAGTGGTTTATCGTTTGGGTTTACCACCTGAATTGGGTAAGGTTCATCCAGTTTTTTTTATGTGTCTATGCTATGAAAATATTTACCGGATCCAACACATGTTATACAATGTCCACAAATTCAGTTACAAGAAGATTTAACCTATGAGGAACAACCAGTAGCAATAGTAGACAGATAAATAAAAAAGTTGCGATCAAAAGAAATACCTACATTGAAGGTGATATGGAAAAATTACTCTTCTGAGGAAGCTATTTGGAAAAGAGAGGTGGATATACGCACAAGATATCCGCATTTTTTTTGAACAATGAGATTAGTATTTAGCTGCAATTATAGTGATAAAATTTGGGGACCGAATTTCTTTAAGGGGGAAGAATGTAATAACCGTGAAATTTAACGAAAATTCCAATTAAAGAAAATTTGGAATAAAAGAGAGAATTTTGAAAATAGAGATAAGAATCGGTGAAAATAAGTTTATTTATTACATAGATTAAAGAATTACAAAAACAAATATGAGAATTTACGTTTTGGCACATAATTTTTATTTTTAAATGATAGTATTTTTCTATAAGCAAATATATTTTTAATTGTTTAAAAATGATTATGTTTTACTAAAAGTAAGTAGACTTAGTATTGTTTTGCTTAAAATAATTATATTGGCATCTAATGAATTTTTATTGTATTTTTAGAAATATTCTTTCTTTTAATATGTAAAAAGATATTTTTTTTGAGATTTGTTTATTACGATTTTTATCAAGAAAAATCATGATTTAAGAGTTTAACTAAAGGTTTATGAGAATGTAAATTTTTAGAAATTTTTGAGATATTTTAGGATGAAAAACAGAATTCATATGAATTTATATAAAAGAAAATTATATTATTCAATTAATAAATAATTATTATTATTATTAAAAAAAACGAACGAAAATAAAAAGGAGACAAGGGACGACAGCTTTACAGATTTCGAAAACCGAACAAAATATTTTGATGAATAGTAAGTGAATTGTAACCTTCAACTTTTTCTCTAGATCTGGAGTGCCTATGGGTTTCCGATCTCAAAACTGAAGGTGTTACTGGATTCAAGACGAAGAATACTACAGTTTTGACCGATCAATTTTTCAAATCAGCAGTTGAATCGCTATAGATCTGAAGTAGAAAATCTCAAAAAAAGGTAAATTCTGAAACTTTTACTTAGAAACCTCTAATTGAAATTTTGACATCGTAGATGGATTCAGGAGTTAGATAAACCTTAGGACAGGTATATTTTCGGCCATCTAACAGCATTTTTATTCGTCGTGAATAGTGTTTTTCGCACGGATGAATAGTTTTTCGGCGAGTGAATAGTGACCAATTCCTGAAGTTGCTTTCTTGATTTTTGGACCCTCCGGATACATTTTTGAGGTCAATTTGATCAAATAGAGATTGAAAAAGGACATTTTAGGGCTGTCCAATCTGGAGCCCTTACCCTGTGAGTAGATGATTCTTCCTATGGCTTGTTTTTACTCTTCTTAAACTTTACATTGATAAAATGAGCATGTTTATAAGTTATTTATACTTTTATATGTTCCTGAAATGGTTTAGAATATCTGAAACGATTGAAATGTGATATCTAGTTCAAGAAGAGTGACTTTTGAAATGAATTTTGAAACACGTTGAGCATGTGATTTTTAAATGTATGTCTCATTATATGACAAAGGATATATGTTATGCATATGATATTGATTCATACAGTGATATGTTTGCCTCGGATACAAACATGTATACATGATTCCCCTGAATGGAAAGTTTTGACAGATGAATATACAGAGACTGAAAGTCTGTATTATATTGAGAATTTTATACTAGATTATATGGCATATGTGCATGTGATATTTTCTGTGGAGGAATCCTATTGGAAACACTGTCTACTAACAACAGGTGATGTTAGCCCTGGTGCGCACCTTGATTGCCTCAGCTAGCAGGGGAGGTGGTGCTAGCCTCGTGTGAGGGCCAACACACGAGAGATGATATGTGATGGAGAGCAGAATGCCTCCTATATATGGGCAAGATGCCATTTATATAAGATGTTATTTTCCTTTCCTTACTGTGTGCTTGGGAAATATCCATATAGAGTCCTTTCGCGTGTCCTCTTGAATGGTAGTAGGGCAAACCTCAATGGGATGCTGAGTTTAGGCAAATCTTATACCACCAAAGTACGGAAGGGGTCAAACTCTGATATAGTGGTTCTGAAATGGGGATCCTCCAGATGTTTCCACATGAATTATATTGATGTATACTATATTTTATTATCGTACTTACTGCATTACTTATGAATTGAATATGAATATGAATTTGAACAGAGATGATTTTTGAAATGCGGGTCCTATATGGATGTACCTCTGATTTGTAATTTTCAATGTATAAAGTTTTAAAAAGAAGAGTACATCCACATGTTGACATAAAAGGTCATAGGAGGTATTATCTGCTCACTGAGTTGTAAAACTCACTACACATGGTTTATATGTTTTTCAGATAAAGACCTAGAGTTTGGTCCTACAGCTTCTTGATTGACTAGGTGTCGTACTTTTTTGGTGAGCCTAAATTGTTTCTGGGCTCTCAGTGTTTAATTTTTAATATAAATGTACTCTAGAGTTGCTCTGAACACCACAGGTAGGATCTCTGCTTTTGCTATTACTCTGATGTTTATGGACTTGATTTGTATATGGTATATGTATGAGAAAACATGTATGTATCTGTTTCTTTGATAAAGGATTGAAATATTCATGTTTATGAAAAATATATGTTCATGGTATACGTGTTTCACGTGCCCTAAAATTAGGGGCATGACAAGAGAAGCTACAACAGTTAAGGGCTGAATGGAACAGTGAAGGCTGGCAAAATAAAGCCAAAAAAAATAAATAAAATAGACTTTCCAAAGAAGGACTTAATGTACATAGTGGAGGGTCTATATCTGCACGAGAGCATGCCAAAAGAATGGTGAGTAATTTCTGTCAACTATATAGTGATTAAGTTCTTACTTCAATATTACTTAACCTTTTATTATTTTAGAAGGTGCAAATGAATAAAGAACCGACATGTTTTGAATTGTATGAGCGCCTTCACCGGCCCAAAGAGAAGCCATCGGGGTGGTTCAACGACCAACAAGGAAGAATTGATGTATGTAGTCACTACTCTTTTATTTTTATTTCTTTACAAATATTTATTTTGTTTAATAATTTTATTTTTTCAGGAAATGTATCGAACAAAATAGCTGAAAGACAGTCCCAATCTCAGAGCGATCAGGGTTCTAGCCAACACTCTACCCAACATTCAGATAATGTTCTTTATTTGGATGTGGTTGGCGACATGAACAATAAAGGACGGATATATGAGCTGAGATCTCAAGCACATAATGTATTGGCATCAACATCCTCTTCTAGGTCTTCCGCTTTTGATGGAGTCTCAGAAGAATGGATTATTATGAATGCAAAAATTGAGGCTTTATCTGCACAGCTCCAATAGAGTGAAAATGAAAATTTTATGTTAAAGCAAAAGGTTGAGGAGAGGGATCAGATGTTTCGCCGCCTCATGATAGATGGCAGTATAAGAATGCCCTCATCTCTACCTACAGAAGAAGAGAATAATAACAATGAGCAAAATAGTAATGCTGCTGATGGATCATGATAGTTTGTGTTATTTATGACTTTGCGTTATGTATTAATGATGTAAAAGTGTTTTATTGCTGATATTTTCATGTCATGTGATTAATTATATAATAATAGGTATGGGATTATTACAAATTTATGTTATATGTTTCTGGATGATACTAAGTTTGAGATTATTCAAACTTTATGTTGATATTTCTGCCTGATATTGGTTTGCTTCTTGGTTGTTGGCTGATATTGGTTTGGTTTTGGCTGTTGGTTGATATTGGTTTATGGTTAATAGGTTTGAGATGTTTTAAATGGCATTTTAATACACTTTTGTATTTAGAGACGGAATTTTTTCCGTCTTTGATATTAGAGACGGAAAAAACTGTCTCTAAAATGAGACGAAAAATAAGTCTCTGGGGTAAGAGACGGAAAATCCCGTCTCTGACATCAGAGACGAAAAAGTCTGTCTCTGTAGGCAGAGACGAAAAATTCTATCTCTGACATCAGAGACGGAATTTTTCGTCTCTGATTCCGTCTCAGAAATCAGAGATAGAAAAATCCGTCTCTGATTCTAGAGATGGAATATTTCGTCTCTGCAAAGACGGAATTCTTAACCAAAATCAGAGACAGATTTTTATTTTTAGAGACGGAAATATTTCGTCTCTAATATTTAGCAACCACCATTTTAGAGACAAAAATTTGTATGTCTCTGATTCCGTCTCTAACCTGTTTAGAGACAGAATTTTCCATGTTTAGAGACGGAAAAATTTCGTCTCTAAACAGGACTTTTTTAGTATATTTTTTTATTATTATTCAAATTTGTAGATATTTCTACAAAGATAATAATCGAAAAATAAAAAATATAATTGTAAAATTAGTGATCTTGCTAAAATCATAATAAAAATAATTGTGTCATTATTTAAAATTATATTTAATTACAATTAGTTCAAACACAAATATTCAATGTAATGTAATTAGTTACATATAAAAAAAATAACTAGTTACAAATGAAACTAACTAATCCTCACATAATGAATATCTACCATAAGTGCCACTGATTTTCTTGATGAGCTTCCTCTTCTTCCTTTGGGATAAAGTCATTTTTTATGTTAAAGGTCTTGCAAATGTCCTTTGGAGTCTTCCCCTTGATCATGTCATCCATAGTCTGGCATGTAAGGTCTAGCATACAACAAAATCAACACTACAAGTAACAAAATAGATCTTTTATGCTTTCAACTTGATCACAATAGCCAAAGTAGTTACAAGGAATATAATAGCCTTGTCTATAGGCAAATCATTTATGATTTTAACCTGATCACACAATAGCCAAAGTAATTAAAGCATCATTCATTACAAGAGGAAGAACGTAGGTGATATGGTTTAGGGTATAATTGGCAATTTTTTATTATATAAGGGGTTTTAGATAGATCTTTTTAGTGAAGGGACCAAAACAAAATAGCAAAATAAGTTAAGATGCCAATGAGATATTTTATCATATGTTTAAAAAAAGAAGAAGAAAGAAATGATGACTCAACAAATAGAGTTGGTGTGCAAAGTTAGATTTAACAAGTCAAATGGACATTTAGTAGGCCACATCAGTATTTTTTTTAGCGATAATTTAAAGTGAAATGACAAAATAATTAAATTATTCAATGTTTGATAAATTTCATGACTAAATTGTGTGATAATATAAATTCAATGACTAAAGATTAGAACTTCAATAAATTTATAATTCAACGTGTGTTTACTCTATATTAAATGTTATGGGTTATTAGGATCACCAAAGACAAATAGAGAAATATAGGTTTGGATTCACCAAATAAACCAACTGCAAGCTTACAGGATTGAGGTAAATACATTGTCCATAACATTTCCCAACCGGTAGCATATTACAACCTACCAACATATAGCTCCATCGGGAGTGAGGTTGTCTTCAATGGCAAGGGAATGCTTCAATAACAGAGTATCTTCATAAAGCTCTCTTCAACGAGGTTCTGTTTCAATGATATTGGGAATTTAGAGGTTAATTGAGATTTTTTAGGGTGATTTCTTTCCTTTCCCGCCTTAGGCTTGTCTAGATGGCCTGAGTGTATGCCAAGTGTGAGATAGTCAAAGCCACGTGAGAAGAAAATGTTAGAGGGGCAACATTGAATATATATTAAGAATTGAAGGACTAAATTTAAAAAAAATACATGGAAAATTAAATTGAAAATCTCCCAATATATGTCAAGAATGAAAGTTTCTCTTAATTTTTTTCTCCAATTTGGTTATTTTTTTCAATCAAAATAGGATTTTTTTGGTCAAATTACTTACATGATCTCTTCTTAAATATATGAATTAATACAAAAGTGTACATTTTGTTCGAATTTATCACTAATTTGGTTGAAGAAGAGAGAGAAAATTAATTACATACCAAATTAATAAAGTGTGCATTTTGGTATTATGGCTAGCTAGATACTGTTTAAGTCAGTTGAAGCTTGTATTTTTTATGGACTAAAATATATTTTTTGTCATCTAGTTTAATATTTTTTATTTGAATATCTATACAATAACGAAAGGAAAAAAACTAAGAAATTGATAAAGCCCCCCAATTTGGTGAATTAAAAAAGGAAAAGGAAGTTAAGAGGAGTTTGATTAGTTAGTAAAGATAAAAATACTTGATTAGCATAACATCTCTTCTGATTCATACCAAAATTGAAATTTGTTATACTAGAAGTTGAGGAATTAGGATAACTCCTTTGAGAATACTTTGAATGTTGCTATGAACCCAAGTTAGTATATTGTCTAGTTTGAAAATCATATTTGACCCTTAGCTGAGAGAAACTGTTGCATCTTGATTTTTTTCTAATGAACCTATAAATTGCCTTTCTTACTCCAAAACTAGTGAAAAACGTTTGTCAATATTCAGCAAAGGACCTATTAAGAAAATTTGAGATTGAATTGTAGAAAAATTTTCATTCAACTCTTTTAAAAATCTAATTCAATAATCGTTTTTCTATGACCTCTTAATAGCCTTGAGTGCATCACAATTGCACTGCAGATTACAAGTGCATACTAGAATTATCATAAGATTTAGATATTCATCCCATAATATCTTTAATTGAATGAAATACTCAATGATAGATAATGAATTTTGTTTAAAACCATACATAGGACAAAATTCACTCTAATACAACCAATAAGTTATAAACTTTTCTGAACTTTTATTTTTTGGCCAATAGGTTTTGAACTTTTAGATCTATTCTTTAAGAAGAATAACTATACTTAGTTTCAATAAATAGAACAGTTTATGCTTATCCGTATAATCTTTGTTCATGTTCTTGAACAACTTTTGGTCTATATGCACTTGATCAAGAACACCCTTAATTTGAGTATACATCATTGTAAGGTTTAGCTTGTTTATACTTTCTCCTATGTTTTGGTTTAAACGTTTTTGGACATTTAAATTCAAATTGTTCACAGAAAGAATCTAATTCTTTTTTGTTAATTGATTTTTCATTAGAAAGTTGTCTTTGGATTTTTGTTCATCTTGACATATTTTGAGTGCAGCCTTATTGATATAACTTACTAACTGTCCGTAGGTAAGTTGTTCATAAGGTATTTGTCCATCGTATTTATTACAATTTTTTCCCCAACCTTGTCTCCAAAAGATTTGGGAAGTCCTACAAGGAACTTCTCCTTCCAGAAAGGTTGGTTACTATCATTTCTAGCGTAGATTCGACCAAAAAAAGTATCCTTATACCATTTAAAGTCAGACAGTGTTCTACATTTTAGATTTGACAGTAATTCTACAGATTTGTCTCTCTATAGGCTTGGGTCTCCTATGAAATGTTTTGTGATGTTGAAGATTAGGGTGTTTATTGAATCTGAGATTGGTTCCCTATCTTCATCAAGGATCAATGATCCATCAGAATTTGTTTTAAGAGAGTTATAAATTTGACATCTTTCTTCCTCGGTAAGATGTTTATCCCACCATCCTTTAAGTTGGCCTGTAAAACCAGAAACAAGAATGTAGACAACTATAGACTCATCACATCCATGAGCAGTCTGGTAGGTTGTACTGACCATTGTCATTTGTTGCAGAGTATTCAAATTTTGATATTCTGTTTGGCCATATATGTTCCATTCATAGATGTTATTCCCATTGTAGGAATTTTGGATTATTTGTGGTTTTTCTTCAAGACAATGGTATAAAAAATTGGCTCTAGGGTAATAGAGTTTTGTTGGTGTTTTCCAGTTTGATTTGATGTTCACTATCCCTAGTTTTACTTTGTCATTTGTAGAGATTTCAAAAGCATTTTCTAAGGTTTGAACTTTTTTTGTGCTAGAACTTGTATGGCTAGGCAGTGTATCTTGGACAACCTGGGATAACTCATTTTTCCTACAAATGTTAGCAAATTCTAAGTCTATCCTAGCTATCAGTTCTGACTTATCTGGATAACAAAGATTCTTTTTTTTTTCATTAGAGATCTGATGAGGTTTTAACAAGGGTTTCTCTATCAGTTTAACATCTTGTTTTGTTTGTATAGGTTTCTCATATGTTATTTGTGACCTATTGTCTGAAGGTATTTATTTGTATAATTATTTTGTTCCATGAAAAATTTTATATCTTTAAAGGAAATTGTCTCTGCTATATCCTTATCTTTAAAGGGTGCAGCAATGAGGAGTTTTTGAGGATCTATGGTTTTGATCCTAAAGGGTTTTTGAGGAGGTAACTCTGATTTAAAGTCTTCTCCCTTAGTTGTTTTCCAACTCAGTAGGGTTTTATTATTGATATTAACAAAGCTACCAAAAGGGTATCCTATCCTATTGATTTCAGCATATGCTTCAAACCATTTTAAGAATGGGATATTTGTCTTGGAGTCAAAGACAAACTTATAAAATTTGTCTTGAATTTGTTTACTGGATTGGCCTTGAAATTTTTTAAAAAGCCAAGTCCTTTGAGGAGTGAATTCTTCAGAGAAGAATTCTTTCCTTATTGACTCTTTGTCTATTTGAAATTCCTTTTGAAAATTATTTAGGTTGTGATCTATTAAACAGTTTCAAAATTATCTCCAACCATTTGAGAAAATGTTAGTGACATAATTGAGTCATCATCTTCAACCTTTTCTTTACCAGTCTGGATATATACTGGTTTTGGAATCCTAGAGGATGTTTCTAAGCCTCTTAGGTTTATTATTGGTGCTTCACTAAAGTTAGATTTTCTAGCTGTTTTGAAGCTTTGATTAGCAGTCCTAAGGCTTGCTACAGATTCTTCGTCCTTAATGGATTATGTTTCTCTTACCCTAGGTATTTGTAGACTTCGTTTAGGTTTTTGGAAGGATAATCCTTCTTTGCTAGAAGGATACTGGACAATCCTACTTAGAGGTTGGGTTGGCGCCTCTGTTGGCATAGCCATATTTTGCAATAACCATTCCTCAGAATAATTGATATTTCCCACGATATCTCCTGTGGTATTTGCAGTTGGGCCTTTGTTATGTTTGTAAGAAAACAAGTAGTTTGTCATTTCTTACAGGGCATGAGAGCATTACTCAAATGGAAGTTATGCAATTTGTATTAGACTCTATAGATTATGATCGCAAGAATTGCTCTCGAAATCATATCGTATCCATGTAATTTAACATTCAACATAAGTGATTTCTTAGGGTTCTGTTGTTTGAGACATACAATCTAATTTGAAAAGCACTGAAACCACACCAGTCCTTTTGACAAGCTAGTTTGAACAACACCAAAGATTGATTCATGAAATTTGTTATATGTACTATTCCTTACGTACATACAAATAAAATTATCTAATCCTAACTTATGTAAAGATTTGGCAGCTATTTGTACACTTCCTATGTGTATAAAGTTATATTTGTCACTATGTTTTTTAAGTGATTTGGCTGACAAAAGTTGAAATTCTCCATCTTCTGGATTTAACGTTAATATTTCTTCAGAAGTTCTGATTATATGATCAAACTTACTAAAGAAGAAACTAGATTTGGATTCCTTATACATCTGGGTATCAAGAATCTTTAACATTTTCCAATCATCGATTGAGTTATTTATATATTCAAAGCTAATTTTGTCTTTGAAGATTGATAAGAGGGAATTTTGAGTGCTTATTGGTCATGTTTTGTCTCCTTATTCATAGTAACTTATGGATATTTTCATGCTTTTGGTTATACTTTGTTCTGGGTACTGTTGTGGTTCATTTTGTGATTGCAGGAGAGCAAAAGAAGCCAAGAAGCAAGGAAAAACAGTCATGGAAAGACCCTAAAAGACTTGGATCATGTTGAGGAGGAAGCAAGGAGGTTGCACGTCAAATTTGATGAAGAAAGGAGCACCATAGCACCCAACACGGCCTGGCCGTGTTAAGGAAGCCTGCAACACGGCCTGGCCATGTTGGTGGTATTTTCTGTAGCCTCTTCAGAATTCCAGCCTGAAGCACAGCCAGGCTGTGTTCCAGGGCACGGCCGTGCTTCAGGGCTCGTAAAGGACGTCGTTTTTAGGGTTTCTAAGGCCCAAACACATAGATATACTTGGGGATTCGCAATTGGGAAAAGGGGAACCGAAGGGGAGACCAGAAAAACACTTTTTAGCCTTAGGAAACACATCTAGATTAGGTTTTTACATGATTCTTTGAAGGATTTTGATGTTCTAGGATTGAATTTATTGCTTTTCAAATTGTAATTGATCTAAGTACTTCTACAAACAGGTTCTATTTTTCTACTTCTACTTTTACTTGTTCTTCTACTACTTCTACCTCTTCTCCTACTTCTTAATTGTGTTGAACTACTATGAATTATTCAATGAGTATGGTTTTAGTTCTTGATTTGACAATGTGTGAGTAGATTTTATCTAGGGTTACGGTAAACCCAATTGTGGTACAATGATACTATGCTTTTAAATTGAATTAAGAAACCCTAATTGTAATTGGGATTAGATTGAATTGGATTAACTATTGTATGCTTTAATTAGTTGATGGAATGCCTGATCACCAATCTATCACGTATTAGGTGTTTAATCGATGAACTGAAAGGTGAAGATTAAAACCCGAATCCAATCGTTAATTAGGGTTATCTTAATCACAAAAGTAGTTTAAGATACTTTAGGCTTGAGTCAATTAGTGGGAACGAGAAAACCGACTAGTTGAACTCTATGGTTAGCATAAAGCTTAATGGACCTAGGTTAAGCTAAGAACCACGAAAGTAGGTAATTTGATTAACCTAGGTACGATTAGTAATTCTTGAAAGAGATTGCTAGTTAATTAAGGCTAAACCATCCCCAACAATCTATACAATTCCAATTAGAGGTGAATATCAGTTGTTGAGTATCACAAGTGTGGTGAACCCTAACCCTAGGCCTAGTTTAATTGATTCTTTCAACTTGCTTAATTGTGATTCTTGCCTATCGAATTTCATCGATTTAGATAGTACTTTTTGTAAGATTCTGATAGTTGGCATTGTTCTCTGTGGACACGACCCGTACTTGCCGGACTAGTTACAGCTACGCCGTGCACTTGCGGTAATTGGTAAAATATATACACAACAAGTTTTTGGAGCCGTTGCCGGGGAACAAAGTCAATATTAGATATCTTATAAAATAGTTAGACTAGATCAAATTTTGTTTATTTTTCTTTTTAATTTTTCTGCATAATTTTCTTTTGCTGATTTTGCTTCTTTTCTTCCTTCCTAGGTGTGTATCTCTTTTATGCGAAGAGCGTGTGAAAGTGTTGCTGAATTTGACCCTGAAATCGAACTCACTTTGCGAAGGTTAAGAAGAAGACAGCAGGAAGGAAGTTTACTAGTTACAATGGGGGAAAGAGATAACCGGTCACTGAAGGACTTCACAGCCCCAGACACACATGGCCTGAACCCCAGCATAGTCAGGCCGGTGGTTGAAGCCAATAATTTTGAGCTGAAGCCATCTCTTTTGGAGATGGTTCAGCAGAACCAGTTTGGAGGGTCGCCTACTGAAGACCCAAACCTCCACCTCTCCGTATTCCTGGAGTATTGTGACACCTTGAAGCTGAACGGTGTCTCATCAGATGCAATTAGATTGAGGTTATTCCCTTTCTCACTGAGGGATAAAGCACGTGCATGGCTGCACTCTCTACCATCAGGTTCCATCACCACTTGGCAGCAGCTTTCTCAAGCTTTCTTGGCCAAGTATTTCCAACCGAGTAAGACGGCCCATCTGAGGAACCAGATTACTACATTTGCTCAAAAGGATGGAGAATCTTTATATGAGGCATGGGAGAGATTCAAGGAGCTCCTTAGGGTATGCCCACACCACGGGCTAGAAAAATGGTTAATAGTCCATACGTTCTACAATGGACTAGTATACATCACTCGGATGTCTATGGATGCTGCAGCTGGAGGAGCCCTAATGAACAAAACTGTTGATGAAGCCTATGAGTTGATTGAAGACATGGCTCAGAACCACTACTCATGGTCTAGTGAGAGGCAGACCAGGAAGGCGGCAGGTATGTATGAAGTTGATGCTTTTAATCATCTGACTTCTAAAGTTGATGCTTTATTTCAGAAATTGGATAAACTGAGCATCAATGCCATTGCATCATCTTCATCTTCTACATCTTGTGAGATCTATGGAGGTATAGGCCATGCAGCTAATGAATGTCAGCTTGGGAGTTCTACAGTTCAGGATTGTGAGCAAGTCAATTTTGTGAACAATCAGAGAGGTAATCCCTACAGCAATACTTACAATCCTGGCTAAAGAAACCATCCTAACCTATCATACAGCCTAATGTTGGTCAGCAGCCCCAAAATAATTTTAGACAACCTCCAGGGTTCCAGAATCCAAGGCCATACAATCCTCCCCAACCGAAGTCAAATCTGGAGACTCTAATGGAGAATTTCATCTCCACACAGAGCAAGCAGAATGAGGAGTTTAGAGCTCAGAATCTCAGCATGAATGAAGCAATTAAAGACCTGGCTTCTAAAGTGGATTCACTTGCTACCCATAATAAGATGCTAGAGACACAGATATCGCAGCAAGCGAGCTCCTCAACCAGAAATTTTGGTAAGTTCCCTGGTCAACCTGAAAACCCTAGAGAACACTGTAAAGCCATTACCTTGAGGAGTGGGAAACAATTAGGTGAACCAGTGGAAAGGGAGGATGATAAAGAAGTTGAAAATAAGGATGTGCCTGAGCCAATGAATGAAGAAAAAGAGCCAGTTAGTGGAAGGAAGGAACTAGATGAGCCTGAATATGTGGCTCCTGAACCGTATATGCCACCAGTTCCCTTCCCGCAGAGACTAGCCAAAGCTAAGCTAGAGAAACAGTATGGAAAGTTTCTGGATGTGCTTAAAAAGTTGCACATCAACATTCCATTCTTGGAAGCAGTATCTCAGATGCCCTCATATGCCAAATTTCTAAAGGAAATCCTCTCTAATAAGAGGAAGATTGAAGAATATGCCACTGTGGCATTGACTGAAGAGTGTAGTGCCCTGATTCAGAACAAACTACCTCCTAAACTCAAGGATCCTGGGAGCTTTTCAATACCTTGTTCCATTGGAGATGTGCAGATCACTAAAGCCTTATGTGATTTAGGAGCAAGCGTGAGCCTCATGCCACTATCCATTTGCAAAAAGCTCCAGATGGGAGATCTGAAGCCTACCACTATTTCCTTACAGTTAGCGGACCGATCCGTTACTCACCCGGTAAGTATATTAGAGGATGTTCCTCTAAAGGTAGGTAAGTTTTTCATACCTATTGACTTTGTGGTATTAGAGATGGAGGAAGATAGCCAAATCCCTATCATTTTGGGAAGACCTTTTCTAGCCACTGCAGGTGCCATTATAAATGTTAAGGATGGGAAACTTTCCCTGAATGTAGGGGATGAAAAGATAGAATTTAATCTTAATGAAGCTATGAAATGTCCATCCTTAGGAGATACTTGTTGCATGATTGATATAATTGAACAAAATATTATTGATAATGCAATGAGCTTGTGCCCTACTGATCCACTTGAGCTTTGCCTTTTGGATAGTTCTGTTTCCTGTGCTGAACAGGTAGAAGCTGATGCCTACACTAGATTGCTTGATGAGAGTCCTAAAGTCAACTTAGAAGTGAAAACTGAAAAGCTGGACCAGGATCACCATCAAAAATCAGCAGACGTAGAGGAAGGCAAAGCACCTAAGGTAGAATTAAAACCTCTTCCTTCCAACCTCAGGTATGAATTTCTGGACCCTAACTCTTCAAATCCAGTCATAGTGAATGCTAATCTGAATACTGAAGAAACTGGTAAGTTGCTTGATGTACTCAGGGAATTCAAAAAGGTTATTGGGTATACCATAGATGATATTAAAGGGATTAGTCCATCTGTTTGTATGCATCGTATAATTGTTGATAATGATCATAAACCTTCCA
The DNA here is from genome assembly GCA_037074535.1 of Gleditsia sinensis. NCBI lineage: Eukaryota > Viridiplantae > Streptophyta > Magnoliopsida > Fabales > Fabaceae > Gleditsia > Gleditsia sinensis. Next base: position 49,650,960 of record CM073469.1, read on the forward strand.
GGGAACACCAGAGGAGACTCAATCCAAATATGAAAGAGGTAGTTAAGAAGGAGGTGTTTAAATTGCTTGATGCAGGTATTATCTATCTTATCTCGGATAGTGAATGGGTAAGTCCTGTCCATGTGGTTCCTAAAAAGGGAGGTATGACTGTTATTAAGAATGATAATAATGAATTAATCCCTACTAGAGCTGTTACGGGTTGGCGCATGTGTATTGATTATAGAAAACTAAATAAAGCCACCCGTAAGGATCACTTCCCTTTACCTTTTATTGATCAGTTATTGGAAAGGTTGGAAAAACACTCACACTTCTGTTATCTGGATGGATACTCAGGATTCTTTCAGATCCCTATCCATCTAGACGACCAAGAGAAGACTACGTTCATATGTCCCTATGGCACCTTTGCATATAGAAGGATGCCATTTCGATTGTGTAACGCACCAGCCACTTTCCAGAGATGCATGATGGCTATTTTCTCTGATTTTATAAAGGAAATAATGGAAGTGTTTATGGATGACTTTTCAGTTTATGGTACCTCATTTGATGACTGTTTGAAAATTTTGACACAGGTACTTAAGAGATGTGAGGAAGTCAATCTGGTTTTGAATTGGGAGAAATGCCACTTTATGGTGAGAGAAGGAATAGTTCTGGGACACTTAGTGTCAGAAAGGGGGATAGAGGTGGATAAAGCAAAGATAGAGGCGATTCAGACTATGCCACCACCTTCGAATGTTAAGGAAGTGAGAAGTTTTCTTGGGCATGCAGGATTCTACAGAAGATTCATCCAAGACTTCTCAAAAATCTCTAAACCTTTAACTAACTTACTTGTTAAAGATGTCCCGTTTGAATTTGATAATGACTGCTTGCGTTCTTTTTGCAGGTTAAAGGAGGCGCTCATATCTGCACCCATCATCCAACCTCCTGATTGGAGCCTTCCTTTTGAAATTATGTGCGATGCAAGTGACTATGCCGTGGGAGCTGTACTTGGGCAACGGAGAGACAAAAAGCCCTATGTCATCTATTATGCTAGCAAGACATTAGATGAAGCTCAAGTCAACTACTCCACCACTGAGAAGGAGCTCTTAGCAGTAGTGTTCGCAATTGATAAATTCAGACAATACCTGCTAGGATCAGAAGTCATAGTTTTCACAGATCATGCTGCCATCAGATACTTATTAAGTAAGAAGGATGCCAAACCAAGACTGATAAGATGGATCCTCTTACTTCAGGAGTTTGATCTTGTAATCAGAGACAAGAAAGGGATGGAGAATGTGGTTGCAGACCATCTTTCTAGACTTAGGCAAGATCTGATGAAAGATGATAAAGATAATTTGCCCATTGATGATTCCTTTCCAGATGACCAACTCCTAATGGTCACTAATGCTGATGCTCCTTGGTATGCGGACTTCGTGAATTTTCTTGCATGTAGAATACTCCCTGAGGGGTTGAGTTATCATCAGAAAAAGAAATTCTTCTCTGATGTAAAGGCATACTATTGGGATGATCCATACTTATACAAGTGGTGTGCGGATGGCATATTCCGAAGGTGTATTCCGGAAGAAGAAGTTTATAGTGTGATATACCAATGCCATAGTTCACCTTGTGGAGCCACACCAGTGTCTCTAAGACTGCAGCTAAAGTTCTTCAAGCTGGTTTCTATTGGCCCACGCTCTTCAAAGATGTGCACACTTTTGTAAAGGCATGTGATCGGTGCCAAAGAGTTGGCAACATAACCCGAAGGAATGAAATGCCCCTAAACAGCATTTTAGAAATTGAAATATTTGACGTTTGGGGCATTGACTTTATGGGTCCTTTTCCATCTTCATGTGGAAACAAATACATTCTAGTAGCTGTGGATTACGTTTCTAAATGGGTTGAAGCAGTAGCATCCCCCACCAATGATGCTAGAGTGGTTGTTAAACTCTTTAAGAAGATAATCTTCCCCAGATTTGGAGTGCCCCGAGCTGTGATAAGTGATGGAGGTTCTCACTTCACTGAGCAACAGTTCCAAAACCTTTTGAAGAAATATGGAGTCACTCATAAAATGGCCTTAGCCTACCATCCCCAGACTAGTGGGCAAGTTGAGATATCAAATAGAGAGATCAAGGCCATATTGGAAAAGACCGTCTCGAAAGCCAGAAAAGATTGGTCTCTCAAACTAGATGATGCACTATGGGCCTACAGGACTGCATATAAAACACCGATTGGAACCACACCCTTTCGGTTAATATATGGGAAACCCTGTCATTTGTCGGTGGAGCTTGAACATAAGGCATACTGGGCGGTCAAAACAATCAATTTTGACCTATCAGCTGCTGGAAAGAGGAGATGCCTACAACTAAATGAGCTAGATGAGCTAAGGCTTAATGCTTATGACAATTCCAAATTATACAAGGAAAGAACAAAAAGATGGCATGATAAGCACATCCTTAGGCGCCAATTTCAAGTGGAAAATTGGGTTTTGCTGTTTAATTCAAGGTTGAGACTCTTTCTAAGGAAACTTCGGTCTAGATGGTCTGGACCATTCCATGTGACTAAAGTTTTCCCATATGGAGCAATGGAGGTGTGGAGTGAGTCCACCGGATTTTTTAAGGTCAACGGGCAACGCCTCAAACATTTTGTGACAGGACATACAGTTGAAAAGGGAGCCACCCAAGCTCTCTTAGAGAATTCCTCGATCCATTAAGAAGCAAGGGAGTCGAGCTAATGACTTTAAACAAGCGCTTTGTGGGAGGCAACCCACATTTTTGAATTATTTAGAAGTTTTCTTTTCCTTACTTTGAGTTTTAGTTTTCATTAGCTATCTTTTTAGGTTAAATTTATTAACTATTTTCCTTTGATTTCTAGGTCCGTTTCGATGTTTCCAAAGTAGTTTGAAAGGGTTAGAAGAAAGGATCCTTAAAGAAGGTCTAAAGAAGAAGCTAAATGTGGAGAATTGAGGGATTTCAGTCAATAACTTGGGCTATACATGTTCCACAATGCGGCTATGAAGAAAAACACAAGAAAATGGAGAAAATTGGGCATTCCCGCAGGCAACACGGGCAGGCCGTGTCCCATGACATGGCCGTGCCCGTGTGAAAAAAAAAAGGGGGTTCCCATACTAAAACCCGCCAGGAACACGGGCACCCTATGTTCCAGAACACGGCCGTGCCCGTGTGAAAAAAAAAAGAAGTGCAGCCAGCCCGCAAGAAGCATGGGCTGGCCGTGCTGCGTGCGCGGGCTGGCATATAATTGCCAAACCCTCCCTTTCTCCACCCGTGCCCCCCCAAACCTACCCGTGTTGCCTTCCTTCTCCCTCCCCCATCAAAATCGGCCCAACCCCTCACATTCTACCTCTCCCAACCCCTCCATCTTCCAATTCCACCATCATCTTCCCTCTCCCAAACCCATCAAACCCTAAATCCCCTCCCTTCCCTTCTTCCCATTCCATCGTATTCCCCCTCCCCTGTTTTAATTCCTCCTACCAATTCCACCATTCTACCTTCCCTTCTTCCCATCCCATTCACCGTAGCTTTTTCCCCTTTGCTTTGCGCCACTAATCTATATTTCCCACCATCCCCTCCTTTAGCCGACCTTCACCCACCTTCCTCCCCCGCTTTCTGCACACTTGGGTCTGCGCTGCAAAAGGTAAGTCTGCCTTTTCATTGTTTTCTTTTATTTTTTTCTAATTTCAACTGCAAACATGGCTGTTATTGATATCTACTTCTGCTGTTTTCATGATATGGATTCATGCTTTGAATTCCCTTAAGGTTTACATTCGTTCACAATTTTGACTACGGATGTTTATATGCATAATTAGCCATTGCTCCTACTTTTATTGAATTACTCATGGATTACTGATTGAATTCTGAATTGGTCCCAATTCCTACTTACTGGTTATACTCTGACAATCATCCACTGAATTGACTGCTTTGAGTTCCTGGATTGCTATATCTCTGCTTCAACCATTCCTCTCTGGTCCTGAATATTGTTGAATTATTGGTTGCTTGGTACATAACTGCTATATTTAAACTGTGACACATCTAGCTCTGTTTTTCCCTGAGTTGCATTACTGGTGATTTAAATTCTATATCTGTTCTCATTATCTTTAATTTTACATTCATGGGTCCCAAAAGAGCCCGGAAAGGGTCATCTTCATCCCAATCCTCTCAACCATGTAGAGGACGCAACCTTGCACCACCCCAACTCCCTCATCAAATAAATGAGTATGGTATTGAGTTCGTTGATGACAATCAACGAGCACGATACAATACTCTTGTTAAACGGGGAATGCTGAGTACCTGGTATATAGATGAGGACTGTTTGGAGCGGCTGGGTCTTTTAAACAACGTCCAATACTTGATTGACAGGATTGGGTGGAACCAATTTATATCCCTAAGATACCCCGCCTATCATCAGACCACATTGGAGTTTTTTAGCTCCATTACCACGATCTTATATCGAGGCCTTAATGTCCATCAGGGCCAAGTAAAATTTAGACTTTTTGATCGTACTTTTAATCTTACATTGGCTGAATTCAATGCACTGTTTAGCCTACCTTCAGGAGGTACTAGACAAGTCCCCTCCAGCTTTCTCTCTAACCCATTTTGGAATTCCATTGCAATTGATGGGCAATACAGTGCATCGAGTTCAAAAGCCTCTTTCATTTGTAACCCCAATTTCAGGTATTTACAAAGGCTTATGGCCCATACTATTTTTGGTAGGGCTGAAAGTGATGGGGTAGCCAGTCAAAGAGAGCTTTATTTTCTACATTCGATGATTAATGGTACGAAGGTGGATACTGGAGCCTTCATGGCTCATCAGATGACCAGGATAGGTGGGGCAATGACTGGGAAAATTTTCATGGGTGGTTTGGTTACTACTATTGCTAGAGGGTTAGGGTTTGAGGCTAATTTGCAGGGTATGCAAGCAGTACTTGGTAATACCAGGATTGATATGGAATCCTGTTACCATATGAAATTAGTTGTTAAAAAAGATGCCCAGTACTGGTTGTATCTCCGCGGTCATCCACTATTCCCCCTCCCCAATCCTACTAAAACTACAGTAACCAACAAAGAGAATTGGATCTATTCAATTGATGACGAGTTCCCCATGGAACCACTGCTAGTTCTTCCACCACCCCCTCCCATTTTGCTGACACTGCAGGTCCATCTTCTGCTCCCTCAGAGGATATGAATTCCATCTCATCACGGCTTAGCCGCATTGAGGCTGAGCAACTGTCTCAGAGAGCTACCCTGCATGCCATGCAAGACTCAATTCAAAGCATGCAGGGTATGATGCAGGCATGGTACACCTGGCACCTGAGCCAGCACCCACCTCCACCACCACAGGACGACTAGTGCTTTGTAAGTACCCTCTTCCCTCTGCATCCTCTCTATCATACTTATGACACTGAGGCCACTGTCTGGTTTAGGCATGGGGGAGTGTACTTACGTATCTGTCATTGCTTGAGTTTATCTGCACCGGTCATTTTCTTTGTGTGTATATATTGTACATTCTGCATTTCTTCTGTCCTGCTGCAATACCACGTAGTTACTATTCCCAGGATAGACTAATGTAGTATATGCTGATTCTAACTCATGAACATGTGATGCACAATAGGATATGAAATATGTAGCTATTATTTTAGTCTCTCTCTTCTAGCACTAAACCTTTAATTTTTTGAAAAATATCTCTCTATTGAGCCATGAATTGTATGTTATTTTTTATTTTTACATTATGAGAGTGTGAAGGTAGGGAGAGGTGAAAAATGAGGGTATATGAAACCCAAAAAGTTTTCACTCTGAGTACCTCCTTCAAGGCACCAAAAAGGCCTTAGTACGAGTACCTAGATGCCTTTACCCTAGTGAGATAAAATGCACTCATTACATATTTCTAAAAAAAATGATGAATGGATGAAAAAGAAAAAAAATATATGATGAAAAGTAAAAGAGTTTGAAAAAAAAAGTAATAAAATAGAAATAAGGGTAAGGCAACATAGGGAGATCTAAAGGATGAGGTGGCCTACTTGAGTGTTTGAAAATCACTCTAAAGCATACAACCTCTGGTCACAATAGGAGAAGATATTTAGTAGAGGAAATTTTTGGTTTGGTTTTAGAAGAATAGAGACTATTTTGATTACTGTCTATTCATATATCTATTGTGTGCACTTGGATTGAGTGAAAATTTATCTATGATGCATTCATCTATCTTGTGGACTTTGATAGCATTTGTCCCCCTTCCTTCTATTATGGCATGTCATTTGCTTAAGGACAAGCAAAGGTTTAAGCATGGGGGAATTTGATAAAGGGGAATTTTGAGTGCTTATTGGTCATGTTTTGTTCCCTTATTCATAGTAACTTATGGATATTTTCATGCTTTTGGTTATACTTTGTTATGGGTACTGTTGTGGTTCATTTTGTGATTGCAGGAGAGCAAAAGAAGCCAAGAAACAAGGAAAAACGGTCATGGAAAGACCCTAAAATACTTGGATCATGTTGCGGAGGAAGCAAGGAGGTTGCACGTCAAATTTGATGAAGAAAGGAGCACTATAGCACCCAACACGGCCTAGCCGTGTTAAGGAGGCCTGCAACACGGCCTGGCCGTGTTGGTGGTATTTTCTGCAGCCTCTTCAGAATTCTAGCCCGAAGCACGGCCAGGCCGTGTTCCAGGGCATGGCCGTGCTTCAAGGCTCGTAAAGGACGTCGTTTTTAGGGTTTCTAAGGCCCAAACACATAGATATACTTGGGGATTCGCAATTAAGAAAAGGGGAACCGAAGGCGAGACCAGAAAAAACACTTTTTAGCCTTAGGAAACACATCTAGATTAGGTTTTTACATGATTCTTTGAAGGATTTTGATGTTCTAGGATTGAATTTATTGCTTTTCAAGTTGTAATTGATCTAAGTACTTCTACAAACAGGTTCTATCTTTCTACTTCTACTTTTACTTGTTCTTCTACTACTTCTACCTCTTCTCCTACTTCTTAATTGTGTTGAACTACTATGAATTATTCAATGAGTATGGTTTTAGGTCTTGATTTGACAATGTGTGAGTAGATTTTATCTAGGGTTACGGTAAACCCAATTATGGTATAATGATACTATGCTTTTAAATTGAATTAAGAAACCCTAATTGTAATTGGGATTAGATTGAATTGGATTAACTATTGTATGCTTTAATTAGTTGATGGAATGCCTGATCACCAATCTATCATGTATTAGGTGTTTAATTGATGAACTGAAAGGTGAAGATTAAAACCCGAATCCAATAGTTAATTAGGGTTATCTTAATCACGAAAGTAGTTTAAGATACCTTAAGCTTAAGTCAATTAGTGGGAACGAGAAAACCGACTAGTTGAACTCTATGGTTAGCATAAAGCTTAATGGACCTAGGTTAAGTTAAGAACCACGAAAGTAGGTAATTTGATTAACCTAGGTACGATTAGTAATTCTTGAAAGAGATTGCTAGTTAATTAAGGTTAAACCATCCCCAACAATTTATACAATTGCAATTAGAGGTGAATATCAGTTGTTGAGTATCACAAGTGTGGTGAACTCTAACCCTAGGCCTAGTTTAATTGATTCTTTCAACTTGCTTAATTGTGATTCTTGCCTATCGAATTTCATCGATTTAGATAGTACTTTTTGTAAGATTCTGGTAGTTGGCATTGTTTTCTGTGGACACGACCCGTACTTGCCGGACTAGTTACAGCTACGCCGTGCACTTGCGGTAATTGGTAAAATATATACACAACAAAGATAGATTTGGAAGAAGTTTTAAGCTTTAGATTTGATGAAGAAATTGATAACGATGATGAAGAAAAATGAGATGAACGAGAACGAAGCATGAAATTTTTTAATTCTCCCTTCCTTGTATCTTCACCATATTGGTTCTATAGGGGTGCTAAGATAACTATTAAATTACTATTACCAGATGAACTAAATATTAATTTTTCAGACTGAACTATCCATCCTAGTTTATCTAGCCAACTGACCTCAGATCATCATATGACTATCGAGTGACAAGGGAAAACATCGCAAGTTTCCACATACGGGCCTTAAACTTCCCTTTACATCATCATATTCAAACTTTAACAGTGCTATCGACTACCCAGAACTTTATTCAATCTCAGAAATTAACATGGAGTTCATACAAGTAACAATATTTCAACAATTATTCATACATCTCTACTTCCCTTCAGGCTCTAATACCAAAGAGTGTGGAGAGACCCCGGGGGGAATGACGGAGGAAGGGGAGATAAGTAGGGCATAGACGGATCTACACTATGATATGTATAGAATTAAAATGAAATCATTCAAAAGAAGTAATAAATATTAAGTTTATTTCATAAATCAGAAAGCTTACAGGAAGAGGTCGATTCTTCTTACTCTAAACTCTTAGGTTGGGAGTAGAACAGGTAGAGAATTTTTAATATTCGGATGCCTTTCTGATGCATTTGGGATGCTAATATATCAGGGGATAAATCCTAAAGGACTATAGAAATAACCCTAATAATTACATCCGTAAATTACTTTTACTAAAGGCTACAGTAAGATGCTTCTACAGTAGCCGCAGAGTTGGCATCAGCTTACTTTCGACTTGTCTTTTATGGAGCTGACCAACAAATTTTGTTGAGTGACCGTAACTTTTGACTTTAGCAAAAACTAAAGCATCTGGTCGAGCTGCAAATTCCTTCTGTCGATCACCGACACTTTGGATGGTTGATCTGCTACCGACAGTTTTGGATGGCTAGATCTATTCTTCTCTGAGATCAATGCCGAAACAATCATCTTCATTTGACTGGACAAGATTCGAGGAGGAGCTTGATTTCCTGTCATCTTCTTGGTCTCTGCTAGTGAGTAGTCGGAGGGCTTCATTCAACTGCTTGACATATTTCTCCTTTTCTGATATTCCTGCCAAACTTGCTGAAATTTGTTGGAGTCATTGGCTTTGTCATGCTTTTCCATTTTTGGGGAAGTGAGGATGCTTCTAAAACCACTTCTCAATTTGTTCTTTGTGGGCTCTGTCTGCCTTATTATAGGTTGTCCACCATTTCACTTTTCCCTACCGTTGTAAGACCGAGAGTTTGGAGTGAGGGTTTTCTTTGGAATACTAATACTTCCAAGAATAAACCCATGGTAAACCAATTTTTGAGAAAAATTGAAGAAGCATAGGGTAATCCCCATAATTCATATTATCAAAATATAAATTAAAGATATCCCATCCTTCCTTAACATTTTTTGGGAGAATATCCAGGATTGGACCGTATACTTCCCACCACATGAAAAACCATTGTAGAAATTTGTACTTGACTTTTTCAAGAAAAAAGATAAGCCAAGAATGTTGAAAATGTTTATTTTTAATGTAAAGGGTAAAATACCAAGCTTTTTGATAATTCCAGTAACTATATCCCTCCGGGAAATAAGTTTTTGAAAACTTTTTTATTTTGCTAGGATTTTGTTCCAAATTTGTGATTGTCAAAATTTTTAAAATTTTGAAAGTTGAATGAGTAATCATGTTTGAAATCTTTGGATCATAGTAGTGTTTAATTTCTACTTATCCCGAGTCAACCAGTATTAGCTCATAGAACTTTTGATCTTTGGCCGAGGATAGTGGTACAAAATGCCATCATTTAGGGAAGATTTGAAAGAAACTTTGTTTGGGTTTTCCATTTGAAACTCTGTTTCCATTTAAACAATATTTTGACAATTTGGTTTTTTATGATATTTGATTGTGGACTTGATTGGGTTAAGGTCAATTCTAATAACTTCCTTTAATTCAGTCCGAGCGACTGGTTTAGAAACTTGGGTTTCTATTTTGGGTTTGACCGTAAGGGCCTTTGTTTCAGCCTTAAGGGCTTGATTTGAAGAAGATGCACCAAATTTGGTAATATGCTTCTTTGAGTCCTTGATTGCTTGGAGCAATCTTTGTTGACTAAGGAGATATTCGGTCATATCTTCATCTTCCTCAACTATATTTGCCCATGATTTTCCAGTCAAGGAAAGGCATCTTTGGTCTACCATACCCAAAAGTGTTTGTATAGAGATAGAACAAAGGTAATAATCTGCTGTCTGTTTTTGGGTAGATTTGGAGGAAGAAGATGCAACTTTCTTCCCCTTAATTTTGGAGGATTCACTCTTAGACTGGGTGTCTGGGGGTTTTCTCTCTTTTTTAAGTGGAATTTCTCTATAAAAATTCTCTAGTTAGAAAATTGGGAATGTTATTTGAGATACCATTTATATGCTCAATTTCAAAATCGAAAAGGCTTAAAATGGCTTGCCATCTAGCTAAAATTTGTTTTGATGCAATGTTCTTCACATCATTTTCAAAAACAATTTTTGCAAACTTGCAATCAACTCTAACAAGAAATTTTTGATTGGGAAGATTGCTTTGAAATTTGTTTATGCATAAAACAATTGACAAAATTTCTTTTTTGATTGTGGAATACTTTTCTTGGGTAGTGTTTCAATGTTTTGATGCAAATGCAATGATATGCTCTTTGCCATTTTTTCTCTGTTTGAGAATTCCTCCATATCCTAAATCAGAGGCATCAGTTTTAACTATTTTGAAAGCTGACGGATCAGGAAGATATAGACATAGAAGAACTTTGACCTGAGACTTGAGCTAACAAACAATGTCAATATGTTCTTTAGTCCAAGGACATGGATTTGTTTTATAAGACGATCATGGAGCGGCTTAAGAATATTTGAAAATTTTGAGATAAAATCAGAGACATAATTAAGGCATCCTAAAAACCTTTGTAACTGATTTTTATCAATAATTTGATCTAAAAATTTATCCGAAAATTGGATGGCTCTTTCAATTGGAGTTATAGTTCCTAGATATACATAATGTCCTAAGAACCTAATCCATGTATGAAAAAGAGACATCTTTGGCACGAAAACCTCAATGCCATTTTTCCTCGTAACATCCAAAAATATATTTAAATGTTTGAAGTGTTGATCAACGTTGTCAATGAATACTAAGACATCGTCAATATAAACAATTATGAACTTAATATACGGATTGTATATATCATTCATAATTCTTTGAAATTTTGAAGGGGCATTCTTCAGACCAAAAGGTATTACATTCCATTTGTATTGACCAAATGGTACTGTGAATGCAGTTTTATACCTATCTTTAGGCTCAATTTGGATTTGATAGAAACCTGATTTCATATCAAACTTTGAAAAGATTTTTGCTGAATATAATCTATTCAATAAATCCTTTTTATTTGGGATTAGATATGTAATCCATTTGAGGGCCTTATTTAAAGGTTTATAGTTAATTATCAGTCTAGGTGTTCCTCGTTCAATTTCTGCTGGTTTATTAACATAAAAAGCAGTACATGACCAAGGGGATATGCTAAGACTGATAATTTTCTTTTTAAGAGATTGTTGATCTCTTGTTGGCAATATTCCAAGTGTTCCTGGTTCATTTGGATAGGTCTAGCCTTTGTTGGTATTTATTTTTTTGAAAATTCTTTTTCATATGGTAAATCTACCATATGTTGTTTTCTTTTCCAGAAATCATTTGAGAATTCATAACAGATTTGATTCCTAATCTTTATTTCTAAAGACTAGATTTTGTCATGAATTAATTGATCTTTTAATTGTTGTTCTATCTTCCTAAATCTTATTTCTTCAGAAAGATAGTTCATTTGGTTTTGTTTACACTTAATAAAGTTTAAATATTTTAAAGCTAGTTGTCATGTAAAATTAAAAACAAACTTCTGTCTTAGTCTTTCAGTTATTATTCTTTTGTCATTCAACGAGAAGGGGAATAGCTACTGGATAAACGGTGATTCTAAAATTATTTTGTTAGTCATATCTTTAACTAACAAAAATAAAGTCTTGATTTGAAGTTGTTGGTTCTAAATTACTGCATTTGTAAGCTTGTAATTGATTTTAAACTTTAAAACATTTGCATATCTTAAACCTTCTTTTGTTTTTTCAAAATATTTGGTAGGGATTAATCCCTCTTGTAGACAATTGAGATCAGCACCAGTATCAAACAGGGTTGTTGCTTCAATAATATATTCATTTATTATTATTATTATTATTTTAATTGGAATGTAAAACTTTTGTACAGACAACTAGGAGATTGCTGCCAAAAATTTTTTATTCTCACTTTGAATTTCTTCAATTTGCTTATCTGAAGATTTCTTATGAGCATTTTCTTGAAGATTTAAGAGGACTATAGAATGTATTTTCTGTTCCTATTTTAGTTGTCTTACTATTGTTTTTAGCAGATTTATTTTAGATTGTAAAACCTGTCATGTAATAGGTTTAGCTTCTGTATTAAACCTTACTAAAATTGTATTAAAATTATATTTGCTTACTGGCTGTTGCCTATAAAATGTTTGTGGTTTATCAAACGTTTATTTGAATTTGTTGAGATAAGTCTCCTTCCTTTCATCATTGGGTAAAAACCCAATGACTTCTAAGAGAAGACCTTGTTCTCTAGTGAGAACATTTATCTCATGTTCTTTTATAGTTTCTCTTCTATGTCAGAAGGAATATCATCATACTGTATTTGATTATTTTCTTAATTAGAATTTGTTGAAAATTCTTCAGTTTTTTAGACATTACAACCAAATCTTTTCATAAAAAATTTGTCTATATATAAATGATTTTTTATGGTAAAAGTTCCACATGAACTACTTGACTAGCATATGTTCTAATTGTTGCCAATTAGAAATGACATTTGAGGTAGTTCATACAAAATTTTTATAGGCCAAATCATCAAAAACTATTTATAGGTGAACGAATTTTTTAGAAAGACTTGATTGTAACCTATAGAAAATACAAGGGACTAAATTGATGCATTTGAAAATGAAATGATCAAATTGAATTATTTATTAAATTAAATGAACAGAAGTGTATTTAAGTGAAAGATGAAAGTGTACGAGGCTAGGATTGAAGAAGTGTTCATATAACTGTTCTTGGTAATGGATTTCTACTACGAGGGCTGTTACCATTTCATTGAAAGCATATCATATATCATTGTTAGATTAAAAGAATACAAAGTATCAAGCCATTATTATATATTTTTTAAATATGATTAATATTTTATTTGTTTTATCTAATTATCAAAAAGTGACTATATCCCTCCTGTGATCCTAGTTTTTTTAATAGTCATCTTTGAGCATCATTACTATTATTTTCTTTCCAAAAAAAAAAAAAAAGATACCCAAAGAAGCGACCTTTTTTCTCCGATGCATGATTCGCTCCATTTCTTGAAGTGTAAATGGAAAGGAGGTACTTTGCTTCTTCTTGGGTCAGCATCATAGTGCAAGCATGAGACAAGTTATTATAATAATTCACAATTACTTTAAATCCCACCAATAATCCAAACTTTATTTTTTTAGCACCAAACTTATTTCATATGATCTTAAGCCTACTCCTCCTAATGATGACAACCACGGCCGAAACTAGTAAAGAAGAATAAAAGAGTTTCTTTCGGGCCTTACTTTGTTGCACACCAGAATTATTCCTAAAGCATTAAGATTGTTATGAGTGCTGCCATTATGACCATGATGATGCTAATAATAATAATAAAACTATCTTTTTTACATGCTATATATATAAGGAATCAGTATCAGACTGAACAAAACAATCCGGGAAGCCGTAGTGCCTGCAGCTAAAATGCTCAAGAGAGGTGCTAGCACCATATCAATGCTTTCAAGTTCTACACTGCTGATCGGGTGGTGTCTTCCGAGGAGGCATCTCCGGCTGCGGCGAGGCTGCACTATCCGGCTGGGGAATAAGCGGCGAGGGTTCTTCCTTGGATCAAGGCCGGTGGTACAATGGCGGGTTATGGGTCCTCTTCGGATGTTGAAGAAGATCTTCATGGAAATTGCACCAAAAGAACAGTTGACAGAGGCATATTGTCGATATCTACCCTTATTGCGACCCCAACTCTTTCCCCTTTGTTGATCACCAAAAAAAAAAAAGGGCATAAAGGAGGGAGAAGAAGAAACCCAAAAATGCTTCTATACCTTAATCATATACAAGCAATGGAGAAGCATATATTAAAGCCTTCAGTAAGAAAAATCCAGTTTTTTTTTTTTTTTTAATTTTTACGTTGTTAAGCCTGAAAAGGTGTGCTAATCTTAAAGGAAAAGGTTTAATATATGTTCTATTTCTTTTTCTTTTTCACTGGAGGCTACAAAGTGGGATGGCTATCCCTTCTATAAAATTCACTTTTTCTTTTTGTGTATTTATATTTCTTACATTTACTTCGACAAAAACTGTCATATATATATATATATATATATATATATATATATATATATATATATATATATATATATATATATAAGGCATTAGTTATGTGTGTGAAGAGTCAATGAACAAATTTTAGATAATAATTTTTTTACCATTACTCCCACTCATATTAATGAATTTGTATTAACCTTTCGTTAACTCACTATTGTAAAAATTGTGTAAAATTAATTTCTCAATATGTTTGTCATAGATATTAGTCGAACATTATTAAAAGGATTTTAATTTATTATCAATATTTTATTAAGACTTGATTTGTTTGGTTGAAAAATCTTTTTATTGAAAAATATTCTAACATAAAAAAAATTCTTGTATTTATTTTGCAAGAGGAATTTTCTCCAATTTAAATTTTTCTTCAATTTTTCAAAAAAAAATCTCCAAAAAAAAAGTGAGAAATCTATTTTCAATTTTTATTCAAGCCACTGTTACTAGCTTGCCTCACACGCAATACCACCGTCATTGCCCCCTTGAGCTCAAGCATAAATAAGAATTCTGAAGATGAGCTTGGCTTGGATCCAAAAAAATTTAGAACAGAAATATGAATTTTTTTTTTATAGTAAATGAACTAGATCTGAATTAAGGATTAGTGTTATTCGGGCCGAAATCAATTTTTTAAAAATAAACCTAAAAACATGCATTCCTATTTAAATTAAGCTTGAACCTAAATAAAAATTTGAAAACCAACCAAGTTTCAGCGTGATGTAACGTTTATATTCAAGTCACGCAAGAATTTTAAAACTAAAACTAGACTCAAGATTTGTATTCAAGATAAAAAACTTGGACTCAAATAAAAAGTTTGAAATCCCGTGAGCATTTTCTATTTCGGTCCCAAACAAATAACTTTGAAAATGGACTAAACTTATATTGGAGCACTTGCTCCTGTTACTGTTGCATAACCGACCCCAACTTCACTATCAACGTTCACAATTTTTTTTTTTTTCTTTTCATGTAATTCAAACAAAAGAAAAAAAATTTAATAAAAAAATTTGTAGAATTATTTTAAAAAAGTTTTTCTAAAGAAATTCATAAAATATTTTTAGAGCAAATTACAGTTACTTCATTTAAAAGTTTTTGAAACTTACACTATCATTAGTTTCAATTTATACAAAAATATCTCTTCCATTTATAAATTTATTGATGAAACTTATATTTTAAGCATTTTATTTTTCTAAAATCTCATTAATAGACTAATTTTATGTAATATAAATTATTAAAAAAAATTAAGACTTATAAAAACTTAAAACCAAAAAAATTAATGTAATAAAATTAGAGTGAGCATGAATATATAATTTTTAAATTTCAAATAAAGTTTTAATCTCAAGTGGAAACTAAAAAAGTTTCAATATAATTTTTACAGACTTTTAAAGAAGAGAATATAAATTACTCATTTTTATTTTTATTTTTGAAAATAAAGGAAGTCCAATTGTGAGATTTTTTATTTGGACAATAATTGTAACATTTTTCTTTTTCTTTTTTTTTAGATAGATCAATAGATTATTACATTCAATAAGTGCCTAAAATTTATAGAAGTGTTAACAAGGCACAACAAAAAATACAAATAAAGTTTTAAAGGAGACAAAAATATCAAATCAAGAGGTAACCCATCTCCTATCTAGTACTAACCAAATATTATAAAAAAAATTACAATACACTTAACAAAATTACAACCTATTGGATATCTCATAGAAAGATAAAGAAGCAATTCAAAGAGACACTACAACAAAATCGGGGTATTGCGACGATTTTTTAACGACAGTCATAAAAAATCGTCGCAAAGTCCGAATTTAGAGACAATTTTTTAACTGTCGTTAAAATTAAGGATTTAACGACGGCTTAATTAGTACAACCGTCGTTAAATACGGACGGTTTAAATCAAATCGTGGTAATATGTCTCGAGTTTAGGATAATAAAAAAAATTAAGAAACCCCACGACGGTTTCCCAAAAATCGTCGTGGACCTTCCAACGTTAGGAATTCGAACCGTTACTCGGGATTCGCGTGATTGAACGACGGTTTTGATAGAACTGTCGTTAAACCTATACTTAACGACAGTTGCAATGAAAACCGTCGTTAAGTGGATTTAACGATGGTTTATTATTGGTTTAACGACGGTTAATAACCGTGTTAAACCACGCGTCTGTCTATATATTCGCCTCTCCTCTTCATTTTCATTACGAACACTTTCAATTACAGTTTTTTCGTATAAAATACATCAGCTGAGATTTTTTATTGTGATTTACGAGTTCTGCTATTGTGGTCTACTTTGTGACTTGTATTTATTTTTCTCAAGGTATGTCATTTAATTTTCTAATTATATTTGATTATTTTTTTTATATATTGTATTTTCAAAATATTTTGTTATATTATTTTTTGTTTTTTTTTTGTGAAGATCTTGTGACAACACTTTGATTTTTGTGCGTTAGTTATTTGGAATCATTTTGAAGGTATGTAATCTAATTATTTTTATTTTAAATAAATTTATTTCAAATGATTGTATATTAAAATGCGATAATATTCGATATTTTATATACTTCATATTTATTTTAAAAATATAGTTTACATTGTGATATACATGTATGAATAAATTATAAATTTTTTGTTACTTTTACAATGTTTATGATGTTTAATATTATAATATATTATGTCCATTGAAAATATGTAAGAGGTAATTTCTTTTTTAATAATGTTGAATTATTAGACTTAATTATTTTTGAAGTAAAATATTTGTATTTAATATTAGAAAGGATTTATAAAAATAAAAAATAGAGATCTTGAGGCGGTATTGATGGAATAATATGAAAAAATTATTAAATACACCTAGTTAAAAATAAAATTTGTTAATAAAAATTACAAATAGGTTTTAAAAAATGAAAACAAATATATATAATAACATAAATTTAGTAGATGAATTGAAGTGTAATTGATGAGGTAAAATAATAAATTTTAATTAATAGACAGAGTGAATATTAAAAAAATAAAAAAAATTGTGACACTACTTTAAAAATATATGTATGTTTTAATATAAATTTAATAAATATATATAATATTATAAGTTATTTAACAAATATATATAATATAGTATAAAATGATAGTAAATTTATTTTTAAATATAAGTTATTTAGTGTTTAAAAAATATAATTAAAATTGATGCAAATAAATCGAAAATAGTTATTATATTGATAAACGTGTTTAAATAATATATATAAATTAGTAATAGTCAAAATTTATTACAGTTGTTTTTAAAATATTAAAATATTTGCTCAGGTGATGAGGTAAAATAATAAATGTTAGTAAATAGACAAAATTAGTATTAGAAATTGATTTTAAAAAATTAAAACAATAATTTAAAAATACACGTATTTTTAAAAAAATGAAAACAAATATATATAATAACATAATTTTAATAGAAAATAATAGTACAGTAAGTTTTAATGCACTACGTTCTTACACTAGATTCTCTATTAGGAAACTAATAATATCTTAGGTGTAATTGAGTAGAATTATTCTTGAATATATGGCCCTTATATGGGCCACTACTTTTACTTTTTCAGATAGGGAATTGAAATTTCAATTCCCTATATAAGTTCGTTAGAAATTTATCATATAAATACTATAATTGAAATCGTAGCGGCAGATATAAAATCATAATTCAATTCTTTGCTACTAGTGGCTGTTCTTCCCAAAAAATTCAAATTCGTAGAGATTCGATCATGAAATTCATCCTTTAAATTAATGACATTAGGAGAATGAAATAAAATTGGTATATGACCAAAAACTTTATCAATGGCACTGTTTCAAAAGTTAGAATTTTTGTTCCTGGATTCGTAGAGATATTTCAAGTGTTTTATTTCATATTATGCAAGCCAATGTTATCATTTATCCCACTTTCATAAGGTGCAACAAGTCTTGTCAATGAAAACTATAAATTTCATACATTATAAGTTTCTTAAGATCAAATAGGTATCTTATTTCTCTATTTTTTACTCTCTTAAATATCTCTCTTAAACTTTTTGGGATCAGAATTCTTTATTTATAGCGAACCAATGACGATGATTTTTATTCGGTGCTTCATTAAATGTCAATTACCATCAAGTTTGTTAAATATTTTTTACACGTAAAGCATTTTAAACATCTTCAAAATGTGTTGTGTTTTATGCACAATCAATTGCAAATCCCTTCCCATGTAAAATAGTCATGTTTTCTTTCAGTTCAGAGTAAGAGTTATTTAGGTTAATTGTTATCTAAATTTATAATTATTTCAGATATAGATAAATCTTAGATTAATAAACCTCGACAATCAATAAAGTACCTGAATGGTTTAGAAAAATTTTTAGAATTCGCAAATGCTAACTCTGGTATCGAAGGTAGAATAATATACACATGCTCAAAGTGTAGATTCAAGAAATGGCAACTCATCGAGGTCGTGCGCCAACAATTGATCGTCAAACTATTTTTTGAGGGATACAATTTTTGGAATTTGCACAGAGAAATGATTATAGAAGAACCTGCTGTAGGACATGCTATAATGCTAATTGAGGTCCCAGAACCCATAGTTCGAGATGACCCTATGCAGAACATAGTCCGTGATGTATTCAGGATTCAACTTAAAAATGAGAGCATCGATTTTGTGGATATGCCAGTTGCAGAGTCAGCAGAAAGGATGGATGATAGTGTCAAAGATTTTTATAAGTTACTGAAAGATGGTCAACAACCACTCTATGAAAGGTGTGAAAAGTATTCCAAATTATCTTTTTTGGTAAAGTTGTATTACATTAAGTGTTTTTGCGGGTTAAGCGACAAAGCAATATCGATGGTACTTGAGTTGCTTGTGGATGTATTCCCATATGCCAAGATTCCACATTCATTTTACGAGGCTAAAAAAGTCATTAACAAGTTGGGGTTTAACTACAAAAAAATTCATGCATGTCAAAATGATTGTATGTTATACTAGGGTGAACATGAAAGTAGAGAAACTTGTAGTACGTGCTCTGCACCAAGGTGGAAACCGAAACAAAAGGGGGAGAAGCAAAAAAAGGTGTCTAATAAAAGTCTTAGATACTTTCTAGTTAATTCAAGATTGCAGAGGTTGTTCATGTCTTCTAAAACTGTTGAATTTATGAGATGACATTCTGAAAATAAAATTTTTGACGGCATCATGAGGCATCCAAAGGATTCTGAGGCATGAAAGAGATTTGATCTTATGAATCCTCAATTTTCATCATATCCGAGGAATGTTCGTTTAGGCCTCACAACGGATGATTTCAATCCATTTGGAAACCTATTTACAAGTTATAGTATATAGCCAGTTGTGTTGATTTCGTATAATTTTCCTCCTTTGATGTCTATGAAACAGAGTTCATTCATGTTGTCAATGATAATTCCAGGGAGAAAAGCACCAGAGAATGATATAGATGTATTTTTACAACCACTAATTGTAGAGTTGAAGGAGTTATGGGTTGAAGGTGTTAAGACGTACGATGCCTTTAGCAAAAAATGTTCAATATGCATGCAGCTCTTTTGTGGACAATCAGTGATTTTTCTGGCCTTGAATGTTTATCAGACTAGAATACTCATACTGGAATAGCCTATCCGTACTGTAACTTTGACTCCACTCCAGTCCGTCTCCCTCAGAGTTGAAAGTGGTGTTTTATGAGATATCGCCGCTTTCTATCTCCAGGTCATAAATTTAGGATGGCCCGCAATAGGTTTGATGGAAAAGAGGAAAGAAAAAACCCTCCTATGCAACTGAGTGGCGTAAACATTTTAAGATAAGTCGATGATATTGAAGTTGTCTTCGAAAATAATGTGGAAACTGATACTGGGACTCAACAATCCCGAGGTCAGGGTTTGGTTGATGTTGGGACTCAACAATGGCGTAAGAAAAGTATATTTTTCAAACTTCCGTATTGAGCGAATAATATGTTGCGTCATAATCTTCACGTCATGCATATTGAAAAAATGTCTGCGACAACATCATTTACACTTTACTTAATGATTCTGGCCGTTCAAAGAATCACGTAAATGCGCGAAAAGACTTAAAGGAGTTTGGTGTGAGGTCTGAGCTGTGGCCAGATGATGACGGTAAATATCCACCTACTTTGTTCACAATGACAAATGCAGGCAATGAAGTATTTCTCAAAACACTTAAGAATGTATATGTACCTGACGGTTATTCCAGTAATATTTCCAGATGTATTGACCTAAGACTACGTAAGATCAGAGGACTAAAAAGTAACGACTGTTACATCCTTATGGAACAACTGTTACCGTTAGGCCTAAGAAAGACACTTCCTAAGCCGGTATCTGCAGTTCTGATCGAGTTGTGTTCATTCTTCCGACAATTTTGTTCTAGAGTTTTGAATGTTAATGAACTTGATCAACTTCAAAATCGAATCATTATGACGTTATACCATCTTGAAATATTATTCCCACCATCTTTCTTTATAGTCATGGTGCACTTGACTGTACATTTGATCATGGAAGTAAAGTTAGGAGGACTAGTCCAATATCGTTGGATGTATCCCATCGAAAGGTAAAACATTGAAAACACATAATTCAAATTTTTTGCATTATTGTTAATCCAATTTTATTTATTTAATCTATATTGTCTAAATATTTGGGTAAACTTAAATCTTTCGTGCGGAATAGAGCAATGTCAGAAGGCTCCATAACAGAGTTGTACGTTGCAGGAAAAATTTTATTATTTTGTTCCAGGTACATAGATGGTGTTGACACTATCTTCAATCGTTCTCCTCGTGTGGATGATCGATGTTAGGACGTCTGACGTGAGTTTGTTCCCACCAATTGGAAGACCAGTTGGTGGGTTTGAATATTTTACGCTTTCTCTTCGAGAAAAATTGCAGACCTATCGGCATGTCTTAACAAACTGCAAAGAAGTTAATCCTTACTTATAGTAAGTTAACTCACAATTAGCAATATTTGCATACAATTTTTTTTTCTTGTGTAGCATTAAGTGTTTAGACAATGTTTACTCAATAGGGAATTTAGAGACTATGTACGGCATAGTTTAAGAAGTCGGATGCAAGCATCTACCGAGATAGATAAAAAAGCCTATAGGGAATTTGTCTCTTGATTTTCGCGTCATGTAAGTATTTCAACGTGATCACATTTCATTTATATGTCAAATATAAGTACAACTCATCCTTTATTCGTTTTCTAGA
Organism: Gleditsia sinensis; assembly: GCA_037074535.1. Taxonomy (NCBI): domain Eukaryota; kingdom Viridiplantae; phylum Streptophyta; class Magnoliopsida; order Fabales; family Fabaceae; genus Gleditsia; species Gleditsia sinensis. The sequence goes on from CM073469.1 coordinate 49,672,409, forward strand.
TTACAATTGATGACGATGGATCGCAGTGTACTGATTTAAAATTTCTTGCACTTAGTCCACTAGATAGAGCACGTCGATACAGTGCTTACAATGTAAATAGATTTAAATTTCGAACTTTAGAGCGAGACCAAGGGATGACATCTCAAAATAGTGGAGTTTACGGTACTTTCGAGACGAGGAGTTATGTAAGTAGTAGTGACAGGAACATGCAATTTGGTGGCATCCCGTATTACGAAAAACTATTGGACATTATTGAGTTAAACTACTATGGCCATTTTACAGTCATATTATTTAAATGTATGTGGGCCAACACAACTACAACAAGAGGAATTGCAATTGATGAATTTGGGGTGACATCGGTTGATTTTTCTCAGTTGATTCACATTGGTGAAAATGATGATGACGAGCCATACATCTAGGCATTTGAAGCTCATCAAGTGTACTATGTACAAGATGAGTTGGATAAAAAATAGAGTATAGTGATGTATTTGAAACCCTGTGACTTATACGAGATAAACGATGAAGATGAAAATCTTATATACAAGAGCAATCATTTACACACGCAAAATTTAAAAAAATTGTTTCTAGAAGGAGAAGTTAATTTATGCTTGTTACGGTATTAGTTTTGTTGTTGCCGCCTATTTACATATATTTTGGACTACTTACAATTACTGTACTATTTTATTTATTTTCATAACTTTTATTAGGCAAAGTTTATTTTGTAATTGTTTTATGCGGTGACTAATCTTATTAATTTCATTTTGGCAGGGGCGTCCAGTTCTCACACTCTCACATCCCGCGGGGCGATCAGTAAGGGCGGACAACCCACTATGGAGTCTGACACCGTTCTCTCTCGAGGAGGAGAGTCAGAGGCTGTTGCGTCATCAGTCCCTAGTAGCAAATCCCGTCCACTGGATTCACAGGCCGTCCCCTGAACACTCCCCCCACCCAACACTTAGGCACCGAACGACGATTATGCCTTCGATTTTGACGCGATTTTTGTCGGTGTGGAGGAGGAGCATCAGCCCGGTGAGCAAGAGCATAGACGCAGGAAGAGTTGAACAGTTGATGTAGTCGGTGAGTATTGTAAACATGTACACTTTATGCGCTTAATAATTTTGTCATAGTAACATAATATATAATTGTCTATATTATGACAGACGGAACCGGGCAGGTGACGTCCAGACAGTTGACTGTCCATGACGTATGGACCCTACCTCAGGGGTCAAAGGTGGTTGTCTAGTTCAACGACAACCACCAGACTATCAGAGACAGTGGCAGTTTGCTCGGTGTCTTTCTTGACACCATCGGGGGTAACTTTCGGTTATTCCTGATCTCCTACAGGGACTGGAGGAGCATTCCTCAACAGTCGAAGACGAATGTCTTCGTAAACAACATTCAGGTATGAAAACATATATGTTTTGTAATTAATTATATTTATTTATAATTTATGTGCAATTTATGTGTAACTAATTTTTTACTTTCGTTTACAGACACATTTTAATGTGACGAGTCAACACAAGAAACTAATTATATAGTCAGTAGGAGTGAAGTGGAAAGCCGCACGGTACAATTTATTTCACCTGGCATATGATGGTACGAAGACCAGAGATCAATTGCGAAGTGAAGTCCCGACAAATATCCCACCTAATCAGTGAGCAACTTTCATAGACTATCGCCTTGATGCGAAGTCTAGGGTAAGTTGTGTATGTTAATAAATTTATAAAATTTAACTTTTAAATAGTGTGACTAATTACTTTTTCTATGTGATTAATTAGGATGTGGCTGCGAAGAATAAACGGAACATAAGACAACTGACAATGTCACACACCACTGGATCCAAGAGCTTTGCGCGTAAAAAGACGGAGATGGTAAGTTTAAATCAATAAATATCTTTTTTTAAAATGTTAAGAAGACTATAATATATATAATCATAAATTGATTAATTATTTTAAATTTTAGGAGATTGATCTTGGCGGTCCGGTGACTCATAGTGATGTATGGATGACAGCTCATAAAAGAGCTGACGGATCATACATCAACGACAAAACTCAGGCTGTTGTGGTAAGTAATAAAATTTTATCAATCGTACATAGGTAATTATTTAATTTTTAGATAATGTTTAATATTATTAATTGTATGTTATTGGATGTTAAAAAAAATTGCTTCGATCCAACAGGAGGACAACTCGTCTCAAGAGCTCTCGACGGCTGATTCGCTTGCGAGAGCTCTTGGCATTAGGGAGCACTCTGGCTGCGTTCAAGGATTTGGGTTGAGTGTTTGCCCAACTTAAGTTTTTGGTCGTGGTTCGCCTGGGTTAAGCTCATAGTCTAGGCCGTCATACCACGACTTACAGAATGTGGTGGAGCGCCTGAAGACAACTATGCATGAGCGGGACGTCGAACAACAACGACGAGACACTGAGCTCGCAACACGGCAAGCACAAATGGAGGCTGTTATGGTGTTTCTGCTACAAAAATTTCAGAGTCAGCTGCCACTTGAAATTTTAAGACTTCATAGTTCTGGACCCAAAGTAATCTTTTAATACATAAATATTGTTGGTATAATTTTGTTTTGTTTGAAAACGCTAAAAATTCTAACAAAAATTTTTTATTTTTCAAGACCCTAGTGACTGTGGTAGTGGGCATCATCGTGATTAGTATCCGCAGGGTCTGAGAACATGATTTAGTTATTATAGTTTGTATATATAATTTTGTTATGCTCGTGACTATTAATTTTTGTGTACATATTTTTTATTTATATATAGATTCATTATAATTCAATAATTTAGGCATATTTAGTATGTAGTTAAATATTAATAAATTTTAAAATAATTTTTTAAATTATTAAGTAATTCACACGTTTAATTATTATATAATAGATAAAAATGTATCTAAATTAATTTATAGAATATTAAAAATATAAATTAATTTTTATTATGCATAATAATCTAATAAAAAAAAAATTTAATCATCATTAGTATTTATGAATAGCACAAAATATTATATTTTAAATTAAAAATAAAATTTTGTTATAAAAAATTAAATTAATTTTATTAATTAAAAAATTATCAAATTAACGACGATTTTTAAACCGTTGTTACACTTAACGATGGTTTAGAAACTGTCATTATACTCGGTTTAAGGATGGTTAAAAAATCATTGTAAAATCAGTCATAACGACAATTGTTCCCATAATTGACTAAAACTGTCGCTAAGCCCAAGGATCCACGATAGTTTCAAAACTGTCGTTAAATGGCTTAACGACGGTCAAAACCGTCGTTATGGTCACTTAAGAACCGTCGTAAATTCTGAGTTTTGTTGTAGTGAGAGACAACATATCTTTCAATCTTCTTTGAAGATTAAGATTTCTCCTATGTTTAGTTTTTCTTCTAACTTTGAAATATTTAAATTTGAAGAGTAAATTGTAATTTTTTTTAAAAAAAATTAACTAACACTGAATCTTTTCTAAATAAAGGGAGAAAAATTTCTATGAACAATAATTTTTAAAGAAAAACAATATTATTTTAATAGAAGAAAAAAAATTTCTTAAAAAAAGAGAAAAAACTTTCAAAAAATTTATTTCAATATTGTATCTTAGGGAGAACATAGTAGAAAAAGAGAAGGGGGGAGGGGCCAGCTTGCTTGCTGTGGCTAGGGAGAGAAGAAATCTGCGGCTAGGGTTTTTCGGAAGTGTCTAGAGGCAGTGTATCAACAATTGTAACCGACCATATAAGTTAGGCCGTAGGAGGTGGCCTGTCCTTAAAATTCGTATTTTTCATTAGAAAGACGTTGGAATCTTTCAAATCCTCGATACAATTATAAAATTGTTACATTATAAACACATAAATCGTTGGCGATTTATACTGACAAAAAAGAAAAAAAAAATACAATTCTGGTAGATCATGAGTCTTGAACATTAACCCTGGGCTAGAGGCCCTAACTCCATAAAAGATTAGAGATTGTAATTGTACAATCCATACACTCGCCAAAAGAAAACGTCACTACGTAATTTACATTATATATAGAACAGACGTAGAAATCTTAACACAAGCAAAACAGCCTAGCTTTTCCCATAGTAAGAAAATAAGGTTGATTGATTATCATTGGCACTCTTCATTTTTTCCTTCTTCGCGGGACTTGTGCTTACCTGAACAGTATTATGAAAAGCTGGCTTTGTATCTGCTGTTAAAGCCTCCTAATCACGCTTGATTTGGTACGTAGCTGCATATCCTTGAGAACAATTACTGGGTTTTAGGTCATTGTCTCCCTCCTGATCAGTTTCAGGTTCCTCATTCTGGCTTTTAGGTAGTTCAGTCTTGACAGGTTCGTGACATGATACTTTCTGCTCTGGCTTTGGGTCTTCCCTTTCAACTCCCTTTCTTGAGAAGAACTTAGAAATTAAAGTGTTCCCTTCGGTCTTCAGTTGAATCTGTAAAACACGGGATGATGCTAACTGAAGGTCTTCCATATTATGAATCAGGTTGGGACAACATTCCTTTTCTAAACACATGTAGAAAAATATATACATCCAAGTTGCAAGTTGCAACTATGACAAGATAGGTCCCGTACAAATACACATGCTGACACAATAAAAAGTATGACTATGAAACAAGCTAGCATATTTTTGTTTTATTTGAATAAAACACCAACAATATTGTTAATAAGACCTTTCTGAATGAGAACAATGTCCGGTTATTTTCTGCTTTCAATTTGCCAACTTAAAAAGAGGAAAGGAAAAACAGTTAAACAAAATGGAGGCAACATAATTGCAATTGAAGGTTCAAAGGCCACACCTCCTTTATGCACTCAGGTCCATTGAAAGACGGCTTACCCATTGCAGGTGTAACTGGATACCACACCTGCAGATAAGAGAATTTGGAAAACCAAGAAAAAAAATATAAAAAATGATACTGATAAAAAAGGGGAAAAAGCGAGAAACATTGACAGAATTTTTTGCCTCAATTTCTCATTTCAAAAGCTCATACCAAATCAGATTCCTCATATGGCTTGAACACTGTCATGTAATCGGAAGAACTGTTCAGCCAGGTATCAGTTGAACCCTTGTCACCCAAAATAACAGGCATCCTGTCTGCAGAGTCTCATTATAACATGGTTTAAACTATGTCAGACTTGGTCATTATGGCAAAGATTTGGAAACATAAAAAAAATACACAAAATTTTCCAGCAGGGGTATAATCAAAGCAGTATGTCTAGAGACATACTAAGCAACCCAAACTCATGAAGATCAAAGGATCAAATGACATTTATTCCCAACTATTATAAAGGAAACCTGTTCAGCAACTTATTATGTTTTTTAAATATGTAAAAAGTTTGATATTTACACAAGGAAAAATGCAAAAGGCATACCAAGTCTGCGGTTTTGCCTAGGAAAACCATAAACAAGCTCATGAGTCGAAAAGTAAAGAGATCTACTTAGTCCATTATTCAATCTTTGTCCCAATGTAAACCATACGGGAAACATATGTTCAAACCCTCTGAAAAGATCTACTTAGTTCTTTCCAACCCTTGTCCAAAATTCCAAGCAAGGACATCATTGTCAACATTTCTCCTTATATCGTCTATATTACTACTTCATGTTACTTTATCTTTGGATAAAAACATTTTTTCCTAGTTATTTTCTTTCCATTCTATTTCTTAGTTCTTACTAAATTCCTCTACTCTGAAATCTTGAGGCCAGGTATTAAACCGTCATAATGGTTACCCCATTAACGTAATGCATTTCTCAATACGTTGATTTCTTTACTGTTCTCTTACAAGGAAAATATTGCTGGCTTCCATGGGTGCTGTACCTTCAGGGTTGTCAAGGCTATCTAATGCATTCTCGAGTGAAAGTTAAGGAAATATATGCTGAACATAAAAAAAAATACAGAATTTTTTTTTTTTTGCAAACAAAAAAAAATTAGATTCTTTGGATCCAAGCAGAATGTGCTTATAAGGAAAGTTGGAAAGCACGGGAGAATGCCACTGACGAACAGTCTATGAAAAAAAAATCATTTGGGAGAAATCAAATAACATGCAAGGGAATCAACCTCAGCTATTTGCATGAGCAAGTACAAAGTTTTAATGACAAAACTTCATATAGAAGAGGACAAACTGCAGAATATTTTAAAGCTAAAGGCTTACAGCCAAAATGTTGGTGCAATGCTAGAATATTCCTTCAGCTATTCAAATGATAATTTATGCATAATAGATTATTGTTGATTTATTAAACCATTTAAACATGTATATTCTTTCCAAATTCAATAACAAAACATCAACTTCAAATTTTGTTGCATGCCAACATTTAGGTGCGCATGACTCACCATGCAGCCACTGCAGTGCTGAGGAGGAAGAGGTTGTAATAATAGTGACTGTGTAAAGCATCTCAAAATAAGTATAGTAGGTGATATTTATACTCTTTCCTAATAGATAAAATGCCAATCCCATTTTTCATCTTTCTGCAGGTACGTTACCTTCAGAATTTTATGAAGAGTCATAAAGAGCAGCAAAGACAAGTGGGGGTCCATCTTTGAAGTGGATGTAGTAAGGTTGTTTTCTTGAACCATCTTTCTTCCACTCATAAAATCTTAAATATAAATATAGGTCAGTTGACAAAATGGAACCAATAAGACGTGCGTGTTTGGTTTCGCGATGCATCAAGGAAAAAGCCCATTTGCTGCTAATGTAACCGTGATTTTTGCAGAAAGAACACTTTGTAGCTTCTACAAAAATCACGTTTGGATAAAAATCACGTTGCCCAAATGTAAAACCAAAAATTACTTTGGTATTGTCAATGCACGGGTTCGAATCCCAGCATTCGCTCTTTCAAGAAGGGAGATTGTTTTCAACCAACAAGCCAAACCGGTTACAAGACCAGTTTAGCATGTTCAGTCGGTTCACTGATTCCCTGGATTTTAGGGGTCAACTGAATCGGTAAGATAATCAGTTTATCGATTTTCTGGTTGAAGTAGGAGACCGGTTCTCATCGCTAAGGTTACACAGTGAGGTAGAGTAACCTTAGTAAGTGTAACAGATCCGTCTTGTTGGTTTATCTTCACATACTAATCCCTTTCCACCAGTTTCACTTGTGTGAAGTTGTTTCCCTTCTCTTTGCATTTCTCTAAGTTGCCGTTGTTCTAAAAGATGTTGAACTGAAAATGGCTAATTAGACTCAATCAAAATGAGGAAGAGAATGAGATCATAGAGTTGGATGACGAAGAAATGCAATCGGGTTTACAAGTTGCCAAAAAATAGCCTTGTTAGGAAGCTATTTACAGATAAACCCATTATACAAAACACCATTCTTTATTATCTTAAAATGATTTAGAATAATCCCAAAGGTCCAAGACTGGATGAAATCAGCCCAAAAATCATCCAGTTTTATTTTGATGATGTTATTGAGATGAAAAAAGTATTGCGAAATAACCATTGGAATTATATGAACCAACTCCCAGTTTTAAAGGAATGGGATCCCTCCATTTCTCCTTCTAGTTTGACTTTTGGTCATGTGCCATGCATTGTGGATTTTGGGCTATGTATTATACAAGGACAGCGAGGGTTGATAATCAGGGTGCTGGTTTTGTTGGATGTCGAGAAACCTCTCTGAAGAGGAATTTATATATCCAACTCTTTGAAGGGAAATTATGAGTGGATTTTAAATATGAGAGGCTACCCTTATTTTGTTATTAGTGTGAAACTATTGGCCATGAAGGGAAAAACTATGATAAGCACACACTACCAGAAAAATGAGATTTAGAGACGGAAATTAGAGACGGAATAAATTCCGTCTCTAACTGAGACGGAAATAGAGACGAATTTGGGAAGTTAGAGACGAAGAAAATGTTTGTAATTTAGAGACGGAATTTAGAGACGGAAATATTCCGTCTCTAAAAATCCGTCTCTAATTCCGTCTCTAAACTCATTTAGAGACGGAAAATATTCCGTCTCTGTTCTAGAGACGGATATTCCGTCTCTGACTCCAGAGAGGGGCAGAGACGAAATATTCCGTCTCTAATTCCGTCTCTAAACTCATGTAGAGACGGAATGAGAGACCGAAACTATTCCGTCTCTGTATCAGAGACGGAATATTCCGTCTCTGACTCAGGGAGGGACAGAGCCGGAATATTCTGTCTCTAATTCCGTCTCTAATATATTTTTGTATATAAATTTTTTATCTCTCATTTTATATCAAATTTTCGAAATAATATTTAAATTATTAGTAAAATTAGTTGAAATTTAGATAATTTATGAAAAAATTTAAGTTTCGTTTAATTTGTAGAAATAAGTTGATAGAATGAAAATTAAGATTCTCTTATATTAATTTATTATATTTGTTTGATATAGTTGACTATTATTTTTATTCCCACGATATACATATTTTTTTCTATATAAAAATTATTTTATCTTGAAATACTTCTAAAAAAGAACAAGTAAAATGCAATATAAGAAGAAGTTAAAATATATAAATGATGAATAGATATATTTTATTAATATATTTTATTTTACAAATTTTTCATATTTACTTTCATTTTACATTTTTCAAAATTGATGAGTAGATATATTTTATTAATATTATGAGAAATGATTTAATAATTTTAAAAAGAAATAAACAATCATGAAGAATAAAGACATGTGTTCCTAATAAATATATGTATGCTTAATTTTGAATATAATATAATTTTGGTTACAATGATTATGTAGTATATATTATGTTCGTATATATAAATATATATATATATATATATATATATATATATATATATATATATATATATATATATATATATATATATATTCAGATATATAGATATACGAACAAACTATATACTACATAATTATTTTTACAAATTAAGCAAAATAAAAAAATTTTCTCTAACAATGATTATATATATATATATATATAATAATAATAATAATAATAATAATAATCGTTAGGAGATAAATTTAAGTCCCGCTTAATTTGTAAAAATAAGTTGATATAATGAAAATCAATATTCCCTTACATTAATTTATTGTGTTTGGTTAATATAAGTTACTATAATTTTTATTCCCACGATATACAGATTCTTTTCTATATAGGAGATGATTTTATCTTGAAAAACTTATAGAAAAGAAAAAAATAAAATAAAATAAATAAAAAAGTTAAAAGAGATAAATGATGAGTAGATATATTTTATTGTAGGAATTTTTCATAATTATTTTCATTTAACAGTTTTCAGAATTGATGAATAGATATATTTTATTAATATTATGAAAAATAATTTATTAATTTCAAAAAGAAATAAGTATTTATGAAAAATAAAGACATGTCTTCCCAATAAATATATGTACGCTTAATTTTGGATGTAATATAATTTTGATCAAAATATATATATATATATATATATATATATATATATATATATATATATATATATATATATATATATATATTTGTTTATGTGTGTGTATAGGTGTTTATTATTAGAAAATAAAAAATATGAGGTTAAGAGAGGTAAATAAAATTTTCTATGAAATATAAGCGTATTTTAAATCAATTTTTTTTTATATTTTATGTCATAGATTACTATTAAGAAATTACAAAAATATTATTTTATCTGTAATTATCATAGGAGAAGAAATTTTTATCCACAAAAAAAAACTCAGTCCAAAATTTCTTTTAGTATTATTTTTAAATAGAAAATAAATTTATAAATAAACAAATTTTTTTTGAAATTTTGGATTATTTTCTTTTTGAATTTATTGTAATATATTTTAAAAATTTAATATTTTGAACAAATTATTTAAAAAATTATATTGTCTTTAAAAATTAAAAAAATAAAATAAACTTAAGAAATATAAAGATTTGTTAAAAATCTGAAATTTTCTTTTAAATATATAGAAGGTCATTTAAAATATTTAATTTATAAAAATAAATTTAAAAAATTTATTAAAATTAAAATTAAAAATAAATAAGTGAAAAGAACTTAGTATGTGAACCAAATAACAAAATCTTAAACCAGATATACCCTTCGCCATTTTTCCTTCATATCTTCATCTGGTGCTCCATTTTATTGATAAATAAAAAGATTAAAATACCTTTTATCATTAGTTAATTTTTTCATTGGTTAGTGAAATGAGCTAGTGATTTCATAGAGTAGATCAAACACAATAAGGTTAAAAAAGAAGAAAATGATCATAAAATAACATATTTAATAAAGCAGACATAACTTTCAGCTGAGGTGGAGTTATGAGACCCATTAGGATTTACCCAATGGAAACTGTTTCAAGCTCAAAAAATCATTAAAAAAAATGAGTTTTAGGTTGTTTATCTATTTATTACATATTTTTAGATATTTCTTTTCTATTTTCGCATTTAATGTTGATTAGTATTTTATCTTACATTATTTCTATTTAAGCCAATATTACTAAGACTTTGAATTAATAAAAATATCTGAAAGCTACTATACAGTTTTCAGATTTACTTTAAATTTTATGTTTTTCAGAATTGATGAATAAATATTTTTGTATTAATATTATGAGTAAAATGATTTTATAGTTTTAAAATGTAAGTAAACATTTATGAAAAGTAAAGGCATCTCTTTTCAAAAAATATATGTATGCTTATTTTTGAATATATATATATATATATATATATATATATATATATATATATATATATATATATATATATATATATATATATATATATATGACGACGGTGGGTTTATAGGAATGTGTATGGACTTCAGGAATAAGGTTTTGATTTTTATGGCCACAAAATAATTTTAATTTTGAAATGCTTATAATTTTTTAAGTAGTATTATATATTATTTTATTATTATCGATCTTTTGAATGATATTAATTTTTTTAAAAATATTAATACATTAAAATATATTTTAATTAGTCATTTGACATTTATTAACTAAAAAATAATTTTAAAAAGATACACTTATACATTTTGTTCAATTTAAATTAATCAATTTTTAATAATAAAATTATTAATAAAATTTATGCTTTATGCATTTTTAAAAGAAATTATAAGTAATTTAATTTAATGTAATACATATAATTAAAAGATCAAATTAATATTTTAAAAAATTTTAAATAAGAAAAAATAATATAATTTTAAAAAAATACATTGAAAGAGTATTAATATAAATTTAAAAATAAATAAAAAAAATGTGAATTTTTTTTAAATTTAAAAAAAGAGCATAATTTATTTAAAAAATAGCATTGATATAAAAAAACGTGAATTATTTTTTTTTCTATCAATTTTTTAACATTAATATATTAGCTGAAGAAAAAAAAATGCTAAGTAGGTATACTTTTAACTTAGACATCTGGCATTCAACCATTTCCCCCATTTCCCCCCGCGTAAACTTCGTTCACCCATTTCCCCCAAATCTCCAAATCTCCGTGCCCTAGCCCGTCCCCAAATCTTCAAATCTCCAGTTCAGATCGGTTCAAGCTCGGTCTGCGGCTTCCGGTGACAGGCCGTGACAAAACAGAGAAGCTTCAACCTCGGTCTGCGGCTTCAGATTGGTTCAACCTGCGCTAGTCACTGCGCTCGTTTGCATTCAGCATTCTCCCCTCTGGTAATCTTCGGATTCAACCTCATTTGCACTCTCCTCTTTCTTTCCATCTAGACCTTGTGGGGTCATGGGTCAGACCGGTGAGATAGGCTTTCAGTTTTTTAGCCCTTCATTTTTGGCACAGGAAAGCAGGGGAACGAAGAATACCAACGATGAAGGTGATGGGTATTTTGGGGTTGAGAACAAGAGCTTGGCTTTCAACCTTGGTGAGGAAGTAGAAGTTAAGAGTTCTGCTGTCGACAGAAATCGCTAGTCATCTCGAGGGAAGATCAGGTAATCCAGAGCCCTTTTTTGGGATAAATGAGACAATGTTAATATTGGAGTGAAAAATAGAAAAGCTTGTTTGGTGTATGCTTAGTTTGTGGTCCATGATTTTCCAGTTGGTGTATGTCGGTCTTTGTTGTCAACTATTCATGGACTTACATCGAGATTGCCTGTGGACAATAGTTTCTATATATTATTGCTTAAAGTATTGGGATGTGACATGAAAATAATTACTATGAAAGCCTTAATATATATGGTTCTGTTCTATTATTCATTTTATGGCTATTGCCCTGTCATTTCTAAGGAGCATGTGCTCTTCAATGCCAAAATGTAACAAAAGAATAAAGGGAAAGAAAAAACAGCTGAGTGGACAAAATGGTGGTGATAATTTTTGTGTCCCTTAAGGACTCGACCATGGATGTCATAAAACCCTTCACTTGTAATTTTGAAAACATGAACATCCCTAAAACTCTTTACATTTACAAAATGATCATCAAACTCAAGTTCTATATGGTTCCTAGACATCCACTTCTTCCTGTTTTTTGTTCCTTTTTTTGTGGGTTCTGCTTTTTGGTTTCCTCTGTGAGATGCTTCAGTTCCCTACATCATAGTTTGAAAAAAATATTGCCTGCTTGATACACCACTATATGTTTATTTATTGAACGTTTTTGGGTGTTTATTGGTGCTTGCTTACTTGACTAGTGTTGTAGGGCATGGCATTTGGAAAAATCTGTTGGCTGTTAGGGATACTAATAGTTGAAATAGTCCATCTTATTGTATTATGTTATTTTAGTGTACCACTCATATATTGACAATCTCAAATTTGTTTTGTTGGGAGAAAACTGTGAATGTTTATTAAAAGAGTTTGCTAACAGGCATATTAAGTTGAATTGGGCCCAGCTTCAATTTTGTAATCTACACAGTTCAAGAAATATTGGACTTTACAAAGCTTTGTTAGTTTAAAAGATGTTTCTCTTTCTGCACCTTTTTGAGTTCCTTTTATTGCCTTTGACAACTTGTCATAGGATCCCCATAATAGGAGGAAGAGAACTAGATTTGCATCTGCTTTTTGTGGAAGTGACTTCTCGTGGTGGGATTGAGAAGGTAAGATGTTAATATAGCTGTAAATGGTAGCCATTTAATTCTTTTTGTGTTGGATCAAACTCAAGAAAGGGATTTAGATTGTACTCATTCCAATATGTAAGGGATGGATAATGGGTATCTGTTAGGATGCTTATCTTAGGGTACTAAACTATTATAGAATGAATAATGATGGAAGAGATTAACACCATAATATAATTTCCATGTTTTCCTATCACAACAAAATATGCACAAATTCCTAGTAGAAATAATGTAAGAAATACTGTTCTATAATGAGGTTCAAAGATAATATTTGATGCGAGCCCTGCATTCATTTTCATACACATATAACTAGATTAATATACATGAGGGGTTTCCTTCATTAACAAATTTTCCATGTTATTTCTCTAAAAATATAGCTGCATAACACTGTCATGAAGCCAAATAAATGACAATTTTTTTTTCTACTCTTATTTATGTTATAATTAATCTTTTTAACGGGTACATTAAGTCATATTTCTGAGACAATTTATATTTGCAACTGAAAATTTGTTTCTTGTTATTGGAAGTTAGTTTTATGGTACTTTCCTCCAACCAATCAGCTTTTAAAAGTTGAATTGTGGTGAAAGAGACTGAATGATTAAATTCTGCTTATCCACCTAAGCATTTACCACCTAAACAACATTTATTCCACATCCTACTAGTTTCTCTATCTTATGACTATTTTCCTTATGATATTAGTTGTGTTTTGGAAAGAAAGCTGACTGAGACGGAACCATAGCACCGTTGCCTTCCCCTTTTGCCCAAGAACCCTAGTGATCACTGGTGGGATGCTGTGATGGCAACCCCTTTTCCCCTCATTTTTTTTCTTGTTTACTGCTCATTTTTTATTCTTTAGTTGTCTTCTCTCCACAGTGAGAGTTTTCCCTTTCCTTTATAGAAGATTTTGCTTAGTAAAAGAGTTTAGTTTTCAAGATTTTCAACATTCCTCTTCAAATCTACAACTATGTTCTTAAAATTTTGGCAAAAGATTTGTGAAGGAAGCTTAAGGTTAAAAAGGATAAGAGGTATGTTGCCTCTTCGTGGAAGGTTTTTTTTCTCTTCTGAATTTGTAATAGTTGTTTTTTTAAGTTGTTTGCATCCCTGCCTAGTCTTTTGCTTGAAAGAATGTCCAAAGAAAAAAAAAGTATTAATAGTAGTTAAGTAGTTTGTCTATTACTGAGAGTAAACCCTAGCTGCCTAGCTGCCCTCTCTTTTTTTCTTCCCTGAATCCATCTGCTTAAAGCCTCAATGTTTGAACTTGCTGCCTCCTTTTCATCTTCCTTCACCTTTCTTTTTCTTTTTTGGTCCTATTCTTTTTCAAAAGTTATTTTTTTCTCTTATGAAATCCTTTTCTTCTCTTCTTTTATGAAATTTCTCTCATCTTCCTTGTAAGAGGTTTGGTAGTAATTAATAAGTGTTGTTGAAGATTTACAACCCTCCTGATTTGCAACTATGATTTTGATAAGTTGGGAAAAAGAAATTTGTTTTGGAGACAAAACTCTCAAAAGAGAATTGGAAGGTGTATTGTCTCTGAGTTTGTTAGCTTTCTTATAACATTAGTTACAGATTGTGCTTAGGAGTTATGTTGCTGCTTGTTTCTTAGTTTTTCTCTTTTTGTTTCTCAAAATTCCAAGCTTGTTGTCTAGGTTTATTTGTAGTATCTTACTAAGTCTTTTGGTATTCTCTAGACTTGTGTGCCCTTTTATTTAATGATATGGAATATTTTGCTGGCAAAAAAATGTATTAATAGTAATTATGTTTAAAAGGAAGTATTGATAGTATTTATAATAAAAATAGAAGGGATATGACTTAGGGTTGTTGACCCCATTGATGAGTATTGATGATAACAAACAAGTAGAGAAAAACAAAATTTTCAAGGCATTAATCAAGTCAAGGCACCATCAAGACTTCAAGGTCATATTTTTATGTACCTTATATATATATATATATATATAAGGGGTATGGGACTTATAAGCTCATAAAGACTAGTACAAAAGACATTTTGAACACTTAGGGACTTGTTCGTAATCAAATGTCTAGTCTAAAAGGTTGAAAATTTCGCTCAAAACTAAGGGTGCATTTGTGAAAATGTTTCTAATTTTTATTTTTAATTTTTATTTCTTGAAACTGATTTTCATTTTCTATTTTTCATATTTTTTAAAACGTATTTGTTTTGTGTTTTTACTTTATTTTCATTTTTCACTATTTTCTAATTATATAAACAATAAAAAACTATTAATACATATTGTAATGAGTTCATAATAATTACAAAAGTGTTGCAACTACAGTGTGCCACAATATTAAAAATTTTGAAAACATTTTTTAAAAATAAAAATAGACAATGGTAAACAAAAACATTTCCATAGCTATTTTTAGTTTTCGATGAAAATAAAAAGTGAAAACTAGGAAATCAACCATACCCTAAATTTTTAAGACCAATGATCGACTAGAAAACTACTTTTGGAAGAATGAGTTTTGTGTTTGAGAATGTTCACCCAAATTTAACTTTGTAGGATTAAATTTTGCTACTTGCTCTACCTACTATATTGCTTGATTGTTAGTAAATTCTATCATTATATAACTATCTTGATTGTTAATTCCTTTGTCTGTAACTTCTCATGACTTATAATTGAGTATGATAGCTTGTCATGTTCACTTGATGAATGTGCATTACAATTGTTTCTAAATCTTGACATCCTTTTTTTAAGTTATAGTTTTAAACTGTAAGTGCCCTTGCATTTTTTTTTCTGTCCAAAAGTATAAATACATTTATCATTTAGTCAAAATAAAAATATTTGAATATGATTTTTTTTCTTGGTGTACTGTGGTTGCATGTGACAAACCCAATATTTATAACAAGCTTGACAACAAAATGGCAGCATTGGTCAACAACTCCAAATAGTCATATAATCATATTAGATACTGGATCATATATTTTATAGTGGATTGCTCATAATTGTGCTGCCACTGTTTTTGCGTTTTTTTTTTTGTAAAGTGTATAATATTATCTTCTGATGCTGAATTAGACATTGAACAAAAAAGTATAAGATCAACTATATATATAAAAAATGAAGTTCATTTCTCAAGTACTTGCTCTTTAACCTGGCTAGCAAACTTGATTCCTATCCTCTTCTATGTGTAAATTTTTGTTTTTATATACACTATTTGTAGAGAGTTCTTGAAAGTGCGCATTTCATTTGCAGGTATGTGGCAAGTGAGTTGACATAAGATATCATTGTTAGTGTAGGGGATATAAAGTTTTATCTACACAAGGTATGCCTCAACCAAGTAATCTTTCTAGTCTTGAGAAATTTTATATTAGCTGTTAGCAGTAATTTTTCTTAGATGCCCCAAAACCTGAATCGATGCCATTGTTGTGTGGCAAAATGATGCAGAACATGGCACTTGAATTCAGGATTATTTACTACAATTTCAAACCATATTTTCCATCAACCATTCATTCATCCATGTTCTTTTGCCAAAATGCTAAAATATATTCTCCTTTCTCATTGCATAAAGGTGACAAACTCAGTGGCTCAACTAATTGTTTACTTGCACATTGTAGTATGTTAGGCTAATAGGTCATGGTTAACATTAAAAAAGAAGTCATTTATTGTTGATAAGGATAGTTATGTGACTAAACTTAGTAATATGACTCTAATAGGGAGAAGGAGTGAGACAAAGGCTTTTATTAGTTTTCATTCAGAGTTATCAAACCCTGTAATGAGCTATTTTTAAAGCTTCATGCAAAACAAGGTTTTTAATATCAGTTAGGCTTCGAAGCAATATTTTTTTAAATCAAATTTGATTATCAATTAGGTTTTTATTAATTTTATTCTCCAAGACTTATGCTTTTCAATTGTGTCATAATAGGTTAGGCTACCTCTTTCATTTTAAAATTTTTTCTCAACAATTAGTGGCCGTCGAAAATAGTGTAATAGATTTTTTAACAGTTAATGACCGTTGAAAATGCCTTCCTTCCACCCATCTATTTTGACAATTAATGGCCGTTGAAAATAAATAAGTATATTTATTTTCAACAATCTTTTACAACATATTTTGACAATTGATGGTTGTTGAAAATGAGCTGATAACTATCATTTTTGAGAGTATATTTAAAAATAAAATAAAATTGTGAATCATATTCATCAAAATTCAAAATATCTCATTAACAAATGTCATCTCTACTAAATAATTCATGATAACGAGTTATGTGTTCATTACAAAAGGTTACTTCTCACAGATAAATGTTATATCCAGGGACATATCAGCCAAATTGTTCAATGAAAATATAAACAAAAGAAGTTTAGTTAAAGATCTTACTTGCAGAAACCTGTTGAGATTTATTTTCAATTTGCAAGATGATTGACTTGCTGCTTAAAGAGCTATCTCTATTTAATTCAATGCTTATGGGAGCCCTAGTAGCACCATTTTCACCAGTCGGCTGCCAATAGTTTGGTTATGTTATGACCCATTTAGTAATGGAACAAACAACAGAAAGAGATGCGTCAGCATACAGAAAAGAAAATCATAAAAACACATGTGGGCAATTTGACTTACCAAAACGGGATGTCCAATCAAACTATTGAAGACAACAGATTTTCCAGCACCCTAGACAATTTGTCCACAGCAGTAGAGAGATTTAAAATACAAGCCACATGACTTATAAGGTTCATATAGCACAGAATGTAAGACCTAGTAGAATTAAAATCACACAGTCAATTATCAAATGTGAAGACAAGACAGCATAATAAAAGCATTTACCTACGTCTCATAAAAAAGCTAAAAGCAATTGGCAAAGTTCTGACCAAGCAAACCTGTGCTTTTTTTCTTTTTTTTTCCTTATTAGTTTTCAGAATTTTCAAAAATTCAGGAAACATTTCTTAAAAGACCATTCACAAAATAACTTAATTCTAGATCGCTCAAAAGTAGGTAAATCATTAAAGTTAAGCCATGAGAAACAGAGGAGATTGCATTTGACATTGTCCTCAGATTTGCAAAAAAACTTAGATAGTAGTGAAGGTATTTGAGGACACTAAAACTACACTACATGCACTACTTTCCTTAACTTTTTTACAAGCAGGGGAACAGAACATGGTTTCCTTAGCAGAGCACACAATAAACATCCAATTCCCATTTGATGAAGCTTTTATGAACACAAACACTTACATTTGGTATCAATAGTAATGCCTTTCAAAATTCATATGTCTTCATCCCAATATCAAAGAGAAAAGGTCAATTGGAAAGTTCAAATCCACCAATTTTCAAATATTGCAATTTTTGGGGTTGAATTGCTTAATTACTCATGGAAGATAAAAAAAGATTCCCTTTCTTAGAAGTGTAGCAACTTGCACTTAACTACGGTAGCTAATGATAACTACCAGGTACTCAGTGATTTAATTAGGTCTGCTGATGGCTGCTGCAAATATTACATAACTCAAGAATCACATATATTTATTCATTCTTAACCAAATTTCTAATCACAAGGAGCCTTAATGGTTGAAGAAAAGATATGCCCAATCAATAACAGTAATTCTCATGAGTTTAAAATTTTCATTGTTGAAGAAGAAAAGCAACTCTTGGGACCTACCACTAAAGCTAAGCACCAAACTTCTTTATTTATTTTTCAACGGTTGTCATTATGTGTTGAATTTGTTAGTAGCCATAGGTGGGTTTTATCTAGATGCATGTAAATAATGTATTTTGTGTTGAAAAATATGCTTTGAATAGGTATTAATTTTGCATAAAATGGCTAGAATATTGCTGTTCTGGCCAATATTTAAATGATGTATGCTTGTATGAGGATAAAGAATTAAGAAATGGAGGGTTGTTAACCAAAAAAATGATTTCTATTCACATTATGCCTTTGATGTTGGTATTGGTTCAATATGTTATTATAATTTGTGCTATATTGAATTAGTCTGTTTCTGTATGCCTAAAAATATGATGGAAGTTCCTGAACATCGTAAGTGGATAGATAATAGGGTGGGTCCTGATAAGAGATCAGTTACAGATGAGTTTATGGCAGGAGTTGTTGAGTTTATAGAGTTTGCTTGTAGTCAAGATCATTTTAAAAGTGTAGGAATGTTGAGGTGTCCTTGTAAAAAATGCAAGTGTCAGAAGTATTGTTCAGTTGATGAAGTGAAAACTCATCTTTGTATGAAGGGATTTATGAGTAATTATTATTATTGGACCAACCATGATGAACCAAGACCTCTCTTTCCACCAATGATTTCAAGAAACTCATATTATGGAAGTAGTGACTTTCAGGCATGCTTTAATGATCAGGAACAGATGGTAATGGATGCTGCAGGACCATCTATTGGTAATTATATAGAGCAACAAGGTTTTGCTCATTGCGAACAGAGGGATGAAGATCCTAACCCGGAAGCCAAAATTTTTTTTAATATGTTACAAGCTGCGCATGCTCCTTTGTATGACGGTTGTCAAAATTATTCTGAATTGTCAGCTGCAGTGGAAGCTTTGGGTATCAAGTCGGACTTCAACATTTCTGAGAATTGTTTCAATCGGTGGGTACAATTTATGAGAAATGCATTGCCAAATGAAAATCGTATGCCTAAAAACCTCTACTGTGCAAAGAAATCAGTGGAGCAATTAGGATTAGGTTGTATAAAAATTCACTGTTGTCGAAACGGATGCATGATTTATTATAGTCCTCTTGATTTGGAGCTTCGTCGTTGTAAATTTTGTGGTGAAGAGCGTTATAAAAGGGTCATCAGAAATGGCAAAGTAAGAGAGCTTCCAGTGAAAAAAATGTGGTATTTTCCACTTATTCCAAGGCTGCAAAGACTTTATTCGTCAATGCAAACTGCAAGTCAAATGAGATGGCATCGGGAAACTGTGAGGGCAACAGGCACTTTGTCTCATCCATCTGATGGTGAAGCCTGAAAAAAATTCGATGAAAAATATCCTGAATTTGCAATGGACCCTCGAAATGTGAGGTTAGGTTTGTGTGCTGATGGATTTGCTCCATTTGATAAAACAGGTCGGACTTATTCATGTTGGCCAGTTATTGTTACCCCTTACAATCTTCCCCCTTGGATGTGTATAAGAAGAGAGTTCTTGTTCTTGACCATTATAATCCCTGGTCCTTCCAATCCAAAGAATAGAATTGATGTGTATTTGCAACCACTTATAGATGACCTCAAATTTTTATGGAATACTGGTGTCATGACTTATGATGTCTCACTAAAACAGAACTTTAACATGAAAGCTTGTTTGTTGTGGACCATTAATGACTTTCCTGCATATGGGATGCTTTCAGGTTGGATGACAATGGGAAAACTTGCTTGTCCAATATGTATGGAGTGTTCAAAGGCATTTACCCTTCGACATAGTCGGAAGACGTGTTTCTTTGATTGTCATCGACAATTCTTGCCACTTGATCATAGTTACAGAAGGAATAAGAATGCTTTTCGGAAGAGACATACTGAAACATCTTCACCTCCGCCTCGGTTAACATGTGAAGAAGTGTTGGAAAGGGTTAGACATATGCCTAGCATAACTAAAGAGACATATGATAATATCCCAGGGTATGGAGTTATTCACAACTGGACGAAGCAATCTATATTTTGGGAGTTACCATATTGGAAAACACATCTTCTTCCACACAATCTAGATGTTATGCATATTGAGAGAAATGTCTTTTTGAATATTTTATACACAGTGATGGATACTAAAGGTAAGACAAAAGACAATTTTAATGCAAGGCTCGACTTGGCGGAAATTTGTAGACGGAATGAATTAGAGTTGCAGGATGGAAGAGATGGTAAGTTAATTAAACCCAAAGCAAAATACACATTAACTAAGCAACAAAGATTAGCTGTGTGTGAATGGGTAAAAAAATTGAAACTGCCAGACGGATATGCCTCTACATTATCAAGGTGTGTTGACATGAGAGAAGCAAAGTTGTTTGGTATGAAAAGTCATGATTGTCATGTGTTTATGCAACGCTTGCTCCCAATTGCATTCAAAGTATTGCCAAAGCCTATTTGGAACACACTCACAGAATTTAGTCAGTTTTTTCGAGAATTGACTTCCCCATTGTTGCGAGAGGATACTTTACATGTGATGGAGCAAAACATTCCAGTCATTCTTTGTAAATTAGAACAAATTTTTCCTCCAAGTTTTTTTGACTCAATGGAACACCTTCCAATTCATTTGCCATACGAAGCAAGGGTTGGAGGTCCAGTGCAATATCGATGGATGTATCCATTTGAAAGGTAGAGTTACGTCTCCTTTTTGTTATTTTTTTTAATTATGGAATCGTATTCATAGTACTAAATGTGACAATTAAGTGTATTAGGTTTATTCGCACACTAAAAAACAAGGTGAAGAACACAGCTGCAGTTGAAGGATCAATTTGTGAAGCTTATTTGGTAGAAGAGACCTCTACATTTGCATCCTACTATTATCCACCTGATGTTCCATGTAGAAGGACTCAAGTACCACGAAATGATGATGGAGGTCAAGGTTGTTCAAATAGACCACCGCTTTCTATCTTTAATTATCCTGGTCGTCCAACCGGAAGATGCATATCCTTCATGTTAGAAGAAAGGGACTTGCAAACCGCACATTTATATGTTCTTCTAAATTGTCCTGAAGTGGAGCCATTTTTAACGTAAGTGTATCAAATGCTCATTTAAGTGTTATATAAAATATATATATCACTATAAATTGTTCTAACATGTTTTCTGAATGTAGCACATATACTAATATGTTACAAGAGTGTGGGATGACTGACTCGGAAGTGGACAGACAAATCTCCACAATGTTTCCTATTTGGTTTAAAGAATACGTATGTTTCACGAATTCTCCTTAATTTCTTATTTTCTAACATTTTGCTTCTTATGTGAGACTGACTTAAATATTTGATGACTAGGTGTTAAATAATAATGTTGAAGATGCCTGTCTAAAGAGTTTGGCATGGGGTCCTCAAAGAAAAGCCAACAAATGGCCATCATATTATGTAAATGGTTATAAATTTAATACAAAAGATCATGGCCAAGGTATGGGTACAACAAATTTTGGTGTATGTTGTCCAGGTGGTACGGATGAAACAACAGAAAATAATTATTATGGGGTTTTAACAGACATTATTGAAGTACACTATACAGGATGGCCTATAAAGGTGTTAGTTCTATTCAAATGTGATTGGTTTGATTCCACCTTAAATCATGGAACAAAGGTAGATAACTATGGGATTGTTGAGGTTAGAACATCCAGGAGATATCAAAATTATGACCCTTTTATATTTGCACAACAAGCAATGCAAGTATATTATACACAATATCCTGAAGGGCAACGTGATTGGTTAGTAGTGATTAAAACTAAGGCACGAACCACAATACAAACTGCAATAGAAACAGTACTGCCTGAAAGTGATGCTCCATACCAAGAAGAGTCATCAATGCAATCGCCTGTAATAGTTGCAAATGACAATCTCGAGCAGAGTCTTGTTGATATTGAAGGCCCTGTGGATGAAGTATATGGTTCTTCTTTGAACCTACATGAAGTAGATGCAGATATAGATATTGAAATAGAAGATGTGGATGAAGAAGATACTGAGGAAGAAGGAGAATGGGAAGATGAAGAAGAAGATGAAGAAGAAGAGGAAGAAAATGATAATGATGAAAAGGTTTAGGTATTGTTAGGTTTCATTTTATTAAGTGTATTATGTAGAACATATATTATGTATTTTTGAAGTAGATTATAAATCTATGGTAGTATGGTTATAGAGTTTTGTTATCATTGTCTTTTGTAATTATTTTTATTTTTTATTATTAAATTGTCATTAAATTTCATTGAAATAGATTATTATGATTATCTTTTTGTCTATAGATGACAGGTAGAAGGGGTAGAGGTAGAGGGCGGGGACGGGTTCTCTCTCAGCCATATACACAGTCAGACACATCACCTGGTGCTGACATAGCTCAGCTTGACCAGATCCACACTGGACATACACCTACTTTATCTCCATTTTCCCAGACTTGTCATACTTCTACTCCATCTTCTCATTCACAAGCATCTCATTACAGTGCCTCGTCTCCTCATCTTTCTAGTACAGTTGCCCCTACCCCACCTACACATACTATATGTGCCCCATCTCCTAATCAATCCGCATGTCCAAATGTTGAGCCAGTTCCTTTCACACAGAATATTCAGTGGGGAACAAGAGACATAGATGGTCGAATTTGGATTAGATCTGCATCTGGGAACACGTAAGTAATATGTGTGTGTGTGTGTTTTTTTTTGTTAGTATATTTATTTAAATTGATATCTATACTTTCAGGTTTTATCCTAACATCTTAACAAGATGTGTCATCACAACAATTTTCAAGAAAAAATTTGAAGGTGCTTGGTCCAGTTGGGGAAAAGTTGACAACAATACCATTCAAATGTGGTTCGAGGAGTTCAAGGTAATATGTAACATTTTCTATCATATTTATTGATATCTTTTTAAAAAATGTGTGAATGTTATGTTAATTTGTTTACTTTCTTTGTTTAGGCAAATTTTAAGTGGTTGGACAATGATGAGCAAAATATTAAAAGGTCATTCGCCAGTAGGGGATCAACAGCCTTGAAAAATGCATTGTTTAAAGTGCGTAGCGGTGAGGACAAGGGTGTTTGGATTCCACCGGAGAAGCTACAACAATTAAGGGCTGAATGGGATAGTGAAGACTGGCAAGATAAAGCCAGAAAAAATAAACAAAATAGACTCTCCAAAGAAGGACTTAATGTACATAGTGGAGGGTCTATATCTGCACGAGAGCATGCCAAACGAATGGTGAGTAATTTCTCTCAAATATATAGTGATTTAAGTTTTTACTTCAATATTATTTAACTTTTTATTATTTTAGAAGGTGCAAATGAATAAAGAACTGACATGTTTTGAGTTGTATGAGCGGCTTCACCGGCCCAAAGGAAAGCCATCGCAGTGGTTCAACGACCAGCAAGGAAGAATTGCTGTATGTAATCACTACTCTTCTATTTTCATTTCTTTACAAATATTCATTTTGTTTTATCATTTTATTTTTTCAGGAAATGTATAGAACAAAAATAGCTGAGAGATCCACATCTCAGACCGATGAGGGTTCTAGCCAACACTCCACTCAACATTCAGACAATGTTGTTTATTTGGATGTGGTTGGCGGCATGAACAATAAAGGACGGATATATGGACTGGGATCTCAAGCACATAATGTATTGGCAGCAACTTCTTCTTCTAGGTCTTCCGCTTCTGATGAAGTCTCAGCAAGTTCCTCTTCTGTTATGAATGCAAAAATTGAGGCTTTATCTGCACGGCTCAAACAGAGTGAAGATGAAAATTTTATGTTAAAGCATAAGATGGAGGAATGGGACCGGATGTTTCGACGCCTCATGATAGATGGTAGTATCAGAATGCCCTCCACGTCTCCACCTAGAGAAGAGAATAATAACAATGACCAAAATAGTAATGCTGCTGATGGATCATGATAGTTTGTGTTATTATGACTTTGTGTTATGTATGTTTGATTGGTGATATTTTTATGTAATGTCATGGGATTATTAAAACTTTTGTTGATATGTTTATGGATGATAACAGGTTTGACATTATGTAATTTCTATCTGAAATGGTTGGTTTTTCTGGCTGTACTGTTGGTTTGGTTTCAGATTTTTAAAATTTTTTTTTTAATTTTTTTGCTTTTAGAGACGGATTTAGAGACGGAATATTCCGTCTCTAAAATAAGACGAATCTGGTCTCAGAGACGGAAAATTTCGTCTCTGCAGAGACGGAATATGTACAAAAATTAGAGACGGAATATTCCGTCTAAAGACGGAAATATTCCGTCTCTAACTCAGTTAGAGACGGAATTTTTCCTATTTAGAGACGGAAAAATTCCGTCTCTAAATAGAAATTTCCTAGTAGTGACATATAAAGGATGAGATAAGGGATTGTTTAAAGAAGAACGGGTATTGAGTATGAACCCTGGTTAAAAGTTAACCAGGTGGGAAGGAAATGGAAAGCAGAGTTGAGCCTCAACCTAATGTTGTTCATATTGATGCAAATTGGAGAGCTAAAGCCTGAAGGTTACAAAATAAGCGAGAGCAAGTCCTCCTGAAGGTGAAGTCCCTATCAATGGCTAATGCAAATAGTTAGACTAGTAAGCGGAGATCACTTGATAAGGTTAATGATGCATTTGACTTTTGCAGCATAAGTGATAGAGCTCTGAAGGAAATAGGAGACAATGACCTAATCATAATAAAGAAAGGATAAACTGATATGGGTAAGGTGATAAAGGAATTGAATTGGGAAGTGATAAGGGTGCCACGTTGACTAATGAAACCGAGGATAATAGAAGGTCTAGAGATATCCTCGTGAACATGTATATGATAGATAATCTTGTTGATAAAGAAAATGTGCCCGTCATTCCCAAAGTTATTTTCTCAGCTCAAAAAGAGCCCTATATTTGAGAACCCTTTATCAAACCTAGAAAAGCTAGATAGGAAGAAGCTTGTAAAAAATAGTGCTAATGTATGACAATATTGCAGTGAATCTTCAAAATTCTCAGATAGCTAACTCAAGCTCTTTAAAAAGACAAAGTGATATGTTATGGAATGAGGGGAAAAAGAGACTGTGTGAATAAGACCAAAATCTAGTTGCTAAGAATGTGGTGATAGCCTGCCTAAATTGGCCTAACTATGACCAATAAATTTACTATGTTGGAACTTTAGGATTTCGGGAACCCCTTGAAGCTCACCACTTGAAAGTGACTATTAAGTAGTATTCCCCCACTGTAGTTTTCTTAATGAAAACTAAAAATTACAGTGAAAGAGGTAAAGTCCTTACTAAAAGATGTGGTAATGATAAGTTTTATATAGTTGATCCAAACGGTTTGGTAGGAGGCCTCAATATCTTATGCGACAATAGTATTACTTTTAAGGTGTGGAAGTTGACTCATTTTTAATTTATGGAGTGGGGAAAACTTTGGAGACCAATCAAAAGTGGCATTTCTATGGTATTCACATGCATCACGAGCACATGTAATTAAGGAGTCGTGAACCACCTTGTCCTTAGAGGAAACTTTAATTATATAGTACGGCTTGTTGAAAAAAGAAAAAAGGTGGGGGGGAGAGAGACTGCATTCATGCACAATTTGAGGAATGGGCTTGCAAAATTGATATCTTATAATTGGTTAGTGGAATTTCCTATCACATGTAATCCTTTTACTTGGACCAATAGGGGTGATTCTACAGGTAATATTCAGAAGATTTTGGACAGATTTTTAGCTAACACTGCTTGGGCCACTTGGTATAAAGGGTATGGTTTCACACTTAGAAAAGTAAGGACAAACCACTACCCCATTCTCTTGCATGAAAATAACAGGAACCATAAACCTAAAAGGTATTTTAAGTTTGACAGTAGATGGAAAGAAAATGGAAGTCTCATAAATGACATAGAAAAAAGATTACTTGGGCTCCAAGATGTATTAAGTCTTCTCAAAGCTCAAAGCATGCAAGCATGCATTGGTTGGTCGGAATGTTTCCACCCATTCAAATGCAAAAAAAAAAAAAAAAATTAATGAGACCCAATTGAAATTGTAGGAGCTTAACCAAGATCCTATATATGATAGTTCCTGTATCAGTGAATTGGAAAATACGCTTTATAAGGCATGGCAAGAGGAGGAAGTATTCTAGTGTAAAAAATCTAGAGAAAGATGGCTGTGTGAAAAAGACAAAACTACTGCTTATTTCCATAGTCAAATAGTAATAAAACGCTAGAAATTCGATTAAAAAAAATAAAAATTGCAGATGGAGTATGGGAGACTAGAAGACAAGCAGTAGGCCAAGTAGCTGTTAACTTTTATGAAAGCAATTTTAAATCTAATATAAGGGGAGATATTAGAGCAAAGCTAGCTGATAATTAAAAAAAGGTGACAAGCAGAATGAACATGCAGATACGGCATCCATTGTCTTTAGATGATGTTAAGAATGTTAATTAATAATTTGATATTTTATAAACATATTCAAGTTCAATGTTTGAGTATGTACTTATGATGTTCAAGTTCAATGGTTGGTTATGTACTAGAATGTGATTATTCATGTTTCTAGGTTAGTGTGGTTCATGTATGGAATTTAATTAATTGAGGTTCATGTAATTAGATGTTAAAGAGTCACCATAAGTCACTACATATACCCTGTTGTATTTAGCATTTGAAAGTAACAAAGTCAGAGAGTTCTCTTCCTAAAGAGAAGATTATATCCTCTTCCTCTACAACAAAGTGGTATCAAAGACTAGTTCCTTTAAATTGAGAGAAGAGTGCTAAAAAATTAAGAGATGGTAAGCAATGGAGTAGCTTCCTTCCAAGTTCCACCAACATCATTATCAGTTAGTGAGGGAGGTTTTGGACATTATATATATGAGTTCACAATCCTCCCCTTACAAGCTAACTTTTAAGGAGGAGTACTTTGATGTATTCATATCATATGGTGCCACCTGAGGCTAGCTCAGGTGGTTGGGTGGGATGGGGTTTTGGGATAGGGTCGCAGGTTCGATCCTCCTTGATGTACCAAAAAAAAATATCATATGGTATCAAAGCCTACCTTTAACTAGTCGGTAGGTATCTGTATGAAGGTTCCCTACCGCTTGTGCAGGGTAATGGCGAAGTTGGCACAAAGACGTGTAGTTTAAAGGGGTCAGGAATGATGTGTCCCACATCAGTTAGTGAAAGAAGACTTGGGTATTATATATATGAGTTCACAATTCTTCCCTTACAAGTTAATTTTTGAAGAGGAGTTAGGTGGATTCACAATCCTTCCCTTACAAGCTAATTTAGAAGTATTGCATATGTTCAAGTGCACACCAAGAGAGATCCAAGCTTGATTATCAAAGTGTTAAACATGTCTTTATTGGATATGATTCACATTCCAAAGGCTACAAATTGCATAATCTAAACAATGGTAGAATGGTGGTACATTGAGATATCGAATTCGATAAAGAAGCCACGTGGAATTAGGAAGCCCAAGAAGAAAAAACTTATTATTTTTTCTCCATAATTTAGATAAGTAGAGTAGGAGAATGTAAGGCTTATTTGAGACACAACTCCACCTTTTTAATCACCTCCATCACCTACTTCTCATGAAGAAACTTTAAGTGAAAAGCTGCAAAAAATGAGAAATCTAGGTGACATTTATGCAGGATCTAATGAAGTTACTTTTGATTATGATGAATTGTATTGTCTTCTTGTATAGAGTGAACCTTTAATCTTTGATGAAGCCATGCAAGATAAAATATATAGACAAGCCATGGATGAAGAGATCAAATCAATTGAGAAGAGCAATACATGGGAATTAGCAACTCTTCTTGAGGGTTACAAATCCATTAGAGTCAAATGGGTATACAAGATCAAGAAGAATGCTAAAGGAGTGGTGGAAAGATACAAAGTAAAACTTGTTTTTAAAGGCTACAAACAAAAATAGGGAGTTGATTATGTTGAAGTCTTTACACCTATTGCTTGTATAGAGACTATTCATATACTCATTTCATTGACAGCTCAAATGAAATGGAGAATCAATCAACTAGATGTAAAATTGACCTTCATAGATGGTTATCTTATAAAGAAGAGGTCTATATTAAGCAACCTTTAGGCTACGTGATTAATGGACATAAAGATAAAGTCTTAAGATTAAAGAAATCCTTGTATGGATTGAAGCAAGCACCAAGGCATGAATAACAACATCAACAAATACATTAAAAATAATGAGTTTGTTTGTTGCCTTAATAGATATGCTCTTTATGTCAAAATTAAATGTATTGAGATATTTTGCTTGTTTGTCTTTATGTGGATGATCCTATTTTCACTAGAAATAACGTAAGTTTATTTGAAGAATTTAGGAAGGTTATGTTATCTAAATTCGAGATGACTAATATAGGGCTCATGTCATATTTCTTTGGCTTAGAGGTGAATTAAATGGGCGAAAGGCATATTCCTTTCTCAAGAAGGCTATGCAAAATAAGTTTTGAAGAAGTTCAAAATGTTTAATGGTAACCATGTAAACACACCTTAGAAACTAGAGTGAAGCTAGTTTAGAGATAAAGAAAGGGAAAATCCTACTCTTTTCTTGTAGGAAGCTTAAGATATTTAACATGTACAAGGCAGTTGTCATAGTAAGTTACTTCATGGAAACTCATACTTCCATCCATATGAAAGATGCTAATAGTATTATTCACTACCTAAAAGGAACACTTGAATTTGGGCCATTTTATTCATCGTCTAATAATTTCAAGTTTATGGGATTTTATGATAGTAAATTAGTAATTGTGCAGAAGATGTTGATGATAGAAAGAGTACTATTAGCCTTTTATTTTTCATGTGTGATTGTACTATGTCCTAGAGTTAAAAAAAAGCAACCTATTGTCACTTTGTTAATTTGTGAGTTCAAATATGTGGCAACAACCTCTTTGTACTTGTCATGTTATTTGCTTAAGAAGGTTGTTAAAGGAACTTCATTTATCACAAAAAAGTGCTATAGAAATTTGAATTGACAAAGTCTACATAAGCACTTGCAAAGAATCTGGTGTTCCATGATCGAAGCAAGCATACAGACACAATGTATTATTTCATTAAGAAAGCATTTCCAACAAGGAAATTGAGCTCAAGTATGTGAAGACTCAAGATCAAGTTTTCGATATTTTTACAAAGCCATTGAAATTTAAAGACTTTCGGAGATTGAGAGCAAGACTTGGTGTGAAGAAGAAATTTTCAAAATAAGGGAGGATGTTTTTAATTAATAATTTGATATTTTCTAAAGATATTCAAGTTCAATGTTTGTGTATGTACTTATGATGTTCAAGTTCAATGGTTGGTTATGCACCAAAAATGTGATTATTTATATGTCTAGGTTAGTGTGGTTCATGTATGGAATTTAATTAAGGTTCATGTAATTAGATGTTAAAGGGTCACCTTAAGTCAATATATATACCCACTTGTACTTAGAATTTGAAAGTAACAAAGTGAGAGAGTTCTCTTCCTAAAGAGAAGATTATATCCTCTTCCTCTCCAACAAAGAAAGCAATTTTCTCTATTAACTCCTTAAATCCTAGTTGATGATGGCTTTACAAGGTTATATTTTAAAGAATACTATATAGTCTTATGAATGATATTCATGATGTTGTTTCTAGCATTTTAAAATCACACAAACTTCTACATAACATTAATCATACTATTTTGATTTACCTTCCAAAAATAAATCCCCGACATGATATGTCTCAAATTTGACCCATTAGCTAATGCATTCTTCTTTATAAAATTATCACAAGTTATTGTGGGCAAGCTCTGAACCGTCACATGATATGTCTTATATTTAACCTATTAGCTTATGCATTCTTCTTTATAAAATTATCTCTAAAGTTATTGTGGGTAGGCTCTAAGCGATCATGGATAAAATTATAAGCCTAAATTAGGGGGCTTCTATTAAAAAAAGATAGATTTCAGATAATATCCTAGTTGCTCACGAGATTATGAACTACCTGAAAACTAAAATAAGTGGCAAGGATTGTGTGATAGCTATCAAACTTCACATGAATAAAGTGTATGAAAAAGTTGAAAGGAATTTTTTGAAGGCCATGATCATTTAGATAGGTTTTGAATAAGAATAGATGGATCTTACTATGTAGTGTGTCATTATGGTTTCTTGTTCAACTTTAGTGGAAGGTTATTTTTTTGTCTACTCCCATCCTTCTAGGGGACTTTATTAAGGTGACCCTTTACCTCTCTACCTTTTCTTAATTTTTTTGAATGACTCTCAAATTTATTTTTAAAAAAAAGCTAAAAGAAATAACACGCTATTAGGAATTCAAATTTCCAAGCAATTCTAATTTTTTTCACATCTCCTTTTTATAAATCACTTTATCCTCTTTTTCAAGATTTCACCTACCTATTGCTCTCAAATTTTATAGATCTTAATCCTTTATGAAGCCATCATTGGCCAACAAATTAACTTGCAAAAGTCATTTGTTTTCTTTTCAAAGAATACCCCACAAAACTATAGAACCTAAATAGCAATTATTCTTTAGGTCCATAATATAGAACTTAGAATATTTACTTTGGTCTCCTTCATCCGTGCATAGATCTAGGAAATCCACCTTTAATTTTATTAAACATAGGATTGACCAAAGTTGATAAAATGATCTGAGGCCTCCTTTGATTTGATAAACATGTTACCTATATATGCTTCTAGGTTTTTTCCAAATTGCTCATTGAATATCTTGTTCATCAACCTTTAATAGGTAGATTCAATGTTCTTAAGATCAAACAACATCACTTTATGGATCCATCAAAAATGGAGTCCTATTGGTGTAGTTGAGATCAAACAACATTACTTTCTATATTCAATTTCATAAAGATCGTCATGTGTTGCTTCCAATAGGTGTAGTTTGATCCATTAAAGAATGAAGGCCTATGAACTTAATGACTTTCAATGTAGTTTCAATTCATGACTCTTGAATTATGGATTTTTTTCTTCTAAGGTGTTAGATCTTAAAATAAGATACTAGCATTGACATCAGTTGTTAGTTTGAGTATGAAAACAACCAAGAATGAGGGTTTAATTTGTTCTACCAAATTCAAAACTTCTTTTCAAAATACAACCCAGACTTTGAAAAATGAGATAGACTTAGAAAATAATGAAGCAAAATTCTTTTTGAAAATAG
This sequence comes from Gleditsia sinensis, assembly GCA_037074535.1. NCBI lineage: Eukaryota > Viridiplantae > Streptophyta > Magnoliopsida > Fabales > Fabaceae > Gleditsia > Gleditsia sinensis. The sequence continues at coordinate 49,704,083 of CM073469.1, forward strand.
ACATTTTATTTTAACCTTTTTCAAAACAATTGTAAAATAGGTCTTAAGTAAAAGATTCATTTATGTAAGAATATCTTAACAAAGTCCTTTTTATTAAAAGATCATTTTTATCAAGAAATACAAGAACCTTTGGGTGTGATAATAAGAAACCAAATATGTTTTCTTTTCTTTGAATGATACTAAACTTTGGAAAACTTCTTTTCAAATATATTTTTTTAGACTGAGATGCTCAAAAACCAATCTAAGAGAAGCAAGTTTCTTTTTCAAATGAGTTTGAAATAATACAAAAAAGTTAGTAAAGAGCTAGGGAAGAAAATCTTAACACCATGACATTTATAATAGTTTAAATATGTTTGCAAAGATCCTAGTTCCACTCCCCAAACACACAACAATGGAATTTATATTATAATTTTGGGCAATCACCAAATGTACAAATTCAAATTTTAGCTTTTACAATCCAACCTGGGTAACTTATCTACACTCATAAATCACTAAATTTTTATCTCAAGAACCCAACCAAACTCTAATTAACAAGGAATAAAAATTGTCTTTATAGTCTCTTCAGGAAACATTACAAATAGGCTCAACTATCAAGATTTTACACTACACCAATAACCTTACAAATAGGTAGGTAGAGATGATTTTACACCATACCCATGTAATCTTTAACTTCCTTAGACATTAATGAGATCTTAGAACTCAAATGATGATGGCAAGGAAGAGAGCATGCTTTTGAATAAGCCAATATCTAACAAAGATCACAACAGCACTTCTAAAAAGTTAACAAAGTGATATGCAAAAGAAGAGCACAAAGCTTCTATTTTTGAAGAACTCTAAAGTGAAGAACTTATTCTCTCTTTTTTTCAAGTCTCTTCTTCATGTACTAGATGTTAAGTTTTTATAACTGGCTTGAATATGTTCGTTTGAGTTTCTTGCTTAAGTCTTACACATCCATCAACGTTTAACTCTAACTTTTGAGAAATTCAAAATTTGCTTCGAGCTGACTACTTCCTGCTTTATGTTTTCCTTCTAAATATGTGTTGCTTTAAAATAAGAACTTATATGGTGTGAAAGGTAAGCTTTAACACCTTGCATGGCCAACTATCAATTCTTCTAGTAGCTGTTTGCTTAGGATTTAAACTAATTGGGGACGACTTTTAAAAATGCTACTTTTTAGGCTTGTAAATTTCACTCAGTCTTCTTCCTCTTTAAACTTCTTTCAGCCTCTTTATCTATTAATCTTCAACTTATACATGGGTTGCCAAATAAAACACACAAGTAATAGTCTCTAGAATATAAACATAGCCCAACAATACTTTCTTTTTACGTTATGGATGCAAATACAATTTGCTTTATGTTTTAGGCATATATTGTAGCTGTTACTTTAGTATAAAACATGATGAAGTAATTACTTGATTTATAATTCCATATAGTTCATTAAATACCTTAGTTTTACTCCCTAAATATAAGTTCCATTAACTCACAACATATGAGTTGTAATCATCAAAACCATCAAGGAAACTAATAATTTTTTCAAGGGAGATTTAATTAAATTATAAACCTCGCCTTGTTAAAATAATAATGTTGGTGGATATTTCTATAAATTTGGTAAGCAAGATAGAAGGAAGGTCTAAAGGGCATGATATCAGAGGAATGTATCCTAGGAATAGCTAAAACTATGAAAAAGGAGGGTCACAAGGTGTTAGAAGTTTATTTGAATATAAGTAAATGAACCTAAACCTATTCAGGAAGACTCTCATATAGCCTTATTACTTGAAACTTATAATGAATTTGAAATTGAAGAACCGAAAATGGACATTCATGAACTAGAAAGTACTCACCCTAACCCTAAACCAAATGCTACCCACCAAGAACCAAATTTCCATGACACTATTTCCTAGATGGTATTAGAAAATGCAGAGCCAAAAACAACCTAACTTGAACCAGAATTCCATGACATCGTTGCCTAGATTGCATTAAAAAATGAAGAACTATAAACAACCCACCCTAAATTAGAATTCCATAACCTTGAAGAACCATAATTGCACTACCCTAAACTAGAATTCCACCACCTAGGACTTAAATTCATGCTACATGAATAAGAAACTTAAGTTGTTCATGAACTCGAACCATGTCATATTCCTAAACTAGCATCCCCTGTTCATAAAGTTTACCAAAATCTAAAATTGAAGAAGAGATTCATGTTTAATCTAAAACACCTAAAAAAGGCCTAACTGTAGATCATGCAAGGATCTATTAAACCTTAATAGGAAAACACATAGAAGCACGCCTAACTTTATAAGATGGAAATACAAAGTTTCACCCTTTTTGGGCTATTTTATACCATGAATTTATTAATGTATTTCCATTATTATTTTTCTTCAACAAAATTTATGGTTTTTTTTCACAAGGTAAGAAATGTGTTAAAGCATAGTTCACATGGTTCACCATTACAATTGCTTAGACACAAACAAAGATAACATAAGATGGTCACTCACAACCTATAGGACCACGACAACATCCACAACCATGAGGAAAAAAGAGGCTAGGTGGAAGTAAGAACTGACTTGCTATTGGTGTTGCTTTATAGGATGCCTTTTGTTTACAGAATTTGATGCCTTTTATTATTTTTTTGGTTAAAGGGAAATATGGATTTTAATATGTAAGGCTTATTCAATTGTCAAATGAAAAATAATCTTTTGTACCCTTTTGTCACTTGTGATATGGATCATTACGCTATATGATGTGTTGACTCTATTTCAAGTTTCAATGAATCTATTTTTCTAAGGTTTTTTCCTTTGCAATTTTATTGTGTTTATAGTTTAAATTTTAAGTATGAATTTAAAAATTTGTCCTTTACCATTTTACTGTGTTATTCCAATTATTTAAAGCTTTTTGGTATAAATTTAAGGTTTGAGTTAAAATTGAAAATTACTAATACGCAAGTTGTAGTGGAAGGATAATGGAAATTACATTTACTTAACTTTATTACATCGCTATAGCATCCCCACTATTACATAGGCATTGCACAAGCATTAATCTTCTTCCTATATAAGCACTAAATCATCCTTACTACAACACATTACACTTATACTTCATAATGTTATAGAAAATGATACACAAAAAAACATAGAAAGCACATAAATCAACCATGATACAACCAACATCTTACACATACAAACACACATAAAAGTTATCCTTATTCTCTTTTTATATTCTATAAGACTAATCCCAGCATCTTCATTATTGATGCTAGGATATGAATTAACCCACTCAAAGTAGTCACAACTGTCAAACTCCTTCCACCTTGGACACTTATGGAAACATCTCACTGAATTTGCATTTATTTATGAAGTTCTGATTGGGGCTTGAAGACCAAAGTGAAAATAATAAGTAGATCCACCCTATCTAGCAGTTTATAATATACTTAAAGCCATAAGGAAGAAACATAAGTATCGAGGGAAAATGGACAATACAAGCATAAGCCCATTCACCATCTCTATGTTCTGTGGATTACTTCGCTTTACATCGATGAATTTAGGGATTTGAGGAGGGATCAAGTGATGTATGCAGAATTTTTATCATTGCAATTTTAAATGGTCTTTTTTTAATTTATCAAAATTATGAAATGTTGGGATCCACTAACTAATCAATTTGTTCTCGTTATGGAAGTAAACATGTATAGTCACGTGATGTGTGGGCCCATTAATTTTCAGCAAAATGTGGATGGAAGGGTCTAATTCCAAAACCCCTATAGTATAGGGGTTTATTATCTGAATTTTAAGATTCACGGTGGTGACTTGCAAATGGGTCAAAGTTCAAGGGGTATTAATGCATTTTTCCCTCTTATGAATTTTGCCAATTTCAATCATAAAGTTTGTTCATTGTATGACCAAAAAAAGATGAAGGTTTTCATTTTCTGTTTGTTGGTGTTTAGAAAGATAGAGCTTCAAAGTTCAACCATCATCATTAAAATTAAGAATGGAAAAAACGCAAATAATCCATTCAAGTTTTAAAATTAGAATTACTCCTTAAAATTTTACTAATAAACATTTAACAACTTCTATCCATCTTTCATTTAAATAACTAATGAAGAGACTTGTCCCAAATACATAAACTTGTGGTCCCAATGTCATATGTAATCTTATTGGTGGGAAGCCATGTGGAAGAACTATGACATCTTCGTTACTTCTCTTAATGGAAAATGGAAGAAATGCGTTAAATGCTTGTTAGTGAAAGTTGATGGGGGATAATATCTAACTTTAAATTTTGAAAAAGGTGTTTGTAAATGACCTAAAGTTGAAAAAAGGTATTTATATTTTTTCCTTTAAGAACCAAAAAGAGATCCTATGCAAACTTAATGTGGTGAAGATGTGGAAAAAAAGGTACACATAAATTTAGGTAGAGTTTAAAATAAGATATGTTAGCATGATAGACATTTTATTTAGAGTTATAGCATGTCATGATGATAGGGATGAAATTAAAGAAATTAAGGTGAGTTGTATGTTACCCTTCTTTCATCATTGTAAAAAGCTATAAATGTTCAATTTTTGATGAAGGGTTATATTTTGATTATGATCAAGGTTAGATTTTGATGAATAGCCATGAATCTAAGGTTATATGTACGTATGGATTTTAAAAAAATTTCTTCTTATGAACTTCCTTGTTGAATGCACTGCTTTGTTAGGATTTTCTTAGGCAGAGATGAAGGTTATGAAGGGAGCCTAGTGAGTCACAGTTAAGGCCTCCCCATTGTGTTGTATGCTCTGTTAATTTGCTCGAAGATGGGTGACCATAGGTGATTAGTGATAGAAGCCAAGGTCTTTCATGTTAAACTAAAACCAAGGGGCTATTGTCTTTATTTACAAGTGGTTAAGTTAATGCTTAAGTTAAAAATTATAACTACTAGGAAAGCAGACATATGGATTAGAAATATAATGGATAAGTAGCAAGTTGTCTCCTATAAAAAAATCTTTTTGTTACTAGCTAATTACTACACCTTAACCCCTTTTATTTTATCCAAGTAATCAATTCTTTAAGGAAATTAGAAAGCAAATAAACAAACTAGTTGTCATGATTTGAATGCAATTAATGAAAACCTAGGAATTCAAGTTTACTTATCTATTTCATTTGACTTCTCCTCTTTCCACAATCTTAATATAACATAATAAATTACTAATCTAAATCTTAATTTGTTTGTAAACCCTTTCAATATAAATAACTCTAACAATCCCTAAGATAAACCCAAAAACACCTAAAGTAATTGAGATATAGTTTAGAAAATAGGAACAAGTTCAATTTGATTATGTATGTTATGGGTGTATACTGTTATCTCATATATAAATTATCTTATTCACATTTAGACTACCAAAAATAATTAGACACTGCTTAAATCAATGGGCATGACAATTAATTAACTAAATCAAGTACAATTAATGTTTCATAATCTTATCAATTGTTGATCAAGAAATCAAAGGCATTAAACTTAGAATTAAGCAAGCAATTCAATAACGTCATTCATAAGCTGGAAAAGATGTTTAATTAAACTATATAGATCCTTTGAACACCTAGAACTAGGATATACTCTATTGAAATAAAGATATAAACAATCATCAAATTAATCAGTTTCATCCAATACAAGAGAAAGAAAGAAGAGATGAAGAAGGATTGTTCCCAATCTTCATCACTCTATTCTTGATTTAGACTTATCCTCCTTGTTGTGCCTCCTTGCTTTACAAATCAATATTTTCTTAGTTCTACATTGTCTTTGAAACCCTAAGAGTCCTTTATATAAGTATGGATCAGATATAGGTTAAAAGAAGCCCTGATTATAAAACCTTTTATGGCATAGCAACACCTTTCCAAGATGCCCAAATGGATAATTTCCTTCGTAAAAATTGGTTGTGGTACCATGCCACAACACTCAACATAAGAAGGCCTTTTCTTCATTCATTTTTCTAGTTTTTTGGCTCTTTTTTAATTCCTTCTTTTAGTGCTTTGCACTCTAAATTCCTCTTGCTTTATTTTCCCATATCTAGGTTCCCTTTTAAGCATTTCCTACATAAAATTAACACACAAGAGTGAACCATTATTGATTAACAAAATCATAATAAACAACTAAAAATTGAGCTCTAAATGACTTTAAGGTAAGCAAAACCATGATAAACTGTAGTCTAAATAACTTTTAATTAAGGATGGGGTTTTAGAACAAAGAATTACCCTAGGAAAAAATGGTGCTTTCTTCTTATTATCGTCATTCAAAGAGTTACGAAAATTATTTTTAGAATAGAATTTATTAGAATATGTCAAGATGAAGGTGAAGTACTTATAGCATGTAGGAAGCATAATTCTAGGGGCATGACAGTTATTTGTCAGTGATTATCTTTTACAAGGGAGGGCATTGATAAATTGTCACGTCCGAATTTTATCCGAGCACGAGACTGGCACAAAATGAAGATTTCTCCCCACTCCGTAAGCCTCACTGTCGTATTGTGAATCTAAAACTCAATAATCAGTCTGGTCTTATGATCACATAATCACTCTTTTAAACTTTAAGTACATATAAAACATAAATAAAGATCTAGCCTCAAAACTATATCGATTACATTTTTCATTTCTTGCTTTACATAGGGTTTACCTTTTGTTTTCACGCATTGGAAATGAGGATCCTGTTTGTGGTAATGTGGAGCAACTCTAGAGTACAAATTCATAAGACAACAAGAAACGAAGCCCATCAGGACAAATTTGGGCTTACCTCGAAAAATTTACTACTTCAGCACATGCCTTCAATTTTTACCTTATCTGGAAGCATTTAAAAGATTGGGGTGAGTCTTGCGACTCAGCGAGTAAATAACACAATTATAACATGTAGAAAAATTTATATTATATATTAGGTTATAATTTAGCTTATGAATATTTTAAAGTATTCTTGCTAGTTTTGTTTACTTATTCTCATTAGAAATAAGTTATGAATAGTATCTTTATTTTAAAACTTATTCAATATTATTGAAGATTATTAATTCATTCATTTACCTTGGTTTAACCTATTCTCATATTTTTCCTTATCTAGTTTTATCATCATATACATACAGGTCTGTAAATACTTAAACATCTCTACATGCAAACATTTGCACACACTGTAACAAATGGGCTAGATCCACTTTATCATTTTTCTTAAATTTATGCCACTATATTATTATGCTCCTACGTCATATAAAAATATTCTATGTTATTTGTGTACATATAGATATGTATTTAATACTCAAGCTCTATATATATATATATATATATATATATATATATTCAAGAGTATAATTAAAGTAAAATAATTATATTAATTTATTATATATTAATAAGACTTATTCTTTTATTAATATCTTTCAATTTTATTCTTTAATTATTATTATCTTTATCATATTTTATTTAGTTTGGAGGATTCCAATTCAGAACCATTTCAACATACCCAAGCACACAGCCTGGTAAGGAAAAATCACCATTTTACCCAAGCACACAGCAAGGGTGGGTAAATCACCACATACATGTCTTATCCCAAGCACATAGCAATGGGATAAGTAACATCATCATATTCTTATCATTCATATCATAAGGTTGGGAGGAACTCTCCTCAACTCCCTAACCTTTCCATATGTTAACTGTCCTAAGCACACAGCAATAGGATGGGTAAATCATCTCATTCTCATCATAGGTAACCAGGCCAAATGCCACTGACTATTGGAGGAGACATACTCAACTCTATACTTATTCATAATTCAATCCTCATGTGCCCTTTCGCACAAGAGGCTAGCAACTCCCTTGCTAGCTAGGGTTACAAGGTGCACCAAAGCTAGCTATCTCTGCCGCTAGCTGATAGTGTTTCTGAAAAGGAATTCAATGTAATTATTATTAATCTTATTTAATTATTTCTTTGTTTTCAAGTTTTAAGATAAAGTATTGTTTTAATCAATATCTGATAATAACTCATTATGATCATATCATCATACTCATTATATCCTCAATGGATATTTTACCATCACTGAGTACCAAATTTAATAATCATCACACTTAGTCATATCACTTTCAGTCATTCATTTTCTTTTGACTCATTTATATTTTTAAAGTGTACGTACATATATCCATGTGCTTACTTGAATAAAGAAATTTCAATTTGATAATCATACCTCATTTCATTACATATAATTGTATAATCTTGTTTCATTATTTATTATTTCAATATCCATTAGGGTTTCCATCATTAAATATTATTTGAGATGCCATTATACATAAATATTCGCATACTTATATGTATTAATAATATAAGCATCATATATTACGGAAGATCATCATATTAAATTTTTCAGTTAGAACATTTTACATTCTTAGGATAAAATATACCCAATACATTATACATATATAGCTTATCCTAATAAATTCTCAAACCATTATGGATCATCTTCACTAATTTTTGAACTATCCTCAAATTCGCATATTTATATCCACAAGTCGATATAATTAAGAACCATAGGCATAAAAGAATATATACACATCCATATAGGGTATCCAACTTTTCTTATTCCAGATTTCTACCAATTCATATTTGATTCTCACATGTCGACATCCTCCCATTAATCTCAAGCCTTTCTTACTTTCATTTCTAAAAGCATATCATTCTAGTTTCTATCAACTTCGTTTAACTAGTCCGTTTATATCTTAAATACTAGACTCAATTTAGCATGGTAATCCTACTTCCCATATTTTATTCCTCAAGAATTTCAACATCACTAATTCACTTTATTACATTCCTCAAATCACCTTAAGACCATCAAACGTCTGTTTCTTTCACCTAAAAATTTATTACTCAGTTCGGTGTCCAAACTCACTATTTTAAATTATGAATAGTTTAATGTCCAACTTTCTCCAAAATTTCCTCCATTAATCACTTCCAACAAATTGGAATCGCTAACCTAATTTTGTCTTATCTATCCTCAAGTAAACCTAATATGCTCAAATCTTCCTCTTATGACATTTTCTCATCACTAGTCAATCCTCAAACAGTTCTAACAAATCTTACTTTCACCATTCCTAACATGTCTACTACCTACCTATCTCAATTCACTTCTCACACATTCATATATTTTAATGACATACTATCCAAATATCAAACATCACCCAAGTCACAATCTCGACATATGAAAATTGTCATAAATTTATATTACATAATCATTGTATAAAATTTATAAATTTAGAGATAAATTATAATTCTTTTCTCTATGCCATAATTTATGCGATTTACTCACCAATTTGAAGCTTCAATTGGACTAGCTTCTTCTTTCCTTTTTCTAAATAAAATTGATCACTAACAACTCTAAATTATGCTCTTCAACTTAGCTATTTTGAAATCCAAAAATTCATTACGCAGGTACTGTTCACGTAGGCAGATACTGTTCATGTTTACTGTTCATCCGAGAAATATTTTGCATGATTTAGGCACCAAATCATGTTATCCAACGAGAAAAATATGCATATAAGGAGTATTCTACCTCTTAAACATGACTCTAGGGCCAAAATCACCAGAAAACACCAAAAAATTTCAAAATCATCAACTATACCTCGCAAGTACTATTTATCGACTACTATTCATCGTTTCTGACAAATTTCTGGCAAGTTTCTGGTGAAATTGATCGGTGGATTTTGAAGCTCTCATCGCCACGAGTCCAACGGTACTTCTGGTATCTCAATTGAATGTGTAGATTGAGAGATATCTTAGAGAGAAATTCAATTTTTAGAGAGAGAAAGAAAAATGGACGTTTTCCCCTATTGCTGCCCGAGCTTCTGCTTCCCTCACGCTGCTTTAGTTTTTCTTTTTCTTTTTTTTAATTATTATTATTATTATTACTTAATAATTGAATAATGAGATTTATTTATATATATATACATATAAATACTATTTTTCATCCTAAAATATCTCAAACATTTCTAAAAATTTACATTCTTGCAAAACTTTAGTTGCAATATCAAATCAAGACTTTTCTTGATAAAATTTTAATAAAACAAATTATAATATAAAATATCTTCATGTATATTAAAAGAAAGAAATTTTTTAAAAATAAAATAAAAATTTATTAGAGGTAAATATAATTATTTTAGGCAAAACAAAAGTCATTTTAATTAAAAGTATATTTAATTTTAGAAAAATATAATCATTTAAAAATAATACTTGATTATAACAAAAAAAATATAGGATATTACATAAATCTCCATTAAAAATTATTTTTTCTTGATTTCAATTCTTCATTGAGTTTTTCCTTAAGTAATTTGAGTTAATATACTAACATTTACTTGAGTTTTTTTTATAGGTAGGTATTTGACTCTTTGGTATTCTATTTTTTAGGTTATGCTTAATAGGTGGTTAAAAAGATAGATTTTGACGTTAATTGAGTAAACCCTTGTCATGATGATGAAAGGCCTGGAAAGATCTTTGCATTGATATCTTATATGCATCATAACTCTAAACAAGACAAACATTATAGGTATTTCAAGTCAATTAGGGTAGAATAACCAAAGTGGTAGCAAGTATAAGGCATAACCCCATGAGCAAAATTTTCAAAATTTGTAGGGTTGTATCCCTATGACGACAGAACCTTTCCTAATTTCATTCAAATTGCATCTTGTTAATTCTAATATTAAAGAAAGACCTAGGACAACTAAAGGAAAAAAAATTTGGTCCTAAAAGGACTCAAACAACACCAAAATGAAGGAGGAACAAGAGTTTATAGGGTAAAGAAATTGGAGTTTGAGAGTGGGAGGCTAGAAAGAGTCCTTGATTTTTTTTCTTCTTGTATTTATTTCATGTGTTCTTTCCTTTGTATAGATCTTATCACGTAGCTCATTTCTTATACCTTTATCTTACTCATTTTTAATATATGAGTTATTTATTCAATTCCATTCTTAATACTTTTAGTTGCTTAGCTATCAATTAGATGATTAGGTGATAGGTAATGAACTAAAAAAAGGGATTTATTTATCAAGCCCATGAATTGAATCTCCCATGATTGATATTTGTAGCCTAGATGTGAATAAAAGTAATTTGTGTGTATGGATAGTATTATATCTATATATCTTGCATAGCCATTGAGAGCTTCTACTAAATTAATGAATTATTGCTCAATCAATTCACCATAGGAACATTATATTATATCAAGAAAGACTTATAATTAAAATAGTGCTTTGGTTAACAATTCGAGATATTGGAATAAGTAAAATGGAAATGGTAAGAATTAAGTAAACTAATAAGTGAAATTAGAACTCCTAAGCTTTTTTTATAAATAGTTAGTTGATTTTATATTTGTTAGTAGTTTTATTTTATTTTGCTTTTCATATTAATTAGTTAATCAATTATTTGAATTAAGTTAGGAAGTTGAGAGGCGATAACTAATTAGAATTTTATTTGATTCCTAATAAGATATGATCTTTACTTATTCATTGTATTGTAATCGCATACTTGCATAGTTGTTGTGATGGTGTGAGTAAGAATGTTGGATTAATACCTTATGTCTTCCCATGATTGCAAGCCTAAAAACTTAATAAGGTTATAGTTTTTAATAGGCTATCGAGCCCATCATTGAAGGAGCCATTTGAGGTGAATAATTTGAATTAGGTTCAAATCTTATATTTGAAGTAGGCTAATGGTGGTTGGCAAAAAGTAGCGATGGTGTACTCTCAGTGTTCATAAGTAGTTTCTTGGAGTTGGGTGAGGTTTAAGATATGATAGAAAGGGACAGTACATGTGTGGATAGAGTTATAGAAGATGCTATAAGGTTATGGAAAGCATAGAAGCTAGAAAAGAGGCCAAAGATAGTAGTGCAGAAAGGAATTGTATTTCAAGTCCTATGCTTATGCAGTATTCCAAGGGCCTATATGCAATACGGAACATGATAGAAATGGATGACTTCTCAAACCATTATTGTTATAGGAACATATAAGATGCCAAGAATGGCCTTAAGTGTTTGGAAGTAACAAAAGGAATAAAATAACAACTTGGATGCCATTTCTAGTTCTTAAATAGAAGAATCAGAAAGTTTAGTTTTCTTAAAGTGTTTAGTAAGTGATATTTTTTATGAGGATTTATTGGACATAAAGAGATATTTTTTAAGGAGTCATAGGGTTAATTTATGAAGGATAGCAAAGTTGCTCTAGATGGAGTAGCAAAATTGTTTTGAGAAGCTAGTAATAAGATGAAATTGATTCCTTAAAGGTCCTTGGTTTGCACCATAAAGATATTAATTCATTAGTAATTCTCTATATCATATGTAACCTTTGTTGGTGTTGGGTGAAATAATAAATTTACTTACAAATAATCTTGGTTTATCTTTTCCCATAATTTTATCATATTTCATATAATGTTGTTTCTTCTAATATGCTTGTTGGATAGATTTCAGGGGATTAATATGAAAGTGGTAATCCTCATATTTCTCCAAAAACTAGTAAAGCGAGTAAAGTTATAAAGGAAACAACCATCCATTTAAGTCCTTTGGGAGGGTGAAAGGGATAATAAAGATCTACAATCTTTGCTTGAGAAAATAATTTTCAAGCTGTTAGATAAGTTTGGGAGAAAGGTGGGTCCAAGTGTCACCTAAAACATATAAAAGGAAAACAATAGAATTCAGAAGGAGTTATAACGGTTAAACATTAGTGTCAATTATGGGAGTGTTAAGGAGGGTAAGGGAAAGTCTAGTAAGTCATGAATATTTTAAGTTGGAATGTTAATGGGCTGGGTAAACTTTGAAGCATATGAATGTTAATGAGGTAATAGGTAGGGGTAAGGGTAATTCTAGTAAGCCGTGAAGGGTTTTTGGTGGGTTCCATTTGTTTATGGTCTTACTTGTCCTAGATGTAAGGCTCAATTTGGGGAGGATTTATCATTTGTTCCTGGATTGTGCAATCCACATTGGCGTATTGGAGAATTTCAATGTTGTTCATCTTCCTTCAGAGAAGCTAGGGGTACAAGGATTACTACTAGTATAGCTTTTGAGGATGTTAAAGGTTGTGATTTTTGTTATCTTCCTTTTTCAAATGCACAATTTAAATGGTCTATTACTAAGCAAAGGGGCATGTCATCTTATATTTATAAGTTCCTTGTCACTTTTTTTTGAAAGAATTTTTTCCTAACCTTATTCAAGAAACCTTTAAATGCCCAATGTCTAATCATTTCCCTATTACTCTTAAGTCTAGTAGGGTTAAATGGGGCCCAACTACTTTTAGATTTAAGAACATATGGATTCAACATCCTTCTTTCTTGCACAAGTCAAATCTTGGTAGGATGAATGCTCTATCATAGGTTAAGAAGGTTACAAATTCATGATGAAGCTAAAAGTTATGAAGAAGTTTAAAATTTGGAATAAAGAGACTTCTAGAGATATCAAGACTAAGAATAAGTTGTGTTGTATGATTTAGATATTTTGGATAATATAATAAAGGTTAATAAAAGAATAGTTAGCTCAAAAGTTAATCCCCAAGAATGAGATGGACGAGATACTCCATAAAGAGGATCTTATTTAGAGGCAAAAGACTATGTTCAAGTCGGTTAGAAGAGGGGATGCTAATTCAAAGCTTTTTCATAAATTGGTGAGTGATAGAAAGAATAGAAATTTGATAAAGGAATTGAAGGTAGATGGGGGAGAGCTATTAGAGATGGTGCTACTATTGAAAAGGAAGTAACTAGGTTTTATAATGAGCTCTATATAAAGGATAACACTATATACCTTTCTTAGGTGGTTAGATTGGAACCTGGTTGCTAGTACTAAGGCTATATGATTAGAGAGACTATTTATAGAGGATAATGTTAGGAGTTAATTTTTTATTATGGATAAGGAGAAGGCTCTTGGACTTGATGGCTTTAATATGGTTTTTTCCATACTTCCTACCCTATTATGAAAAATGATTTTATAAATGTTTTTTATTTATTCTTTTATAAGGGTAAGATTACTACAAGCATGAATTCTACCTTCATCACTCTTTTACCTAAGAAGGATTAATCCATTTAGGTAAGGGACTTTAGTCCTATTAGTCTAGCTTTAAGTGTGTATAAGATTAAAACAAAAGCTTTGTCATTGTATTCAGTGGAGCTTTTGGAGAATACTATCTTTCAGACCTATAATGTTTTTGTAGCTAGTAGACAAATTTTAAATGTTATTTTGGTGGCTAATAAAGTTGTTGAGGAGGCTAAATGTTGACAGCTAAAAATGCTAGTTCTAAATTGGACTTTGAGAAGGCCTATGATGAGATGAATTTGAATTTTTTTTAGATAGATTTCTTCATTAAAAAGATTTTAGGGATAGATGGAGAAGTTGGGTGTGAGGTTTCCTTTCCAAGTGTTTTTTATTTTTATAAATGTTGAGCCTAAGTCTTGGTTTAAAGGACAACATAGGGTTAGGCAAGTAGACCTTTGCCATTTCTTTTCACCCTTGTCGTCAATGTTTGGAGTCATATGTTGACTAAGAGTTTTGAATTAAGGGTTGTGTGAAGGTTAAGGATAGGAATGAAAGGGTTTGAAGTTTCCCATTTACAATTTATAGATGATGCCATTTTATTCCTCCTTGAGGATAGAATTATTTTTCAAAATGTTACAAGTTTTTAAGCTTGTGTTTAGTCTTGGTATCAACCTTTCTAAGATAGATTAGTTGGGATTAATGTTTAGGATGGTGTAGTGAGGGATTTGACAGAAATGGTTGGTTATGTGGTGCTACCTTGGTCCCTAACTTATTTAAGTGTTCCCTTATGTGGTAATTCCCATGCTTCTTCATTTTGGGATCCTTTCTTGCAAAAAGTCTCTAAAAAGGTTAGAAAATTGGAAGACGGTTTATTTTGCTCTAGTTGGGTGAATTACTTTAATCCAACCTTCCTTATATAGTATCTTACTTTACTATTGATCTATGTATAATTAATCGTAAATTAGATACCTTTAAGCTTGATTTTTGTTAATTTTTAAGCGAAATATATTAAGAGTTAGTTTAATTTTATGTTTGGTGTTGTAGGAATTAAGAAAGTGAAAAAGAGCAGAAAAATAGAAGAAATTCAAGAAAAACACAGAAATTTTAAAAATCTTATACCTTACTTCACCAATTTGCACATAATTATTTTATCTGAACTCCAAATGAGGTGATTTAAACATATATCAAAAGCTAAGGCAAAGGAATACAACTTTTGTATTCATCATTTTAGCAAATTCTAAAAAATGAATATCACTTCAGTGGTGGAAATCTAGTGCTGCAACATTGCAATGATAGCAAAAAAAATAAGTAATGCATAAAAATAGAATTAGAGTTAGACTCCAACTTCAATGGGATGAAAATTGATAAGAAAAAAACCATAGATCACTAAGGTTGCCAAGGCTTATAAATAAGATGGCCAAGGGGCATCCAAGAGATATTTTCATCTATTTGTGGACCATCCTGAAGACCTCTGATATATGCATAATTAAGCATGATTTTAATACTTTTAAATTTAAATTTTATTTGATTTGAGTAAAGTATGATTAATAACTATTTTAGTTTTATGTTTTGTGTTGTACGAACAAAGAAAGAAGAAAATAATAGGAAAAAAGAAGAAATTCATGAAAAATGCTAAATTACAAATAATTCTAACATTTTATTACTAATCAAGTCATAACTCTCTCATATAAACTTCGATTAAGGTGATTCAAGTGGCTATGGAAAGTTAAAATAGAGAGCTACAACTTTTTGTTTGATATTTTTACAAATTCTATAGATATCACAGTGTCACCATGCTAGCCGCAATGGGAAAAGGAAAAAGTCATGAAAGAAATTTTATTTTGGGCTCAAAACGTAGCCCAATGGGTCGGAAACTAACCAAAAGTAATCCTAGGTCATTATGGTTACCAAAATCTATAAGAGGCCAATGAGGCAACAAAAACCACCTCTTAATCAATAGCACACTCTCTCCTCCTTTTATCTCTCTTAGGTTTTTTTGTGGTCCTGCATGGCTAAACACTCTTTGTTGATCGAGGGAGATTAAAATCTCAAGGATTCTATGTATTGTAAGATTTGATTAAAGTTTGATTGTTTTAATTCTATTTGGGTATTAATTATTCATCTGTTCTTCTTTTTCATGATTGCTTCATATAATTTCTAAGAGGCCTACTATTATATAGTTTGTTTCAATCTACTTCTAAATCATACATCAACAAAGTTTTGATCCCTTTGATTTAAAAGGGAAATATGATTAATGATTGTATGATTATTAATTATTATCCTATGATGAATAATTAACTAGAAAAAATGCAGCTGATGTGTTTGTTTGTTTAACTCTATCAGTTTCTCTAGTTCTTAATGGGATTAATAAGTTAAATTTTACCTGTTGGTTAAAGTTTCTTATTAATTAAGGTTAGTTGAAGCAATTGTCATTAATTAACTAAATTTAAAAAAGAACAGGGATAATATCCATATGATAAATATTCAATATAGAATTGATTATATTATCGATTATCAATGCAATGCTTTACAGTAGATGTCAAGCAAGACCATTTCTACATATTAGTTTTGAGGTAACGAATTTATTATATTTGGTGTACCTACTACAATACCCATTGTTGTTGTTTTAATTAAAACTCGTAAGTGCACGAATCTATTGGAGTATAGATTTAGTGGTTTACAAGGTCGATCCCACAAGGATTGCCAATTGAGAAAAAACTCTAATTTAGATCCAAAATAAATAATTCTAACCTAGTTTTAGATTGTTCTTTTGTGATAAGAATATTAAATTAAATATGCAAGAAATTAATGTACTGAAATTAAATAAACATGTTAAAATTAGGGGATCCACTCTTGGTATATCAAATAAAAATAAATTTAACTCTTTTATTACTCAATTAGAATCGTTACATGAATAAGGTTCAAATAGGAAGATATGTTAATTTAAACTCTCCTTTTGTTTATACATGAATTATATTTACCTTTTTTTTATTGTATTACTAATATCTAAAATATTCTTGTAAAATGGATTCAAATATATGTTGAACCAATTGTCATGTTGTCTACAATATATCAAGATTCACACTTCACAAAATTAAAAATACAAAAGTGCAAAAGATAACTTGTAAATGGATTCAAGCATAAATTGTGCCAATCATTATATTGTCTACAATAAATCAAGATTGATTCAAGCATTTATTGTGCCAAAGATTGTTTACAATATAACAAGATTCACACTTCACAAGTTTAAAGAAGAATGCAAAAATAAAAAAAATAACTTGTAAATAGAGTTAAACATACATTGTGCCAATTATCATATTGTCTACAATATATCAAAATTCACATTTTACAAGTTTAAAGAAAAATATAAAAATGAGAAAGGTAACTTGAAAATAGAGTCAAGCATATATTGTGCCAATTGTTGTATTGTCAACAATATATCAAAATTCACATTTTATAAGATTAAAATATGCACAAAAAAAATAAGAAAGGTAGAAAGCTAATTAACATAACAAAATAAAATAAAATAAAATTAGTGGCAAAGCCAACCATTAAAAAATAAAGATAAGAAGTAGGTGGTAAAGCCAACCATGAACAATAACAATAAGAAATAGGCGGCAAAGCAATTCATTAAACAACAAGAAAAAGAAGTATGTGACATAGCCAGCCATTGAAACATAAAATAAAAAAATGAGGAGGTAGATACAACATAAAATATAAATATTAAATACTTACACAAGAGTTAAATAAATCATTATTTCTCTACCAAGAGTTTAACCCTTTCACCTTAGCATGATGATATTATAAAAGAAAGTAAGGATAACAAAATATCTATAGAAAGAAGAATATTACAATAACTCAAAACAAAGCTTTCCCGAGCTCTCTCTCCCCCTCCTTAACTTACTCCTTAAGCCCTCTATTTATAGACACAATTAGGTGTGATAGGTGTGGTAATTGTTAAAATTGTTAGGTAGGAAGTTGTACAAAGTTAACAATTTGAATTCCATCATGTGCACCGAAATTTAACTTTGAATATCTTCTTGAAATCGGCAGAATTTTCTGATTCTATCAACATGAAAATTGTAGAAAATTTCATTATCTTTCCCTCAAGATAAATTGTGGATAAATTGGATATGTAATTTGTGACTTATTGTCAAAATACTAGAGTAAAGTTAGGTTGGAATGCAGCAGCAGACAGATTCTTTTCTAACCCACTTTTGGCCTTTTTAATGTCTGAATTTTCTAACCACTTGAATATAAAATTTGTATCCAATTGTGTTAACTACTCACCTACCAAAATTTATATATATTGGATATGTATTTTCTAATATACAGCTCAAATACTACAGCAAGGTTAGACTGGACTACAAACAGCAAACATATTTTCAACATTTTGGTGATTTGCCTTGAATCTTTATGTTTTAGTTCTTTTAGAAATGTGGTCATAAATCAAGATTAAATTTGTACATATATCCATTAAGATGCGTCTCAGGAGTCAATACGATAATACTCCTTATTCAGTCATCTTTAATGATTTTTTTTATCTACTTGATTTATAGACATTATTTCTAAAGAACCACAATTTAGCTCTGATTCCTCCAATTGAGTTTATTTTCTATTTTTCTCTCCATTTATAAGAAATACACAAAACTAAAAACAAATAAGGGAGATATACGCTTAATTATGGCAAAAATATAATAAAAATATATTTAATTTATGAGTATAAAACTCATTTATCACCCACCAACCTCTAATCATGTTTTCATTTTTTTTAGTTTTGTGATTGTAATAGCCCTTAAAAAAATCCTAAATAAATGAAAAATCTTAAATTCAAGAAAATTTTGAATAAAAGTAAGAATTATGAAAATGGAGATAAGTACCATTAAAAATGTGTTTATTTATCATATTCTTTGAGAAATTGTGAAGCTCATATGAGGATTTAAGTTTTGGGGCCAAAATGTAATTTTTTAAAAGTTTAGGGGTCAAAATATAAATAACAAAAATAGAAAAGACACCCCTTAACAATTGGAATTTTTCTAATAGGTCCCTCAAATGATTTTAAGAGAAATCAAATGCAGAAATAGTGTGAAGTTTCTGCTCTCTCTCTCTCTCTCTCTCCCTATTTTCTCTCTCTAAAATAATCCTAAAACTTCTCTCTAGATTTCTAGCTCTTTCGGACCTCGGATTTCGACACCACCACCGCCTATGGATTCAAAACAATGAGAACTACAAATCTATCTGATTGGTTTTTGAAAATTTGGTGAAAAATCTATCAGAAAAGTGAGGAAAAAACCTAGGAAGGTAAGTTCGAAAACTCCTACTTATAGTTTTCAAATTGAAAATTTGACACTATAGATGGATTCAGAAGGTGAAAAAAATATTAGGATATGAAATTTTATTGTCATTTGACAACTTTTGTATGTCTTGAATTGTAAATCTGACCGGTATAAATAGTAATTTCCAGCGATAAATATTATTTTCTAAACATAAATAATGCTCAACAGTTGACCAGTGTTGACCAAGCTCTCAGAGGTCAAATTTCGCAATTCTGGAGTCATATCTTAGGTTTTTGGACTCTCTGAACTCGTTTTTGAGTTCTATTTGATTAAATTTGAATTGGAAAAGTATATTTTGGGATTGTCCAACTTGGAGCCTTACCTTGTAAGTAGATAATTATTTCTATACCTTACCCTATGCTCTTCTTGAACTTTAAATAGATAATTGATCATATTTACAAGTTATTTATACTTTTATATACTCTGAAATAGATTAAATTATATGAATTGTTTACATTCTGGTATATAGTTAAGAAGAGTATGGTTTTGAAAATAGATTTTTGAACTCATTGAATATGTTATTTTAAATTGTATTTCTCATTATATGGTAAAGGAAATATATTATACATGTGGCATTGATATGTAAAGCTATAAGATTGCCTTGGAAATGGGCATGTATATGTAATTACCCTAATTGAGAAGTTTCTGACAGAGAAATTATACTGAAATTGAAAATTCTGTATTATACTATAATCTCTGTTTTAAATGATATGGCATATATGAAAATATAATTTTTGTGGAAGAATCCTTTTGAAAATACTGTTTACTAATAGTAGACGATGATAGTCATGGTGCACTTTGATACCTCAGTTAGCAAAGGTGGTACTAGTCTCGTGTGACAGTCAATACACGGAATATGATATGTGAAGGAGAACAAGATGCCGACTATATGATATGTGATTTACCTTTCCCTGCTGTGTGCTTGAGAAATTGCCTATATTAGAGTCCCTTCGCATGTCCTCTTAAATGGTGGTAGGACAAACCTTAACTGAGATACTGAGTATAGACAAATCCTACACTACCAAAGTACGGAAGAACTTGAACTCTGATACGGTGGTTCTGATATGGGATCCTCCTAATGTTTTCATGTGAAATATTTTGATGTATAACAACATTTGTTAAACGATCATACAGTACAGTATATGATTTTAAATATCTAAATATTTTTTATTTAAGAATATTTGAAATATGAGTCATATATGGATGTACTTCCGAATTGTATTTTCTACGTGAAAAATTTTAAAATATGATTACATCTATATGTTGACCTAAGAGATTATAGGTGGTATTATCTGCTCACTGAATTGTCAAACTCACTACACGATACTTACATTTTCTTTTCAGATAAGGATACAAAGTTTAGTCCTGCAGTTACGTGATCAACTAGGTGTCATACTCTCTGAGTGAACCTACGTTGCTTCCAAAGATCAAAATGTTTAAATTTTGTATTTGTATTTTAAAGTATGTTCTAAACGCTACAGGCAGAATCTTTACTTTTGTTATAACAGTATTTAATAGAATTAACACAAATAATTTATTTCAAATTTATAAGTTAAATAAGGCTTTATTGACTTATATTTATGTAATGTGTTACAAGAGTTTAGAGATAAATAATAACTATTTTTACATTTTGATGTAGCATAAAATTTTTGGAATCATCCGTTTATAATTTTTAAAGAGAGAAAATATATATAGAATTAGTGTTTGTAAAATAAAATATCTTTTTGCCACCATGGCACTTCATAAACTACATCATGAAGGTCATTGACATCAAGAACTAAATTAAAAACAATTTAAAATGGTAAAAAAAATCCAATAAAAAAAAGACTAAATATGTAATTAAATTAAAAAAATTAAGGAAAAAATCATTTGCAAACACTTACTTCTACTTTAAAAATTAGACATCACTCTCCCTACTTTCACTAGGAAAAATTAAATAGCTTTTGTCCATTTTTTATTAATAAATCTAACGGAGATAACAATTATTTATTCTAAAATATATGAACTTATAACATCATATATAACCTCAATAGTAAGATACTGTAAAAAAAAAGTGATATCTATGTTAATTTTATTAATAAAAAATGTTAAATATTTGTTAGTGAAAATTAAATAAAGATAACTTCTGTCTTTCAAAATTAAAAGTAATGTTTAAAAATTAAAGAAAGGTATTTACATGTTTTTCCAAAAGTTATTAAATTTCAGAACAGACTTGAGTTGTTGGTCCGTGTAGAACTTTTTTCAACCCAACCCGTATCTTGAAGGCATGAATATGTCCATCCGACCCGGATGCAGCTCTGTAATCCGACACCGCTGGCACTGCCTTTCAAGCTGCCATGCTCTCTCTAACGAAACAACTTGCCGTGGTACCATGCCTCCGTCGCGGTGCCTATCAACTCCGGTTGGCTCGAACCGACGCCGGCGGTCAATCCAGACGGCGGCCAAAGTCGCCGCCACTGTCGTTGAAAAAGGCGGAGGAGAAGTCTGAGTGGTGGATAGTCGACGGCGAAATGCACGAGATCGGCGATAACGTGCCCCTGCGTGAGCGCTTTGTTATCCCCAGAGAGAACATCCCAAATAAGCGTCGGAAGCAGCTGAGGGAGCAGTTCATGCGTAGGACTCGCCTGGTTCTTAAGGAATCGGTCAGCCCTTGCTAAGTCGCTTGTTGGGTTTCTTTAATTTACTGCTTCGATCATGATATAAGGGAAAGTGTGGCAAACAAAAAAGAATGTTATTTTAGATATTTTAGTACTGATGTCTTGATTTGCCCTTCTGTTTGAGTTTGTCTCTTAGTTTTTTTTTCACAAAAACTACAGATAACGCTTTAATAGTGCAGCTAAAATTTCCTAGCTCAAAAGGTTCTCAGACTAGTCAAAATTATGGTCAAATGAAAATGCATTAAGATTGTTTTAATTCACTCTGTTGGAATTCTTAACGGATGATTCTGATTTTCTTTTGTTTGGAACTGTAAGGAAAAAGTTGATACAGCTTAGGCACAAAATTCAATTGTTTGGAAATATTTCTGTGGACGCATCCTCGAGAAGAAACAAGTTCTAAATTTGCCCTTGGTCATTGCCTTTATATACTTCGTTTAGGTTTACATGGTCATTATTTTTCTTAATACAAGAAATATGATGGATGACCATATCATGCTGATGCGTTATTGACTTGCTTTAATATTGATATTGATTTATGGTTTTAGTTATGATTTCATATATGGGTATGAAATTCAGAACTTCCTTGATTTTTTCTGAAAATACTACCATTGTATTGTAAGGAGCATGAGCCTTGGTGCAAAAAATATATGGAACTATATAATGAGCTTAGAGAAAACTGGGAGAGACTTTATTGGGATGAGGGATACTCTAAAAAAATTGCTCAAGATCATGCAAACTATGAGTCTGCTGAAGATGATAATGAAGATTTCTCCCCTTACAGGTGTGTTTACCTCTGACATTTCTGCTTTTCCTGCTATGGTTCATAAAAATAAAACGGTTTTTGATGTTGCATGCACGAGTTTGAGAAAACATTTAGCTTGAGATAGACATGCTAGAGAAAGAGATTTAGGTCATTATCATACTTATACTGATCAATTCTTATCAGACTATTGACCCTGAGGCTTTAATATAACAATATTATACTGTTTTTGGTCAATTGGATCAATGCTTCAAATCAAACTTTAAATTCAACTGCACTAATTTTATGGAATCACATAGATGGTCTTATTCTGTTGTTTTCCGATATGACATTTCAGGAGGAGGTCTCACATGGAGCATAGTAAGGTACAATTGAATGTTTTGAATATTCCATGTAGAATGATTATTGCAGCAGAATACATGTCTTGTATTGTTCTTGTACAGTTTTGCTATTCAAATTAGTGATTGTGAGGAGATGTTGCCCCATTAGTGGGGTCTTGTGGAAATTACATTTAAAAATAACTTGTATTCTGGGTTTCATTGGAATTTTATGGAAGTTAATGGGTTTTCTTTTGGAATTTCAACTTGAGTTGACCATATTCTTCATTGTGACTGGATGTTCCTTAATGTATACCACCTAAAATTGGTAAGGAATTGTATTCAATGTTCTAAGGATATAACAGCTCTCTCCTACACTTCTGAGATAACTTGAGGGAGGTTGGACCGTTAGAGTAATTTACTTGAATAGACCAATGTTGTGCACGTTTTAACCATAATAAGTGTGATTTCATAGGTTAATGTCTAACTAAAATATTCCTCTTTCTGAAGTCTTGAATTCAGCTATTACCAAGAACATATTAGATGCTCATATTGTTAATAGTCACCTCCAATACCTGGCTGAATATAGGATCTAAGGCAAGACAATGATGTGATTTTGATCTTCAGTTTGAGATTGTTCAAATCTTGCTGGTTGTATTAATGTTTTGATATATTTGTATGTAATTTTATCTGTTATCTCTTTGGTGATTGAATTTTAATGCAGGACCAGAGTTTTGGGAGAAATAGGCAGGGTGATAACTGGGAAAAAGTCAACCTCATTCGGGATAAATTTGAGTATGATAGAGAGAGAAGAATGAGAGAGAAAGGTTAGTTCAATTTCTATACATCATTTGTTAATTGGCATTCTCAGTAAAAGTGTTAAAAATTGTCAACGCACTCCATGTGGTAGTTTGAGTTTAGTTGATTACTTCTGGTATTTTCCTGTTTAGGCTGTCTATCTGAAGTTGAAAATTTCTTACTCTGTTAGAATGGACTAAATGTTGGAATTTCCCTGCTGATTGAGGTAGCTTGAGAAACTTGATGGTTTATTTTACTGAGATAATGACTCTTGTTGCCTCTTTTGTGTTGTTATGTATGTAAGATATTATACCAAAACTATTAAATGGGTCTTCACTTAATAGCTTAACCTTTTGAGCTAGAAGTGTCATTGACATGGTATCTTAGCATTCTTGACAAAGTGATCAGAAGTTTGATCTTGTCATGAAATTTTAGTGCAAGGTAGGTGGTTTTGTGTTTTGTCCGCACTTTAAATCCAAAAAGCTTTGTGTGAGTGGGCATGTTAGAGATTATTAAAAAAAAGAAAGAAAAGAAAGAAAAGCTATAAAAGAACTATTTGTTGGACCTTCACTTAATAGCTTAAGTTTTTTAGTTGAACTGGTCATGGACAGTTTGTCTAGCAAGTTAAGCTATTGCAATACTTTTTGGTCATGTACTATTGAAGGGGAAAAATTGTAGGATTCGATGACTGCCTTGCTTGGTCCATTTTCTTCCTTTCCACATAAAATGCTTCTCAAAGTTATCTAATTTAAAGAAGTGCAATTTTTTCTTTTCTTTGTTTTTTTTTTTGGGATTCAAGTGGGATGGATGAAATGAATTATGGTTTCGAGTGTCATTTATGATAAAAAAGTACTGCTCAAAGTTAAAGAAAAATTTTACTATACAGCTATAAGACTTACTATATTGTATGGTATTGAATGTTGGAGGATTAAAAGACAATATGAAGATAAATTCAATATTATAAAAATAAGAATGT
Organism: Gleditsia sinensis; assembly: GCA_037074535.1. Taxonomy (NCBI): domain Eukaryota; kingdom Viridiplantae; phylum Streptophyta; class Magnoliopsida; order Fabales; family Fabaceae; genus Gleditsia; species Gleditsia sinensis. Next base: position 49,728,912 of record CM073469.1, read on the forward strand.
TGTGTTGGATGTGTGGACACATTAAAAGAGATATGATTAAAAATAAATACATTAAAGAGAAAGTTGGGGTAGTATCTATTGTAGAGAAGATAGTGGAAGCTCGCTTAAAATTGTTTGACTATGTGTGGAGAAGATTTGTAGAAACCCTACTTAGAAGATTAAATCAAATATAAAGCAGCCCGATAATTAAAGGTAGAGAAAAGTTAAAAAAAATAATAGGTGAAATTATTAAAAAAGATTTAACAATTAATAATCTCTCTATTGATCTTATTTATAATAAACTATTGTAACATCGTTTGATTTGTGTAGCCGATTCATCTAATAGAAAAAGGTTTGGTCGTCGTTGTTACTGATGAATGGTCTTCCTGGTTTTTTCCATAGAAAGAATGGTCTTCTTGCTTTTAGGACAGGTTACATTTCTCAAACGGATAGGTTTTGTTTATCAAATATGAACTAAAGTTAATTAGTGGGTTTCAACTTTCAATAGACTTTGTTTAATAGAAAAAGCAAATATATTAGAAAGAAAGGGAAACAATACAAAATATTGGATGACAAGAAATCCTCCCGCCAGAAGAACCAAAATAAAAAACACTACTGAAGCAAAGAGAATAAAAACACTAGGTAACAAATTAGTGCAGAAGAGTTGTTGAATCTCTTTGCACATCCTAAATAATAACTCCCTTAAAAAACCCATGTGCTAAACACCAAAGAGAAGCCATGTGCACAATTTTGTCCCATAACATATTTAAAGGCAAAGAAACACCCTTGAAAATTCGAGCATTCCTTTTCAACCACAAAAACCACAAGATCCACATTGCCACAAGGTTTTGTCTGCCTTCTTATTACCGAAACCTTAAAATCAAATTTGAAGAAACTGATCCAGCAAACCAAGACATACCCAACTCTCACCGGCAATTCCTTAAAGCTTATTTCATAAGTATGTCACAGCAGAACAATGGAGAAATAAATGAGTCACAGACTCTAAATCAGATCTACCCATAACACACATCAGGGGAAAGAGCTATATTGGGCTATTGGACCTACAACATGTCATTAGTGTTAATCTTATTAAATATTGCAGTCCAAACAAAAGATTTGACCTTAGAAGGAGCTTTAGATTTCTAAATTGGCTTATCGAGAACAAATCTTTCCCTATTAGGAGAATGACTTAGGAATTGAAAATAAGAAAACACCTGAGGAATCAAGATTCCAAATTTTCATATCATGATTCGAAGGAAAAGGAGCATTATCAAGAAAAGTCAACAGGGAACTGAAGTTCACTTTCTCCACCATTCAAATTTCCAAAGAAATGAAAATTCTAAGAAGAATTAGAATTTTGAAAAATAAAGAAATTTTGTATGGGAGAATTATAAACAGTGGAAAGACAATAAAGCAGAGGATAAGCCCCAAGAAAAGGAATATTTCCCACCCAAGCATCCTACCAAAATCTAATTTTAGAACCACCTCCTAATTTTAAGGAGACAGGTGGTATAAAAGAAAAAATACCTTGTGAACTAAATTTCCAAAAACTCACATGAGTCACATTTGCTGCTGTTAGCATCCCACCCATTCAGATGAAGGCCATATTTGCTTCGAATAACCTTATGCAACAAAGCATTTGCCTCTGAAGGAAAATGCCATAACGACTTAGCTGACAAGGCAACGTTTTTGCACAATAAATTACCAAGACCTAAACCAACTTCTGATATTAACCCACCTATCTTCTTCTCAAAATCTAGCTTGTAATAGGAGGATTGTAAATTCATATATATAACACTCAAAACTTTTCTCACTAATCAATGTGAGACATATCATTCTTGACCCTTTTAGATTGCACGTCTCCATGTCAACTCTGTCGTTAATTTGCACAAGCGGTAAGGAATCTTTGTACATGCATCCATTGATCAATTGAGGGTAAGCTCTAATACTATATGATATGAACTCACTTAACTCCTCCTCAAATATATATAACACTCAAGATTTCTCTCATTAATCGATGTGGGATACATCACCTTTATTTTTAGGTCTGTTGCAAACCTCTCAATTAATCAAATGAACTCTGTTATCAACACCAGGATCAAATGGATTGAGACACAACTGCTGGCATTTTAAAAGAGACATGTAATATATAGGAATATTGGACAAATACGACTGAATCAAATTGATGCACCCTCCTAAAGAAAAAAATTCCCCTTTTCAATTATCAAACAACTGAACTTTTTTTCACTACATAAGGTCAGTTACATAGATCAAACGATACTATAGTGGTCTATTATAAATGAGATTAATAGAGAGATTATTAATTGATAAATCCTTCTTATTGGTTTCACTTATTGTTTTTTTTAACATTCTTCTATATCTAATTATCGGACTGCTCTCGATCTAATCTATTCTTCGCGGTAGAGTTTCTACAGGTTTTCTCCACATATGGCAAAACTACCTTAAGCGAGATTCAATTATTTTCTTCATAATAGGTGTTACTTCAACTTTTTTTCTAATGCACTTATTCATATCCTTTTTAGTGTATCCACACATTCAACGCAACATTCTCATATCTGCGATATTGAATTTATCTTTATATTGTCTTTTAATCACCAAACACTTAATACCATACAATATTGCCAATGTTATAGATATACGGTACAATTTTTCTTTAACTTTGAGCAGTATTTTTTTTTTAACACAAATGACGCTCGAAACCTTTCTCTATTTCACCAATTCCGCTTGAATCTTATGATTTATGTTCTCCCTTATTTCTTCATCATTTTGTATAATGGACTCAAGATATTTAAAGTTTGTGACTTGTTTTATGTGATAATCTCCAATTTTTACTTCTAAATTCATATTTGTTCGTGTTTTGTTAAAATTATATTTTATATATTCTGTTTTATTTTTACTTATACGAAAGCTATTTGTTTTCAAAGATTGTCTTCATAACTTTAACTTGATATTTATTTTCTCTTTCGATTCACCAATTAGTACTATATCATTTGCAAAAATCATATATCAAGGCTCTAATTCTTAGATATATTCAGTAACTGCATCCAAAATCTGAGTTAAAAATATATGGACTCAGAGATGAACTTTGATGTAATTCTATAGTTGTGAAAAAATACTTTATATTCTCATTCTGTGTTCTCACGCAAGTTATGATTCTATCGTACATATCTTTAATTGTTTGAATATAAGTAATACATATTTATTTCTTCTCTAGAACCTTTTATAAAACTTTTCTCAACACTCTATCGTACATTTTTTTCAAATCGATGAAAATCATATGTAAATCTTTTTTATTTCTTTTATATTTCTCCATCAATCTCCGCAGTAAGTAAATTACTTCTATGATTGACTTTTTTGGTATGAAACCAAATTTATTCTCTGTAACTTGAGTCTCTTGTCTTAATTTTTACTCAATAACTTTTACCCATAACTTCATAATAGGATTTGTGAATTTAATTCTCTTATAGTTTGCACAATTTTGTATTTTTCCTTTATTTTTATAGATAAGGATTAAAGTACTCATTCATTCATCCGACATTTTCTTATATCACATTATCTCATTAAACAATTGAGTGAGTCAACTTATGCCTTTCTTACCTAGATCTTTTCATGCCTCAATAGGTGTATAATCAGGTTCTACTACTTTGCCATTCATTTTCTTCAAATTTTTATCTATTTCAAACTCTTAAATTCTACAATAAAAAATATAATTTTGGTTCTCTTTTGCAATATTTAATATATCTGAATAACAAGAAAATTCATGTCTTTCGTTAAAAAGTCATTGAAAGTATTTTTTGATCGTACTTGTATATCTTGTTCTCTTACCAAGACATTGCTCTTTTCATCTTTAGTATATTTTATTTGATTTAAGTCTCTTTTCTTTCTTTTCCTATCTTTTACAAGTTTGAAAATTTTTCTTTCACCATCTTTAATTCCTAAAGATTGATATAACTCTTTAAAAATTCTAGATCTCGCTTCATTCACAGCCTTCTTAGCATCTTTCTTAGCAACTTTATATTTTTTTCAATTTTTATTATTTTTACAAAAGTGACACATTTTATAATACTTCCTTTTAACTTTAATTCTATCTTACACCTCTACATTCCACCACCAAAATTCTTTATCTTTTGGGTCAATGCCTCTTGATTCTCCAAGTGTTTCTTTTGTTATTTTTTTAATCCCTTTGGCCACCTTGATTCACATATCGTTAGCATTTTCTTGTACTTCCCAAAACTCCTTTTACCCCACCCTTTTTTGAAAACTCTTTTGTTGTTCATCATTCAAAAGCTACCATCTAACTCTCGAAACATTTTTCTGACTCTTTTTTTTACTCTTCTCTTAACTCGTACGTCCATAACTAAAATTCTGTGTTGGGTAACCACACTCTCTCTAGATATGACTTTGCAATCTATGCAATACTTTCTATCTGATTTTCTTATCAAGAAGAAATTTATTTGAGAGTTTGCTCCCCCACTTTTGTACGTGACAAGGTGTTCTACCTATTTCTTAAAACAAGCGTTTGTTATTGTAAAATTAAAGGTTAAAGAAACGTTTAAGATAGTTTTATCATTTTCATTTGTTTCTCCAAAGTCAACCTCCATATGTAATTTCGTATCTTTTAGATTCATTCCCTGTATGCCCGTTTAGATCCCCTCCTAGGAAATTTTTTTCTTCCAAAAGTATTTTTTGAATAAAACCTTCTAGATCCTCTCAAAAATTTGTCTTATGATAATTCCTCTAATCATACTTGTGGTACATAAACAATAATCAAGTTGAAAGTGTCTTGCTCCACTACAAGTTTTAAAGCTTTAATCCTATCTTTTAATCTTTTTACATCTATCATATTGTTCCTTTACTCTTTATCGACTATTATGTCTATTCCATTGTTAGTTCTCGTCTTATCAATATACTAAAGTTTAAAACCCAAGGTATCTAATTCTTTTGCCCTTTTTCATACCCACTTAGTTTTTTATAAGCACATGATGTTGCTTCTTCTCCTAATCATGGTACTAGTTATTTCTATTGCTTTACCTGTAAGTGCGTCTACGTTCCAAGTTCTAAAATAGATTATACCCTTATAAACTAACTTCTTTACTCACATCCATTCACTAAAGTATGAGAAGCCTTGCATATTTTTCACTGTAACCAGGCATCAATGCAACGACTTTGGCTCTTTTGACATTGTACTTGAGTTATACATAACGTTGTTTTCAGGCAACGACCTAATTATAACACTATCATTTCATTGATCCATGTTCACGTAGATATAACAATTTTTTGTTGGTTGTTGCAAGTTAATACAACCCTCCCCTTTTTTCCAATTATCCAACTTTTTAAAAATCATTTGGACAACTAGATCCCAAAAATAGGTAGCTCGAGGATTACCTCCCAAGGGCACACCCAAATTAACAAGGGGCCAATGCAAGACCTGACAACCAGCCAAAGCAGCATAATAAGCAAGATGCTGATTAGCAATGTTTAACTTTCAATAGTTGTCTATATATCAATTCGATGTGTTTGAGCAGCTGGTCAAAATCTCCCTGTTTTTGAGGCAAAAATGGAACTTACCTTGCTGAAAAAAGGTTCTGTTGAAGTGAGAGTCACTGAAACCAAGATAAGCTGAGCTGAGCTTATAGTCTTACTCCTAGTTCTTAGTGTGAACCAACATTTTCCATCTTGGGTCGTGTTGTACCCAGGGAAACAATGGTACATGGGGCAGCAATTTACCGACCTAAATAGAGTATTTGATTCTCTGTTGTTAAATCTTGGCTTTATTAATAAAGCAGTTGAAATCTTGACTCAAGCTTGGCTTTTCAAATTGATGGGGTACTTACAATGGGATAATCACATAACTACCTGTGAATGCGTAATCTTGACCAATAATTTAAGTTTCAATTGTTGTTAATCATTCCTCTGGATATGTTTATATATATATATATATATATATAGTGTCCTTGTTCAAAATAAATATATAAAAAATCAACAATCAAAATTCTAATTGTAAATTTTTTATCATAAAACATAATAAATGTCATAATAAAATAATTTAATTTAAAAAAGTTAAAGGTAAAATTTTACGCATTTAAAAAGATAAGCTTGAATAGTTTTAGGATTTTTTATTTCAAGTGAGGGAAATTTTGTCTACAATAAAATTAATTTTATGCTTCGATGATTATGCTCTAAATTTTTACTTTTCCATTTTAGCAGAAAAATAGATTCTGCTAATATTTAATAGCAATTTGATGTCCTGGTCAAATAAAATGAAAAATAAAGCAACAAACAAATAAATAATAATTAAAATTTTTTTATTAAATGAAGTTAGTTACAAATGATGTTATAGTTATCTATTATAAATAAATAAATTAAAATTAAAATAAACAACTTTTTTTTTTCAAATAAAATTAGGCTAAACGGGCTCTAATTTGAGTCTAGCAAAAGTAGCAGATTGCACATGAACAAATGGGCCACCCTAACAATACATTGGGTTTTGCGGGCCGTTGGCTAACCATTCCAAGATTGGCCAGGATTGTCCATTTGAGTGAAGCCATCTGTGGCTGAATTCTGTTTAGAATGTGATTAATTATTCTTACCTTACTATTGGTAGGTTTTCTACTGGCTTTTTAGAGACCAAAAAGAATTTGCAATGAATTTCTTTTCTGAAAGTGATACTTCTCAAGAAAAAAAGAATTATGGTGATGATGATAATGAGGATTATCGTCACTATTATTATTTGGAGGAGATTAACCCACTTGAGCAATACCAAGGAAATCTAATATGCTTAATTTATTTTTATTTTTATTAATTTTGTATAGTTGTGATATTACAATCTAATGACATTACATAGTGAGAGCTCTCTAAATTTAAGTCTTCAAAATCATGCTGCTGTCAAGTGGTACTAAAGAAATGCTTCTTACAAAAAAGAAATGTTTCTTATCAACAACATAATTTATGAATTTCATGAAATTTCTTTCGGTTAAACATGATTCCAGAAACCTCTGAAATAAGTAATCATTTTGTTTTTAGTTAGCAGTTTTAAGTTCTGGATTGAGTTCAGTTCTCTTAAATTTTTGTTTACTTCATTGCAGCGTTTGCACCCATTCATGGAGGAACTGTGTCTGATTGTCGTGATGCAAACTCCTGGAACCAACCTCTAAATGCTGATCGATATTTTAGTCAAACTGAAAGGAATTGAAATGAGACTAACTGAAAAGCTGCCTACACGTGTGAAAAGGGGGCTTCGGATACTTCTTCCTTCCCACTTCACAAATCTGCACTCCTGTCAACGTTAATAGCTAAGTCTTCTGCGAATTTGACTGCTTTTAGTTAGTTTCTGATGGCTATTTTAAAATGCAATGACAGCAGAAGATTCCAGGTTCATCTGGAAAAGTAGGAAAAATTATGGTCCGAACGGAAATATGATTAGTATACCAAATATCAATACTCCAAACCCCTCTGCCACCAGGTTTTCCTTTGAGAAATGGAAGAAAAGAAGTGAGTATTAAAAAACCGAAGAAAAATATTATTGTATCTATGAAACTCATCTACTTTAGAGTACATATCTTTCTTAAGTATTTTACTGTTGGCTTGAGTGGCGGAATCTTGGTACTTAATTTTCTTGAGATGCTCCCTCTGGACGCACACTATCATCCCACAGTGCATTTTATTTTAAAGCTCTTTTAAGAACTCATTCTGGATGCATTTCGATTTATTAAAGAAAAGAAAACAAACCAGCAAAAGGGAGTTAAAATAACATTATGAATAAAATACTTTGGCACACAGACTTTTCCTCTAAAAAATATATTTGTTAGTCTAAATTTTAATTTTGTTAGGAATATTTTTTGAGAATATACTGTTTCTTTTATTAATATTTAAACATATTAAACAAATAAAAAAAAATAATTTAAATTAATTAATCCTTTAATTTCAACGAAGGGAGTCGGGAATTCATTGCGATGGTTCATATCAAGAAGACTACAGTACGCTTTACGCCGAGCTCCGCAACCCCTCGTGCTGTCCACTACTCCCCCATCTTCTACGTTCACTGATTTGGTCCCCAACGGCCCATCGTCCCACTCTTCTATCGGCGCTGTCGTTGGGGATGCCACTTCCCATAACTCCATCCAAAATGCTATACAAGCTAGCAGTAATAATCAATAACAACCGGCACAAAAATCTGATTCTGCTTCCAAAATTCTCTTGCTGGTATTACATGTTTCACATGTTAATACTGCCCTTTTTGTTTCTGCTTTGGGCATTCATTTTTGTAAATTATTGAAACCAACATTTTCAAGCTTCAACTATGAAAGATATTGAGAATCCTAATTAATTATAACAGGCCCTTATGATTGTGAAAATTAAAGAAAAAAAAAACTTTCAACGGTGGTATCGTTATTCTTTCTAATTTCAAGAATATAATAAATTTACCAATAGCTAGAATTTCTGACACACCAAAAATTCTGCTCTGGTCCTTGTTTTCGTTGTCAAGAATGTAGACAGGCTGGAAAGAAGATGAGTTTAGTGATGTGTTGTGTTTGTGGATATGATTTGAGAGTGTCAGTTCATGTAAGAACTTTCTAAATGGCCATGAAGTTTTCTGGTTTACAGAGCCTTTGCCATTCTCTCTTCCCTACATTGATTCCTCTCGATAAGAACACACATTGGGGTGGTAGTTAAGGGCATTTCAGGAGTTATAAAATCCATTAATTTTGAACATTTAATGAAAAAGTTAACGTCCCTATTAAACCGCATTGATAGAAGCGACCTAATAGACTAATTAAACTGCAAAGGCCCAGCTCAAGAAAGTCTAAATGTGGAAATAATCACGAAGTATAGATTAAAATCCAACAGCTGAGAAATCACATTTGAAGTGCATAGATCAAATAATTACTGCAAAATGTTGTTTGTGGCACTAGATGATGCCCTTGTTATGGAATTCTAAAGACTCCCAGGTTAAAATCTCAAATCTAAGTTAGGTTGCTAAATTTTTGTTTTGTTTTTCGAATTTCTTAATTTCTATGTGAATATGCCTTCTTGTCAAATTAAGAAAATAGCTTAGTTAAAGTCTAAAAAGTTGAATTAAGGTGGCATTTGGTTCTTAGAATATTTTATTTTTAAAAAAGAATGAGATAGATAAAAAAAATTTAAAAAAAGTATTTTTTTTTTGTCATTTCACTTTTTTTAAATTTATTTGTTGTATTACCATCAAATTTTTATTTTCATATTTAGTTTATAAAAAATATTACTGAGAATATAATTATCTTTCTAAAAATATCTTTGAAGAGAAAAAATTTGAAAGAGATTTAGGGATTATAATTTAGGAATTAAGATTTAGAGTTTAAGAGTTAGAGTTTTAAGATTTAGAATTTATAATTTAAGAATTAAGTGTAGGGTTTATGATTTAGGGGTTCGGGTTTAAGGTTTAAGAGTTAGGTTGTAAGGTTTAGAGTTTAAGGGTTAGGTTGTAAGGTTTAGGATTTAGAGTTTAGGGGTTAGGGATTAGGGTTTAAAGCATATAGTTTTAGAGTTTAGGGGTTAAGGTTTTAGAATTTATGAGTTAAGATTTAGAGTTTAGGATTTATAATTTAGGAGTTAAATTGTACGGTTTAAGATTTATGAGTTAAAATTTAAAATTTAGAAATTATGATTTAGAATTTAGGGTTTATGGTTTATCATTTTAGAGTTTAAAGTTTAAAATTTAAAATTTATGATTTATTAGTTATGGTTTAGAGGATAGAGAATAGTATTTTAGGATTTAAGATTTAAATTTTTATTGTTTAAAAGTTAGAATTTTTAGATTTAAGGACTAGTGGTTATTAAAAAAGAAGAAAGTGTTAAGATTCAAAGAAGGAATGATAGTTTTGTAATTTTAATTCTCAAACTTTCCCATTCCTATAAGAAACTTGTATTCCCACTTTTATGGGTGAAAATAAAAGTGGCAAGTTCTTTTTAAAAATTTTATTTTTGAAAATAAAAAATTATTTGAAAAGAAATTTTATTTCTTATACTAAACATAGAAAAAAAAAACTTTTCGCCACTTTCTTAGAAATCTTAAAATATTCTTAATACCAAACACTACCTAAACACTGTGTGACTACTATACAAAAAGAAAATTAAAAATGTAATATAAAATATGAATATAGAGTTTATTCTACTATTATTCAAACTAAATAGACACATTGACAAAAAACATTCTAATTGTTTCAATTACTTGAAATTTCTAACATACATTTTAACAGTTATCTAAATAAAGTATTTTGTTATAAAGTCTATCAAATACTCTCTAAAATTACTTTCTCATTTTATCTCATCTAAACACATACTTAATTTATTTGCTATAATATTAATCTTTTTGGTTACATTAATAGAACGAAAGTTCAAACCTAAGATGAATTGCTAACTACCAACACCCCTAATTATTAGACTATATTGATTGGCTTTATGATAATATTAGTCTAATACTGTGCATATAAAATAATTATTGTGAAAAATTATAACATCTGGTAAGGTATTATGAAATTGAATTTTTCGAATAACAAAACTTATATTCAATGCTTTAAAAGTGGGTAGTTTATGTTCTCATTCTATTTACTTTCAATGTCTGTTTTTTAGATGAATATATTCTAATGATAATATATTAGTTTGACAAATTCTCAAACGTGTTGTTTGATAAAAAGATTCTTTTATATTTTCCTGAAAAATCTACTAAAGTATCTTAAAAATTTTAAAATTTGATTCTATTTTTATTCTTTTATTTTTAAAAATTATTTTTGAAAATTATATTTAAAAATTATTATGCAGAATAAAAAAAAATTATTTAATAAACTGTTTTGAAAATATATTATTTTTTTGTTTTTTGTGTTCTGAAAATAAAAATAGAAATCAAAAATAATTTTTTTTATTTTAAAAATAATTTATTTTAAAATTTATTTTCAAAATAATAATAAAAAAATAATTACTCAACGAGTTTTTTTATTTTAAAAATAATTAAAAACAAAAAATATTTTTTTTAAATTAAAAATAAATAAATTTTTAATTTTTTAAGAGATTTTTTTTACCGATTTGGATCCTCGCGCCTTTTGTGCGTGTGCGTGTGATTGATCTATAATTTTTATAAATGAAGCATAAATTTATTTTTCACTATTCTTAGTATCTTGTAGACAAAAGATGTGATGTTTTGAGTTTTTTTTCTCATTAAATTATTAAATTCTTGTAAGAGTGAATTATTATTTTTATATTTAAAAAATATATTTTTTAATTTAATTTTTTTAAAAGTTTAATTTTTTAAACATACTATTTAAAAAATTATTTAAAAAATACATTTTTTTGTACATCTTTAAAAATAATTTTACGTTAACTCTCTTCGTACAAATTTAATAAATTTATTTAACTAATCAAAATATTTACTTAATTAAATTAGATTTCATGTGATAGATTTTTTAGGATGACAAATTGACAATTTCACTAACTTACTGCTACTTTAGTATTTTTTATTTATTTTGAACTTTAAACTATGCTTTATCTCATTATTAAATTATATATATATATATATATATATATATATATATATATATATATATATATATATATATATATATATATATATATAATTTTAATCAAATAAAAAAAATAGAGGAGAAGATTTATTGTTCTAGCTTTTCTCTTGGTGCACAGTGTTTAAAAAACAGTGAAAAAGGAATTTTTATTTTATAGAATCTATAGATCAATTTAAAAAAAAAAAAAACAAGAGGCATGAGATTAATGAAAGGCTGCGCTCCAACGCGCAGCACCCTCTGCTACTCTAAAAGTAGGGGTGTACATAGATTCGGTTTTGGACCTCAACCAAACCGAACCGACCATAAAAAAAAAAAAAATTGGATCCATTCGGTTCGGTTGGGGTCCAACCAACCGAACCGCCAAAAGGCGGTTCGGTTGGTTCGGTTCTTTTAAAAAAAAAAAAAATTTTTTTTTGATAAATTTTTTTAATTTTTGACCCATTTAAATTTTTTTGGGCCTAATTTTTTTTTTTAATTTTTGGGCTTATTTCGAATTCTTTGGGTCCATTTCAAAAAATTTTAAAAAAATTATGTAAAATATTTTTAAAATATAATAAAAAATAAATTTAATAATATAAATTAAATATATTAAAAATAATTTGGTTCGGTTCGGTTTGGTTCGGTTGGACCGTCCCAACCGAACCAAACCGAACCGAATCGGTCGGTTTTTTAAAAAAAAAAATCGAACTAAACTGATTTTAATCGGTTTGGTTCGGTTTTTGGTCGGTTCGATTTGGTTTTTTCGATTTAGTTCGGTCCGGTTTGATTTTTGTTCACCCCTATCTAAAGGTGCAGCGGAGGATCCAAATCCCTCTTTTCCCGGTATAATATGGGTAACTAAATTCTATCTGCACCGACTGAGATTTTAGGATTCCTTTTCTCCGTTTCTTTGTTTTCCTAATGAGCTTCATATATTGAGTTTGCTTACTCTATTTGATCGAAATTTATCTACTCTATCCATTCATAGTTGTCGCTAGATTCTGTGTCTCTTTCTTTTCAAGATCTTCTTTCATTTCTTTCTCTTTGTCGTCTTCTTCGAAAGGCTATAGCAGAGGTATCCTTGATTGTAGCATTGCGTCGACTAGAGCAAATTCTTCATCCTCTTTGGAAGGCTCTGTTTGATTGCGTTTTTTTTTTCTTATTCTATTTGACTGTAATTGAGCATATACAGAAACATCTTTGACTTAGTTTTCTAGCCATAGTTTCCAATGATATGCCAAACATTGTAGATAATTACCCGAGCAGTTAATTTCTAGATTTGAATTCCTTAAATAATTGAATCTTTGTGATAAATTAAGAATCTTTGTACCAATAATCACCTAATAGATTTAATTGAAAATTTTCTGATCTACAGTACGATCAATCCAACAAGGATTTTGGATGCCGATCCATTTCTCTGGGGACCTCCAATATTCCGTCCTGCTGAAATAGCAATGATTTTTTTTATAAACACTTATGAATTTTCTTTTTGAAAAATTATTTTTATAAATAAGTAACTTATTATTTGACCAAATTATTAATTAAGCGTTTTTACTTATTATTTTGCCATTTTTTCTTAATAAAAAAATGTAAATAGTTTTACAAAATATTGATAGAAGAATTGTTTATTAACGATATTACTTAGGTGCAAAGGTTTTTTAATAACATTTATTTTTATAACGGGCTAGAATCCAAGACTTTACAGAGAAATTGTTGAAGGCAAACTCTCATATGAAGTTATAAAGTTAGATAAGGCAGAATTTATTCAATAAATACAAAGGAAAAGCAATCCATCTCAAACCTAAATCCTTGAAATTGAAATTAACGGAATAAAGTATAAATAAATTTGGTTTCTTATTAGACTTTTTTTAAAAATTAAAAGATATTTTTATCTCACTTTTTACCAAATCTGCATTTAACTATTTTTTTTTTTTTTTTTTTTGGTAGAGTCGTCCTTCTTCGTGAGAAGTTTGGCTCACCTTGATTAAACTAATGCGAGTTGTTCAAAATGAGAACGACTAAGAGTCTAGTTGGGTGAAATAAATTTTAATAAGAATAAAAAAAATTTATTATTTAGTATAAAAATAAATAAAAAAATAAAAAATCGTATAAGTAAAAAAATTAAATTATTTTAAATTATAAATTATAAATTTTTTTATTTTAATATGAATTAAATTATTTTTAAAAAAAAATAATTTTTTTATTTGTATTTATCACTTTATTCATTTTTATAATAAAATATAATAATTTTTTTTATCATAATTAATTAATTTAAAAAAATCATATATTATTAAAATACTAAAATATAAAATCTAGTAATTATAATAAATTATTATAATATAAATTTTTTATAATAAAAAAAATTACATACTCAAATTAAATACAACAATAAAATCTTAAATTTTAATTTTTTTTTTAAAAAATGACCTTTTTTATTTAATAAAAATGAGTATTTCATAAAATGACTATTAAATTCAACTAAACTATAAAATTTTAAATTTTATCATTTATTTCTTTTTCCTTTCACTCAACTAAACATGACCTAACGTTGGCAACCAAAGGGGGAGGCGTCCTTAGTTTTTTAATCGCCGTCCAGTCAATTAAGGGGATGAATTTGCAAAAAGCATATTCTCCACCGATCAGTCTCCCCCCTCGCCACCCCCACCCCCCTTTTCTTTTTCTTTTTTTTCTTTTTCTTCTTCTTCCCTACTCTCATTTTCCCTTCTCCGTTCCTGCGTTTTTTTTCTTCCTTGGCCATTTGCGTTTTTCCTTCTCCATCGTATCTTTCTCCATTTCCTATCTCTGCTTATTGATTTTGTGTTTGCTTCTGGATCCTTCTTCCTCCAAAAGGTAAGAGTTTAGTTGATTTGTTGGTATTTTTTAAGTATATTTAATTACTGAATTTTTATTTTTATTTTTCTAAAACAATTTAAAAATTTTATAGTTAGATTTTAGAAGAAAAAAACTGTAGTTAGTATAATGGTTTTATTTAAAATTTCATTGTAATTATTTTAAAAAATTAGTTATTTAAATTTTATGATGTTATTTAAAGCTTTAGAACTATAGGTAACAATTTTATGGTTTTATTTAATTTTTTTATTGTAATTATTTTAAAATTTTTGTAGTTATTTATGTTAGAAGAAATTTTTTGGCTGTAAAAATATTAGAAAAAATTTAAAAATTTAGTTAGTATGAATTTAGTAATTTCAGGAAAAATTTAGAACTGTAACTAATAACTTTAATAATTTATTAAAATTGTTGTTGTAATTATTTTAAAATTTATGTAATTAGAAATGTAAGAAAAAAATTACTAATGCTAATAATTTTTGTAATTTTAGAACTGTAGCTAGTATATATTTAGTAATATTAAGAAAAATGTAGAGCCATGCATTGCTAATAATTCTATTCATTTATTTAAACTTTTGTTGTAATTATTGTAAGATTTTTGTACTTAGTAATGTTTGAAAAATCTTAGAAAAAATTATGAGTTTAGAAAATATTTAGGTTGACTATTTAGTAATGTTGATAGAAAACATATTTAGCTGATGTTAGCATCACTATTTAGCTAAATACTAGTACTCCATATGATGTTAGATAAAATTTAACTTTGGCACTATTTTGTGACTTTGATACTTGAAAGGTATATTGTGGTCATTTTTTTCTCTAGAATTCTATTTTAGTCAACAAAATTGGCTTTGGAGCTAACTTTGTGCACACACTAAGATTTAAGTCCCAGTTACAGGATAAAACATGAGTGAAAAATATTTTTTTTATGTTTATCCAAATGCCAAAATAGATCAAGGATCTAATGGTCTTTTAAGTATGACGCCGCTAAGAGTTGATGGTGAGATGCGTGTAGCAAGTCTTGAAGCTGCTGATTCACCAAAAGTTAAAAATTTTGACACATCAAAGAGTTGCACATATGATTTGTAAACTATACATCTCTTCCAATCTCCTATTCTTTTTACTACTACAAATTTAATTTATGATGACGATTTTCAGAAACTGGTTTATTATCACTCACAGAATCCTTCCCTTACAATGTTGGAAGTGTAGTAGTGATAAATACAATAGAGGTTGACTTGAATGAATATGTTAATTTGAATGAACAAGTTGATTTAAATGGTTATGAACAACAATTCTTTGCGACATTTGGAGCCTTACTTGATTCTTAATGTCACAATCTCTAATTAGAGAGTACATAACCGATATGAATAGGTAATAATGACATTTGGAGCCTTACTCTACTTGCCGATTAGTTGTAGAGAATAGATCTATTTCTATAATTTATTTGAAAAATATAATAATAGATAAGTGAATTTTACAATTTATTGAATAAGTAACATATACTATAACGAAACATGACAAGCAATAGGTACGAATTTTTCACAATAACTTGTAGTCCAAATAAATCCTAATATTAAAAGTATACAAATGAAAATCAAAGATTGACATCTTTGATAAAATAAGATAAATAATTATTTTAGAAAATATAACAACTTCTACAAAAAATGCTATCACAAAAACTTATAATTTCAGGAAAATAACTACATTAAGAAAAATAAATTTATCAATATAATCTATTCAAACCTTATAATTTCATAGGGATTTTCTTTGTCAGAAATGAAATCCAAGTATACATCTTCATAGAAAAATTACTTGGAAAAACCATATCATTATTCCTATTTGAAAATTTTCTCATTTACAATAATGAAATTCACTAATTAATTCATATCAAATATATTATAATGACCCTATATCAAATAGTCTTGCTTGTTACAGTCCAATAGAAATCGACATATCAATTATATTATAACAATCTTACGTTAAAACATTTTACATGTGTATAGTTTAATAGAAATCAATAACTTCTGTGTATAACGTAAGACAAAAATTTTAGTTAAACTTATAATTATTATCAGATATAATTTGATAGCATTAATAAGTTCAAATATTAAATTTAATTAGAAGAGATTTAAGTTGAAATTTGTAGAAAAATTTAATAAATCTAATAAGTTTTATTGTTATAAAAATATAATAAATTTAGTTATTCACGTTTAGAATTAATTGAGAGGATTATATATTAAAATCATTCATTATTTTTAAATACAGAATAAGAGAGGGTAATCGTCATTCAAAATAGTCAAAAAAACATTCCACCTAATCATAATAATAATAGGAGACATTCTGATATTCTTAGGCTAATCAAAACAATCAAAAAATATTATGCCTAATAATAATAATAATAATAAGCGAAATTATGTCATTCCTTTGCGATAACAATATTTAGATCAATCAAAAAATATTACCATTGATTCAAGATACACCAAGATTAATATTTACTTTTGCTAGCTAATAGTATTTTTGAAAATATTCCTCTTTAAAAAATAATAATTAGAACCATAAATTTATCTTTAACTAAATCATTATATGAAAAATAATTC
The DNA here is from genome assembly GCA_037074535.1 of Gleditsia sinensis. Taxonomy (NCBI): domain Eukaryota; kingdom Viridiplantae; phylum Streptophyta; class Magnoliopsida; order Fabales; family Fabaceae; genus Gleditsia; species Gleditsia sinensis. The sequence continues at coordinate 49,745,887 of CM073469.1, forward strand.
CATAATTAAATAAATTCAGAAAGGATTACTATATATTCAATCTTTATCAATCAAAGGTACTTCCAAATACAAAATATAATTTCAAATGCAGTAACATGTTGGCTACACCACGTACCAAAGTTATGAACATCATTCAATCTCTTGTTCACAGATTCAGAATATTTCATTAAGTCAAAACATAGTTTCAATATTACTCTTTAATCATAATCTAATCCGTTAATTTCAAAGCACATGTTATTAAATCAATATCTTTATCAAACATTTAATTAGTTTATTCATACAGAACATAACTAGAATTATATTTTTTTAATTTATTTTTATATTATTTGAATTATAAATAGTTCAACTAGTATTAAAATAAAAATCTTATGGTTTAAAAGGTACCCAAAAAAAAAAAAGAACAACGGTAGCACGTGAACTAGAGGGAGTGGGCTTTGTATCAACTTTCTGATGTGAGCTTTGTTTTAATTTTTCTATCACAATTTTAACTATTAGGCTTTGGTTCTAATCGCTAAAAATGGGCCATGTATCTCACAAAAATAAGTCATCATTTTATTTGGGTTGACATTATGCAACTATATGTGTCACAGTAAATTTAACCCATTAATTTAATTCTTGTTATTTTTTGTATTTGGACAGGAATGGTAATTTGAACAGGAATTTTGGATACCCAATAATATCTATATCCAAAATAAATACTCGACATCCTATCAAAAATGTATAGTGGATATGCTTTGAATTTTAAAATTATATATCTAAATTATGTCGGGCAAATTTGAATTTAAAATTCAACTATCTAATTTTCATTCAATATTAATGGAAAAATAGGATTCCCGAGATCCTATAGTGACCCTTAATTTTTCCCCTTCCCCTCTATTTTCTCATTTCTCTCTTTTGCCCGTGTCACCTCTCTCGCACTAGGCATACGATATCAAATCTTCGACTTTCGGTGTTTGAATCAGAAATTGGAATAGAACATCAGGTCAAATGGTGTTGAAACCTCTAAAATATGAAGAATCACTGTAATAGGAGACTAACTCACCTCCATGTACCATCAATGGCCATAAAAGATCTCAACCCAACATCTTAGATATATGCATTTCTCAACCTCTATTTATCACACTATGAGTACCATTTGAACAAAAGGAGTTGATATATCAAGATATGGTGTCTTTATTATCCAAATAGGTTGGAAAATGAAAGGATCATACAAGGAATCAATCCATGACGACAAAGGCCTAGATCTCACAGTTTTTTGTGCCTGAACAAGGAAACTAACCTCGCCATTAGAATCAGAAAGCTGTGAAACCTTCAGAGACAAACTCTTGCCATTCATGAAGCCTGCATATGCTTTCATGCACTATCATGTGAAGCCCACACACAATGTGAAACAGGTCCAAACCCCTCGTTTGACGTGTTTCACCCTTTCCTACCCGACCCATTTTTTACAACCAATTGACTATTGATTGTTGACTTAATCGTTGACAATTAACAGATGACTTCAACTGTTGACAGAGCTTTGGGCAATTGATTTTCACATTTTAGATCCCTTCAATAGGTTTTTGAATCTCCAAAACTCAAAATTTACAATCATTCGAGTTAAAAAAAATTAAAAATTTGTTTTAAAGTGAAGGATTTTTTTAGTACTGTTAATACTGTAAATAAATAATACTTATTATAATATGATTATTTTTTAAATTTTAACATTACAAGATATATATATATATATATATATATATATAATTAATCGATTTCCTTATCCTATATGGTAAGTATAATTATTTTGAAATTCTTATCAATTTGATAAATTATAATTTTTATTTAAGAATGTATTTTGTTTAATATCATAAATTTTAGAAATATAAGTACTCTGGGAACTAGTTCTGTGATTGTTACCCTCCAATGAGATAAATTTATTGAGGAATAAAGATGGAAGTTGATTTTTTATGACATTCTACACTGATATTTGTTATAAAGCTTGAAATGTGATTACCTCTATTGAGAAGGTGATGAATTCCTTTAAATGCTTTGTAAATGTTAACATAACTATTACGTTTTGAAAGACTTGGTACGGCTAACAGGTAGCTCCCTATGGTAGAATTTTGATTTGGATTGGTATTATAGAAAGGCAACGCATAGGAGCTCGTTGAGCATCTTTCTAAAATCAATTTGACTATTATACGGCTTGGAGGGTTATTATTTATGACTATTTTCCCATATCTTTCCAAATTTTGCATTTCATTAATTATATGAACATTTTCTCGTTGAGAGGAAGCTTAGTCAATTACTATAGTTAACAGCAATAGTTGCAAGTCTTCGTGCACCTTGGTTTGAACTTCAACTAGCAAAATCCCAACCCTCTGTGCTAGCCAAAAGAATATATTGGTTTTGTTATGATGGAAATGGATTGAAATTGGCCCGTGTGCCTGATCATGGTTAGTTATTATAGTTAGCTATATGCTCATCGAGTTTGGATTAGTTCTATTAGAGTCCCTTTGACCAAATTTTTCTCAAAATTATTTTATGAATTTATTAGAAGTTTAAAAGTTTAATTTTCTCAATATTCTTTCAAATGATCATCACTTTAAAATTCTTAGTTATATTTAATTACTTGAAATTTACAAAATATCATTTAGATTATTTCTTTTAATTATAATTATTATTTCTTTTGTTTTAAAATTCTTACAATCTCTTTTATTAAATTGCTTGAGCCCTAGTTTGTCCCATTTCCATTATAGTATGTATTATCTAAATTTTCTAAACTTGTTCCTTATGTTTCATTTGTGTTTCAGGTAAAATTTTATAATCTAGTCCTTCATCCGTAGCTTGATTTGACGAGTGTTCTTTTTATGTCCAAATATTGGATTGTGTGGGTCACACATCTTGTTTAGATTTTGAATCTCTCAATTAGTATTGGACTCTAAATCTGTTCCGTAATTCCCCATGCAGGATTCATGCTTCCAATTACAGGTGGAACTCACATGTTATATGTTATTATTTTGGAAATTCTGTTTATACTATTTAGGGTAGACCATGATAAATTGTGAAGTTCTTGAATTACAAATTTATTGTGGATAAAGGCTTAAGCGACTGAGCTTGTCCAAATTTCCCACACCAGTTTTTCCACCTATCGATTTTTAGACAATATTTTAGGTGTTTTGGATATTTCAAATATTCTAGATATATTAGATATTTAGGATGCAAGTATTAGAAATGTAAATTTTTTGTTCCATTTGAATATGGTTTGGATTAGTGGAAATGCGTTTTAGATTTGGATATTGAAAAAATGACAGAGTACTTGCCCATTGCCATTCCTCTTAATTACTTTAGCATATGGGGTTGACTAAATGTTGGAAAAAAAATTATGACACCTAACGTGGCAGGCATTGGACGCATTACAAAACCCACACCCCATATTGGAATCCATTGTTTATGTTAATCAAAATAGGTCAACCTGGCTCATCTAAGTTGACTCACCATGTTTGACCCATAAAATGTCATGCTTGATCGGCTTGTTTTCTAATGGATTGAGAATTTAGCAACATTACTCACTTAAGGTGAGTTGGTGCGTCATATAAGTTGATTCACTTAACTCACAAAAATAGGTTAGCTAGTTGGCCTTTTTTGGCAAACTCAAGCTTAGTCTCTCTTCATTCATTTTAACTTCAAGTATGACTCTTATTATTTCTTAATTTGGCTCTAATGTTAGTCTCTATTCTCCATTCTCTTTTTAATTGTACAATGACTTAGTTTAATTTAATTGTGATATCTCATTAATTATGTAATGATTTGGTTTTTCAAAATTATGTTGTAAATCAGTAGAATTAAATTCCAAATAAGGAGTAGTTGAAAAAAAAAATATTTTTTTTTTAAAATTAAACCTAGTGACCAACCCAGTTTGTAACAACTCTATTTTATATATATATATATATATATATATATATTTTTAAAATTTCATGAAATCATTACCTCTTTATCTCTAACTATTTAACCCATAATAACATTCAAGTAAAATTTACCAAATATAATTAAGGTTTATGAAATATTATTAACACTTATACAATTCTGAATTCACATACACATTATTAATCAAAACATCTGTACAAAAATCAAACACATATAAGTCTACATTTTATTCATCCATATTGACTAGTTTCAGAGATACGAGTGCGAGTGGTTGCATCTTCACCGAAATCTTAACTTACTCGACCCAATATACGCTAAAAGCCGGTTATAGAGAATATCTGTATAACTTAATTTTTTGAACATGATATAGAAATATAGTAAGAATTAAATCTCAGTAGGTTCAACAATAAATCATGATTATCATCAATATAACTCATCATATTATGTTTATCTATATAAACTACAGTAAATATAAACTACAGTAAATATCTTTAGGTCACATGAATGCACTTTATCCATGCACATAAAAATTGTATAGTTATGACATGTATTGTATGAATAACTATTTTCAAAATATCATATGATAGCTATCAACTAATTTTCATGTCAAGTTACCCCAGTCAGGGTAAGTACTTTATACTCTCCGATATGTACTTTTCTCGTTCCGTCCGACATGGCACAATTTCATTTCTCATTAACATATTCATAGCCGTTGGTAGGGAATCCCTTATTAGTGCACCACACAAACCGCCATGTAATCGTGCTCATTTCTTTTCTTTTCTTTTTACATTAACAGCCAAAAATATGATTTCAATAATAAGTATGTTCATTATACTCTCATACCATAATTTTTCATTAAAATATAATCATTACAAAAAATCATTGATAATCATGCCATAAATATAGTCGTTTCAAATATCATTTTATAAAATATTTTCATGTCAAAATTTTAAACTTAAGATGGTAAGGAGTGCATGCAATTGCAATGGCTATGAAATACCCTAGTCATTTATTATTTTCATTTTATAAGATTCTCCTTATTTTTTAAATATTATTTTTCTCTCTCACTAAACAAAGTATAACACTCTCATTTTAAATCCGATTGAGGTGATCTTAGTGTCAATTGAAAGATAATACAATTTTATAAAACCCTTATGTTGAACATTTTAGTAAAATCTTAAGTAATCATGGTGCTACTACTCCCTCAATTGCAATGTTATTTCTTCTCGGGTATGTTCAGACCTCTACTTATTAATTTGACTATATCTCCTTCATATGAACTGCAATTGAGGTGATTTCAAAGCCTATAAAAAACTAAGACACTTATATATAATTTTCATGTTTATCATTTCTTCAAGTTTTTTACTAATTATTTTTAGAAAATCAAAAACAAAAATATTTACATTTACCACATTGGATTCTAGACTGATTCTAACATTAACTTATTAATAAGCCATATCTCCCTCATATGGACTCCAAATTAAATGATTTTAGAGCCTATAGATCCGTGATACATATATCTATATTTATTATGTTAACAAATTCCTTTATTTCTCTATAGATTTTGCCCAAAAATTCAAAAACAGAAGCATACTTAACAGATTCTTTCCTGGTTAGCTAGTTTTTCACATTTTCTTATTAATCTGACCATAACTCCCTCATATTGATTCCAATTTGAATGATTCTAATGTTTAAAATTTTTTGAGACATATATCTATATTTATCATGTTAAACATTTCTTTTAATTCTCTACATATTTTTCTCAGAAATTCAAACACCAGAAGCATACCTAACAGATTCTTCCCTGGTTAACCATTTTCTGACAACTGCTTACAAATTAGGCAATATCTCCTTCATCTAGACTTTAAATTAAGTGATTCTAGTGGATAAAAATTCCTGAGACATATATCTATATTTTTCATATTAACTATTTCTTTTAATTCCTTACCGATTATTCTCAGAATTTCAAAAATAGAAGCTTCCTTGGTTACTCCGAAATCCAGTTTCCTAATCAAACATTTCCTAAGGTTTTATTTCATCTTTATATTATGTTCTCTTCTATTTTATTTCTAATTTACATCTAATTATTTTTCATCAATTTTTCACTACATTTAAATATACAAAATAGCAGCATAAAAAAAATTCTAAAATTTTACCACTCATAGCCATACCTCCTATGCGAAACTTTCCACACCAATGGAAATGTTCAAAATATTCATCATATGCAAGATAACATGTAACATGATATAACAATATTCATGACCAATTATCAAAGTAACAAATATTATAAATTTCGTCAAAGTTATAAGATCAAAATCCCAGATAAATGTTACAAATTTCAAAACTTTTTTTCACAAAGAAATATTATTAAACCTACCTAAAGATCTTCCTAACTCACTTATTGAATTCTTTTTCTTGTTTCCTCTTGAAGGAAGTAGCAAGATTTTTCCATTCTTTTAACTTTTCTAACAACTTAAATAAGAGAAGGATAGTGAGTTTTTGAACCCTAAGAATGAAGAGAAAAGATAAATTCAAGTGGAGATTAAGCTAACTTATCTTGAGTACTTAGTTCTCTAAACTTCTCCTTCTTCTTCCTTTCTTTCTTCTGCTCTCTTTCTCTCCTTTTTTCACTTTACCTTACTTCTATTTTTCCTCTCCCTCACTTAGACGAAATTATAATGTTATAAGGGTGAGTTTTACTTAAATAAACTATCAAGTGATTCACCTTTCACAATCATGGGTCTACCTTATCACAATTAGAATGCACTTGATTGTTTTTTGAGGAAAGACAACTCATGTTCTTGTCTTCCACTTCATTAGTCAATATACGCATAGCAAAAGGAGATTTGTATTTTAAAAATCATGATAAAATGTTCTTAAGATAAGAGACAAGGGACAAGGTCCCTTTGATTTAGGAATTTATTTCATTTTTCTTTTGTTTCACTTAAGTATGATAAGTTTACCTTTATAGGTGGCAAATTTTCAGCCCTTGAGTCTTTCTTGCTTGGCTGAAATTATTTATGTAGGATAAGGATATTTTATCATAATGCAATGTATTATTACCCACTTGTTGAAATTATGAATATAGGATATATATATATATATATATATATATATATATATATATATATATATATATATATTGTCTTAAAGCCATGTATTATTACCTACTTGTTGAAATTATGAATGTAGGATATAGATATTTTTGTCTTCCTCTCCATTAGTCAAGATATACATAGTCAAAGGAGATTTTTATTTTAAAAATTATGATAAAATGTTCTTAAAACAAGGGATAATGTCCTTTTGATTTAGAGATTCTTTTTCTTTTTCTTATGTCTCACTTCAATATGATAGGTTTGCCTTTCTAGGTTGTAAGTTTTCAGCCCTTGAGTCTCCCTTATTTTGCTGAAATTATTTATGTAAGATAAAAATATTTTGTCATAATGCTATGTATTATTACCCACTTATGAATTTAGGATATAGATGTTTTGTCTTAAACCCATATATTATTACTTTTTGAAATTATGAATGTAAGATATAAATTTTTTTTCTTAATACCATGTGACCTAATCTTGATTATTATTACGCTACTATTTCCTCATATGATTCTTATTTTTTTTTCTTAGATTTGGACTCATTCTTACCCATTTCTTTTACTTTGACTAAAATTCTACCTTTCATAAAGGGATTTGTCACATTTTTATGATTTTTGGGCTATCGGTCCAACTTCTATATCTTAATCCAAGTTTATATTTTATTTCTTACTTGGGCTATCCTATTGGTTTGTTAAAAATTCATGTAAAGTGGAAAAACTCTATATAAAGTGACCATAGGTGAAACCTCAATTTATGGATATAGATGTAAAATTTAATAACTCTAACTCTTAAATTAAGAAAAATTACCCTAATCCAATTTTTTTGAAATTTTAAAATCTTTACTTATTTCACAAAAAAAATATCTTCTTTACCCAAAATTTTTGTATCTCTTTAATACGTTATTTCTAATTTTTTCTATTAAGTTTTCTCTCTTTCTCTATTCCCTTAATGTTAAAAATGTTTTTTATATATAAATATAAGGTGAAAATTTTTTAAGGATTATATTTTTTAGATATTTAAAATTTTTTAATAAATTTTATTTTCTTAATTAATTATTTATGTACTTTTATTAATAAAAAAACAAAATTATAGATATTACATTAGATATTGATGTATTTTTATTAATAAATAAAATGAAATTAATGATGTTACACAGCTCAAATCAAATTTTATGATTTCAGTTAATGAGTTTATAAGAAATTTTATTTAACAAAAAAGAAGTTTGGGTTAGACCCTATAAAAAAACTAGGAAAAAAAATGCACTTACCTATCTTCGTATTTTCTTTCAATCATAATTTTTACGATTAACCACGCGATCCATCTAACCCGTTAACGTAACTAACCTTGTGTGGGTTTCAAGTGACTTTTACTTTCACAAAGCATGCAATATTTCACATTTGCCCCTCCCGACTATAAAAGTCAACTTTTCTTCCACCGCTTATTGCTTTCTTCGGCAAATTTCCTATAGACACGCAGTAATGTCAAGGCAACTCTTGGCTTTGTGGCATCTTAATTATAATAAATCAAATAAAGAAATGAGTAAATAGCAACTATCATAGTTGATTGTTGGTGCACTCTCGAAGAGCATACCTTCATCCGGCTCCATCTCAATTAGTGGGGGAAGCACTGGAACATTAGCAAGAAAACACCATGCCCATAGTTGTTTTCGATTTCATTTGTATTCCCAACAAGGACCGACAGTAGTTGCAATTCAGATAACCAAACTCGAATATTTCTAGCGATGGGATGGTGGCGTGGCTGTGTGGTTGACAGCGACGTCATCGTTGCTAGGACATTTTCTGTAGAAGCTGGAGTACACATCGTAGCTGGAGTAGCAGTCCTATTGATTGTGGTCAGCTTAATGTTAAGTGGAAGAGAAGTTAATTTTCAGAATGGAGAAGGTTACACGTTCACATGCTCTGTGAAAAGGAAAAGTCATATTAAACCATATTGCCCTGGCATCTGGCATACCTTCCATGGCGAAATGGAATAATTATGCAGCCCGACGACATCTCTCGGATAAGTGTTGGGCTTCGATGTCTTCTTTAGAATAAGTATTGGGTATCGAGGACATGTCTTTTGGCTTATTCTAAGATATGTAGAAAGTTTATAAGGATAAAAATCTTCACTAGGAAAGAGTCCTTAGATATGGTGCAGTTATATGTTTAACTTAGAAGGCTTGAAATCATCACACAACCACTTTTACATCTTAACAAATATGTTTTTTTTATCTTCCATCCTCTAATTTGTTTTTCCCCTTTGGTTTTGTTTCTAGACGGCTGAATTTATCATTCTTCTCCATTTTCTTCTAATTTTGTTCATCCTTCTTCTTGCCAAAAATTTGGCTTAATCTATATATCTTTGTTTTCCAATTATGAGTTTTTTTATCTCTGTTGTTCTGTATCGGAGACTTTGAAACTTTACGCACACAAACACACATATACATACAGTACAAGAATGGCAAAATCCATTGCTGAACGGTATTTAGCAAGAGATTCTAATGATTTCAAAGTCACCTAACATTTGACCTTGCAAAATTTTAACAATGAATGGACAATCCGTTGCTAATTTAGTGATGCAAAGCTCTTGCTAACTCCGTTTCTAATAATAGTCAACACCAATATTTTAAAAATTAGACTGATCATTGAATCTGTGAAAGAAGTAATTCATGTTTATTAATTCAAATGTTGCCGAATCAAATATAAAAAATATAATATATTTTTTTAATTTATCATATTATAATTAATTTTGATATACTAAAATTGAAATATATAAAATTAATTAAATAAGCAAGTTAAGACAAAAATGATCATATATTACATATTAACATATTTGAAATTTTATTAATACCTTTGTTACATATAAAATGAATTCATAATTCTACATGATATAATACTTATTAATTAATAATAGTTATTATAATACCATTTTTAATCACACAAAAATTAAAAGTATATATAATTATCATTAATATTAAGAAATTAATTATAATGACATTGTTTTGAGTTAATTTTTCTTAAACAGTAAAAATGGTGCAATTTTAATAACAAAAAAAAAGGTAAAAAAAATTCCAAACATTGATCACCAATTTTTGGTCAGTTTTGACTAATTTTTACAATTTTCGTTTGATTCATCGATTTTTTTATTAATTTTTTTGTTAAATGAGTTAAAGAGTTAAATTGAACCAGTCTTTCCAAGGATTCACCCATTTTTTTATCTGACTAGTCATTCTAATCCAATTTTTACAACTCTGTTCAACGCATCTTTGGTGTTGTCTTTTAGGCAACTTAGAAATTCATTGATAAATTTAGATGTAAATAACCCTTTGCTAATTTAGTTGCTAAATTCTTTTCTTAATACATTGCTAAATCTATTTTTAAACTTGGTAACAAAGGTGCTCTATTCCTTATACTTTTCAGCTAGGTCATTGCTAACTATATGTATTAAATTTTGCAACAGACTTGATTTGTCGCTAAATCTGTTGCTAAATTTTTTAATACATTTTTTTTATTTCTTTTATTTTATGTCTAATACCTATTTTTCAATATAGAGAAAACAAATATATAAAAGATAATTTAAAATATGAAAGCTCAATACATAATATTCTAAAATTGCATTACAAAATTAAGTCTTATCATAGTCTTTAAAAATTTTACAATCCATATAAATTTATATAATATCCTACACATTGATTTTGTGGTGGTGCGGACTTTGAATCTCTAGCAGATTGAGATGGGTAACTTGGACAAACATACTGCACAACAGACTAAATAGTTAACTGCATCTTACGTAAAGATGATTGTGTGTCTGCCATTCTCCAATCTACTGCTTGGTTGACAACTTGCTCAAAGTTAGGGTGCCAATGATATTCTGTGCAGGGGAAGGTATTTAAGTTATTCAATAATTTATGCAAATCAAAACCCTAATTTTGAATAACCCATTATACCCTATGATTTTTGAATTTTATGATTTTCACAAAACAGTAAATGAATGGAGACGTATCTTAATCTATTATGTGTGTGTTTGGATTGGCTTTTCTCCCAACGCAAACGTGATTTTTGCAGAATTTGCAGAAGCAACATTTTGTTGCTTCTGACAAAATCACGGTGGAAACGTGCTTTGGGGGGAATCCACCGCGTACACAAACACACCCTATGAGTCACTTGAAGAGAAATTCTCTGTAGATAAAAATTTTAAAAAAATGAAGTTTCTCTCTCTTCACCCTTTTAGGTTTGACACACGTTTTTTGAAGAAAAAAAAAACTGTAACTTAATAGGTAGAGAGAGGATCAATTTCTTATATAAAATTCTTTAATACACATGTACCATCAACATGTGTCATCAAAATAAAATATCTCTCTTATTGACCAATAAGATTTTAACTTTTAAATATCATCATTAAGTGATAATTATCATTGATTCATAATTATCACTAAGTTGTAATTATCATGATTATCATTAAATTATGATTATATTCAAATAAATAAAAAATATATAAAAAAACACATAAGCCAAAATATCTAACATTCTTCCACTTGACCCATGTGACATTATTCAACTTCATAGAACATAATGCTCATATATTAGTTAAATCATTCCTTAAATTGGTCACATCATAAATCATCATTGAGCAAAAAGAAAATTAATAAGGATCATAGTGGTTGTATGTCATCAGTTCAACATAATCCCTTCTATGTATCACAATATTAATTCTATACCCAATATGACATGTAATGAGAGATAACATAATGGTCCAATAATAATGTTTTCATCAGAGACAAATCCTATTAACATTCACATATTTCATTCATGTATATATACTAACAATAAGTAACAAGATGCATAAATAAATAAGAAACAACAAATAAATGAGCTTAAAGTGTCAAGACATAAGGATTGAACACAAAAAGTTCAACAAAAAAGTATATTCTAATGTATTGATAATGAGGCAATTGCCTGGGAATATATACAAGAAGTACAGTCGGTATTATAGGATGATAAGTAGCAAAAAATAAAGAAAGATTTATAGCCTATAATCAGGGAAGATTTCCTTCATAAAGAAGAACTATATACAGGGAAATAAAAAAAAATATTCTGCAATTAATACTCAAAAAAATCTTCATTATTTCTAACACTCCCCCTTAAGCTGGTGAATAAATATTCTTCAGTCCCAGCTTGCTGATTAACTCCTAAAATTTCTGAGTAGGAAGATCTTTAGTGAGTACATATGCTATTTGATCTTTAGACCAAATGTATGGTAGATTAATTATCCCATTTTCTAATTTTTCCTTTATAAAATGTCTATCAATCTCTAAATGCTTTGTGTGGTCATGCTGAATAGGGTTGTGGGCAATACTAATTTCTAATTTATTGTCACAATACAAGTTCATTGGTGTTGTCCTCTTAATCCCCAAATAATCTAGTTTAATTTTTAACTATAATAGTTCACAAATGCCTTGAGCCATAGCTATGAACTCTGCTTCTACACTTAATCTTGCCACTACATTTTGTTTCTTGAGAGCCTCCATAGTCAGCATCTGCATATCCTTCTACCACAAATTCGTTGCTTGGTTGAATGCGAAGTCCTACTCCAAGTGTGGCTTTCAAATACTGTAGAATCTGCTAGATTGCTTGCATATGTTCCTTTCTTGAATTATGCATAAATTGGCTCATGACACTCACCGCATATGCAATATATAGTCTAGTGTGTGAAAGATAAATTAGTCTTCCAACCAAGCGCAATGGCAACATCATCCTTTCTTTCATTTAGATGGTGATCTCTCTCAATGAGAATACTTGCTAGCTAGCTTCCCAATGTCCCAGTTTCTTTTAATAAATCAAGAATATATTTTCTTTGGGACAAGAATATTCCTCCTTTAGAGTAAGCAACTTATATCCCCAAAAAATACTTTAATTTTTCCAATTCTTTTATTTCATATTCTCGGGTAAATTCTACCTTTAATTTCTCCCTTTCAACTATATCATTTATGGTTACTATAATATCATCCACATATACCAACAAAGCTATAAATTTTCCTTGGGGTGAATGTTTTATAAAAAGCGTATGATCTCCTCTACTCTATACATATATCATCTTCTTCATTGCTTTTGTAAAACATTTAAACCATGCTCTAGGGGACTGTTTTAGCCCATAAAGAGCCTTTTTAAGTTTGCATACTTTATTATCACCAAAGTTCTTATTGAAACCCGGTGGTGGCTCTATGAATACCACTTCATCTAAATCTCCATGTAATAAGGTATTTTTAACATCAAATTGATGTAAGGTCCACTGAAAATGCACTGCAAGAGCTAATAATACACTAACAATGTTCATTTTTGCCACAAGAGTAAACGTTTCTCCATAATCTATCCCAAACTTTTGAGTATACCCTTTTGCTATCAATCTTGCTTTATATCATTCTAAACTTCCATCTACCTTATATTTCATAGTGAACACCCATCTACTCCCTATTGGAACAATTCCTGGAGGCTTATCTACAATGTCCCACGTCTTATTTTTGTCAAGAGCTCTCATTTCCTCTTTCATAGCTAGTAACCAATTTTTGTCTTTTAAGGGTTCTTGGACTGTTTGAGGGGTGTCAATGGTGGACAAGGCTGTCAAGAAGTATGGGGTGGAAAGCTTATTATACGACACATAATGAGATATAGGGTGCTGGGTACAACTTCTTTTTCCTTTTCTTATAGTAATAGGTAGATTAAGTTCTGTGATATTTTCAATAGGCAAGAGAGAATCATTTCTAACTAAAATGGAATCTGTCGGAGTATTAGATTCCATACTTGAAGTGTCTTTATAAAGATCATTAGAATAAGTAGTGACATCCATAGAAACATAAAAAAATTTGGATGGAGGGTGATGACATTTATACCCCTTTTGAACACTTGAATACCCAAAAAAAATACATTTAAGGCTCTCAGATCAAGCTTGCCATGATTTTGTTTATGAATGTGAACAAAAGCTAGGCAACCAAAGACTCTAGGACTTGGTGTATTTAAGGATATAGAATGGGGATGATAATTTAGAAAAAATTTCAAATGACTCTTGTTTAAGAGTATTTTAGAGGGTAAGCGATTAATAAGAAAAACTGTAGTGAGTACGGCTTCCCCTAAAAAATGTTTAGGAACATGCATTTGGAATAGTAAAGACCATGTGACATTGAGCAAGTGGCGGTTCTTTCTTTCAACAACCTCATTTTGTTGTGGAGTATTGATACATGATGATTCATAGACAATCCCCTCATCATCAAAAAACTTGTTAAAAATGTGGTTAAAGTAGTCTTTTGCATTGTCAAATCTGAATTTTTTAATGGAGACTCCAAATTGATTGGAGATGATTTTATAGAAATTTGGAATAACAAGGTTTATTTCAAAATTTTCTTTTAGAAGATATAGTCAAGTTAATATAGTACAATTATCAATAAAGAATATAAACCATCTAGCCCCATTGGAAGGCCCCCAAACATCTGTATGGATTAAAGAGAAAGGAGAACTTAAAACTTTATTGATTACTGGGAAAGGCACCTTATGGTGCTTTGCAAATTCATAAGACTCACAATGAAAATGACTGAAAATAACATTCTTAAACAAGGCAGGAAACATAGAACGCATTAGGGAAAAAAGAGGATGACCAAGTCTACAATGTTCTAGCCAAACTTTATTAATACTACTGTTGGAAACACCATGAGTAGAAGTAGCAAGGGGTAATAGAGCTTGAGACAAAGAGAGAACCTTTTGAGATGGGCAAGAAGCCAGGCTGTTGTTGATTCCCTTAAGATTATATAAACCGTTCTTTTCCTTAGCATATCTAATCATCTTCCTCATCCTCCTTTCTTGAAAAACACAGTAGGAAGGATTAAAATTAGCAAGACAATCAAGATTCTTTGTGAGTTGATGGATAGAGAAGAGGTTGGTAGAAATTTTGGGCACATGGAGGACATTCTTAAGAGAGATTTTGGAAGACAGCTCAATATTACCTTCTCCTGTAACCTGAATAGTCTTACCATTTGTCATACTAATGGATTTGATATTGGAATAGGGTTTTTAGGTCTTGAAGGAGCATGAAGAATGGGTCATGTGGTTAGTTGCACCTGAATCTATTATCCATGGCCCTAAGATATATTTAGAAGCCTTAAAGAGAGTAGGATTTAGACACTTACCTAATTGAGCAAGAGAAGATGAGCTAGATGTCAATGTTTCAAGGAATGCTCGCAGCTTCCTAACCTCTTCTTCATTGAGGGGTTTCATTTTCTTAGAGTTTTCATATTGCACTTCTTTTTCTTTGGTTATAGAATTGGCTTCAATATGGTGTTGTTTAATTCAGTATAAGACCAGCTCCTTGCCATATAGTTTAAAGCTATTCTCCTTTGTATGTCAGCTTTCTTGTAATGAGTACACTAAAGGGTGTCACAGATTGAAGCCTTACTGAATTCTGACTTGAATCCTATCTTTTGATTCTCTCTTTGTGCAGTAGTGAGGGCTGAATCAGCATTTGACTCAGTGGCAGTGTCCAACATCATAAAACAATGTCATTCTTCTCCTCGAATAGTATAGATAATCTCTTCAGATTTGGCAGAGATTCTTTCCCAATAATATGAAACCGAACCTGGTCAAACTCTTCATTCAAACCAACTAAGAACTCAAGCACCCGATCTCGTTCCCTTTCCTGAAGAAGAACTTGAGTATTTTCACTTGAGTTCAACTTCAGCTTTCAGTACATGGCTATCTCCTGCCATAAACTAGTCATATATTACCTTGTTTGGTATGGGCAATCCAAGTTTTTAACTAAAAGACAATTATTGCATCTTGTGCCTTAGAATAGGTCCTTTTGACCATTTCCCATATTTGCTTTGATAATTCTAGGAAAATTTCAAACTTCATTGAGTTCAACAACCAAGTCATGATGACAATGTCCTCAACCTCCCATATCTTAAACTTCTCATCCATTTTGCTCAGTGGATCTTCAGTAAGATGATGAATTTTTTGTTTCCCTTTGAGAGCCAATGTCACCAACCTTGCCCATTGTAAATAGTTCTTACCAACTAGGCGAGTAGCAATTCCTAAATTTTATAGTTCGGCATTTGAAGGAATATTGGTTTTAGGTAGTTCCAAAAAGGCAGATTGAGATTCGAAAACAAGGTTTTTCTTGGGAGATTCAGACATTTTTTTCCTAATAGAGAAAGGTGATAAAGGCCTTAGTGGGAAAAAACAACAGAAGCTAACAGATGAACTTAACTGGAATAATGGCTATGAAGGCCAGTGCTTCAAAAGATCTATACAAAAGGTGGCTATGAATGCCGAAGGTTAGAATCGCATAAGGGCTATCAAACACAGGAACCAAAACTAGGTTTTCATATGATAAACACAAAAGGTTCAAAAGAAAAGTATATTCTAATGTATTGATAATTAGGCAATTGCCTAGGAATATGTACAAGAAGTACAACCTATAATCCTCCTATAAATTAAAAGGATAAATAGAAAAAAATAAAGAAAGATTTATAGCCTATAATCAGGGGAGATTTCCCTCATAAAGAAGAACAATATAACGGGAAATAAAAAATAAATATTCTGCAATTAGTACTCATAAAATTTTCATTATTTCCAACAAGGAGCATAAAGCTCCATCATCATAATCTTAATAATGGTACCCAATAATGCTCATTCTTTCAACATGTTTATTAAATGTCTTTCGCAACAATCCTTTCATTAATGGATTCACAATTATAAAGTTGGTGCTAATGTGCTCAATTGATACTTTTTTTTCATAAACTTCTTCTTTAACGGCAAAGTATTTCACTTTTATGTGTTTAGCACCCTTTATGTACTTGTCATTTTTTCGAAAAGAAGATTGTTGCAGAATTATCACAATAAATTTTCAGTAGTTTGGCAATATTATCGATAATTCTAAGCCCTAAAATAAAATTCTGTAACTATAAACCATGAATGGTGGCCTCAAAGCATGCCACAAACTCAGCCTCCATAGTAGATACAGCAATAACAGACTGCTACGCATTCTTCCATGATATTGCTCCTTTTGTTAGAAGGAACAAATAGCTAAATGTAGATTTTTTTTATATCAATACATCCAGTATAATCTAAATCTGAATATCCAATCACTTCAAGGTGATTAGACTTCCTATAAGTGAGCATGTGATCCTTTGTTCCTTGAAAGTACCTTAGTACTTTCATTACAGCTTTCCAATAAACCAATATAGGATTACTTTGATACTTACCTAGTATTCTGACAGCAAAACTAATGTCTGGCCTGGTATAAGTCTGAGCATACATTAAGTTCCCAATAACAAATGCATAAGGAATTCTTTTTATTTCTGTGCTTTCCAATTCATTGTTTGGGCATTGCATAATTATGAATTTATCTCCTTTTTGTATTGGAACAACACTTACAGAGAACTTTTTATTTTGAATCTCTCTAAAACTTTATTAGTATATGCTTTCTGAGCTAATCCTAACATTCCTTGTGACTTGTCAGAGAATATTTCAATTTCTATCACATAGAATGATTTACCCATATCTTTCATTTCAAAGTTCATAAAGAGAAATTTCTTGGTCTCGAGTAATAAGTCAAGATCATTTGTAACCAACAAGATATCATTAACATACAAAATTAGAAATCTAAACTTACTCCCACTGACCTTCAGATATATGCATATATCAACAGTGTTTTCTTTAAATACAAAGAAAGTGACGATATCATTAAACTTAAGATACCATTGCCGAGAAGCTTGTTTAAGTATGTAGATTGATGTCTTAAGTTTACACACTATGTGTGCCTTTCCTTTTATTAGAAAACCCTTAAGTTGATCTATATAAACATCTTCCTCTAAATTTTCATTCAGAAAAGTAGTTTTCACATCTATTTGATGCAACTCTAAATCATAATGAGCTATTATTGCCATAATAATTATAAATGAGCCTTTTTAGAAATAAGAGAAAATGTCTCTTTAAAGTCAATGACATCTTTCTGAGTAAAACCTTTGTAAAGATCGATTTTTTTTCCTCTTAGAAGACATTACGAACTCCAGGTACAACTACAGATAAATAAATACATAAAACAACATGCAAAAAACATATGCATCATATATATATATATATATGTCAAAGATACATCAGGCATTAACTTGCATATACATATGTAACCCTAGGTACTAAGCATTATCTCTCAAAAGGCAAAGTACCATATGGTAACACCAAAAATGGGTTAGCATATTAACTACATATCCTTAGTCTACTACACAGCAACCCATGTAGCCATCACTCTTGGGGTGCGGCTAGTGGAGGAGGTGACACTTGAGCTGGTATCTCTATCACATTAACTATTACCAGATTCGCTATGATAGTGAATTACCCCAAATAAATGACTTCCATTGTCTGCATCTCTAATAGTAAAGATATGAAGATAAACGACATCTTAATCATCTTTATCTGAACATAACACCAGAAGAGAAAATAGTGAGAATGAAATCCTCGTAAGATCAACATCCACAAAATCAATAATAGTAAGAAAACCTTACGTGTTATGTTTAGTTATATAAGCTACAGAAAAACTTTTCTCTTTGTGCATTACAAGATAACAAGAATACATCATGTACTTGCATGATCAGTAAGCAGGTTATGCATCAATATCATGCATGTACAGTAAACAGGTTATGCATTAATATAGTGCATGGACATATATAATTACAATGGTTAAACATCTGTGAATTCATCTTTGCCATAGGGCATCCCCTATTCCGGTACTGTATAAAAGTCATACGATCCCTCAATTTCCTTACCCATCCAAGGTGTTGTATGTCGCCGAGTCACCTTGTTGTGGCAAGGGTCATCCTAGATTTCAACATCGTTTCAATTATTCAGCCATATTCCATTATCTAGCATACAACAATATCCACCAGATGCATGACCATTATATCCATTAAGCATGCATCATATTTCTCAAGTATGCAGGGCATCATGGAATCTACATATGCCTTAGTAATCTTATCATATCAAACATCATGAACTTCCTCATTATAATGTAATTCATTTTATAAACATGATAAATATAATAAAGATAAAGTAATTCAATGTTGTATAACACCCAATTCTATGTCATTAACCTCTAATTTAAGTCTTTTAGTCATTAGCCCATTATTGTAGTTCATTTAGAGTGAAAAACAATCAATTTGGAGCTAGGACAGCCTCAGACACGGCCTGGCTGTGTCACATAACATAGTTGTGCCCTGGCTTCTGCTTTTTCCTAATCTCGCCTAGAACATAGTCTAGCCGTGTCCTGGAACACGATTGTGTTATGGGCATGTTCAGCATTTACTTTCTTTTTTCCATATCCAAACAGCCAAAATCAAAAACCAACAACTAAAATCCATATCATATACACATTATACAAATCATATATTGCATTTTCCATCAAATGTATAGAGTTATAACATATAAAAATCATCCCTTTATAAATGTCTTTACCCGTCACCCCTCCTTCACATTTATGATAGATAAGCATGAAAAATCACCATCAACCTCATCAAAGCAGCCCAACCACCTTTTAGTCATACCCACATAAATCCATTCATATAAACACTACCATTTGTACAAGAACCATGAGAAGGTAGATGTTGAACTTACCTTTCCACCAACTAAATCCTTTCTCTCTCTTAGGTCTTGAGTCTCTCTCTCCTCTAATCGAAAAAGCTATAGATTTTTTACCATAAAAGTGCTTTATGAAGTTCCATTAGCAACAAAAACAAGACTATAGTGGGTTAGAAGTCCCAAATCTTACTATTTCCTCTTCTTTTTCCACTTGCACTCTCCTTTTCTTTCCTTTCTCTATCTTCCTTCTCCTTCTCCTTATTGTGCCATGCTTCCTTTTTCCCTCTCCCTTGAATGTCGACTTCCCCTTCCAAGTCAAGGGGGAAATATTATTTAATCTAATCTTCTCCAACAACCCAATCCCTTCCTAACTAATGCATCTCCTTTATCCAAGTATTACCACTTTGCCATTCCATTAAGGTAAAACTATGCCATTGGCTAGGGGAATGTTTGGATGGATGAAATTGGAAAAGTTGTTTAATCTTCTCTTGAGACAAATGCCAAGGAGCTTTTGAGTCACACTTTTCATGGGCCCTCATTCCACCTCTTACTGCTCGATTCTAGCCCTAAAAAGCCAAAAATTACCATTTTGCCCTTTAGGACTTTTCTAAAAAATTAAGAATTTCCTTTTATATTACTTATAAATATACTCACAAGGATTAACCATTTAATTTGTCTTGGCCTTTCCTAACATATTATTTCATGAAAAGAGAAATAAAAATTGGGATGTTACAATTCTCCTCCCTAAAAAGGAATTTTGTCCCCAAAATTCAAAATTACCTGTCCTCGAAGAGTTGTGGATATGTGCGTCTTATATCATCCTTTCTTTTCCACGTAGCTTCTTCGTCAATTAGACCCCTCCAAAATACTTTTACCAATGGAATAGCTTCACTCCGTAGCTGTTTTATATCTATATCCAAAATTATGATTGGCTCTGGTTAGTATGTTAAGTTATCCATCACCATTACTACTTCCTCCTAAATTGTGTAGGATGAAACACATCGTAAAGATTCGACAACTTCAAAGGTAGATATATCTGATATGCTGATGGCCCTATTTTCTTGAGTATCTAATAAGGACCTATATAATGTGGTCTCAGTTTCTTGACTTTCATGGCTCGACCAATTCCTATAGTAGGAGAAATTCTCAAGAACACATGCTCTCCTTCTTGAAATTGTAATAACATCCTCCTTTTGTCATAATAGCTTTTTTGTCGACTTTGAGCAGTTCGCATTTTGTCTCAAATTATTTTTACCTATTATGTAGTATATTGTACCAACTTGGGACCTAGTAACTTTCTTTCTCCCACCTCATACCAACACAGAGGTAACTTGCTTCTTCTACCATACAAAGTTTCATATAGAGCCATCTTAATGCTCAAATGATAACTGTTATTATATGTAAACTCTGCCAGTGGTAGATGCTTATCCCACTGTTTTCCTTGTTCTAAAGTACATGCCCTTAACATATCTTCTAATGTTTGTAATGTCCGCTTGGTCTGTCTGTCTGTTTGCAGATGATATGTAGTGCTGAAATGTAACTTGGTGCCAAATGCCTCTTGTAAAGCTCTCCAAAACCTAGAGGTGAATATAGGATCTCGGTTGGAAATAATGTTACTTGGGACTCCAAGAAGTCAAATGATTTCCTCTATATAAACTTGAGCCAGCTTATTAAGTAAGTAATTGATTTTTACGGGTAAAAAGTGCCTAGATTTCATTAATCTGTCTACTATTACCCATTTCGCATTATGGCCTTCTTGTGTTTTTAACAATTCGCCAATGAAATCCATAAATATGTTTTCTCATTTCCACTCGAAAATTTCTAATGGTTGTAACATTCCTTATGGTCTTTGGTGTTCTATCTTGACCTTTTGACAAGTCAAGCATTTTGTAAGATACTCAGCTATATCCTTCTTCATTTTTGGCCACCAATACAATCTCTTCAAATCCTAATACATCTTAGTAGTTCCCGGATAGATAGTATATTTGCTCTGATAGGCTTCTTCTAAAATCTTTGATCTCATACTTCCTTCCTACAGTACATAAATTTTTCCTCGATATAGCATGATCTCATCCTCTAACTTCTTAAAGTCAGGTGAATCTCTCCAGCTCTATAGAAATAGATATCGTGCTTGTGCCTCCTTAATCTGTGTTTTCAAATCACATTCAATCCACAATTCACTAATAAGCAAACTATTAAGGGTAGCTATGTCTAACAATCTCAAAATTTTGAACTCCTCAATCAACTCTATTGCTTTGATCAACATCTAGTTCAAATATAGAGATTTTCAGCTTAAGGAATCTGTTACAACATTCGCTTTCCCTGGATGATACTTCAATTCAAATTTATAGTCGTTAATGAACTTCATCCACCTTCTCTGCCTCATGTTTAGTTCTTTCTAATCAAAAAGATATTTTAGACTCTTATGGTCATTATATACCTCAAATACAACACCGTATAAATAATTTCGGCAGATCTTCAAAGAAAAAACTATCGTAGCTAGCTCTAAGTCATGACTGGGGCAGGTTTTTTCATGTGGTCTCATTTATTTCGATGCGTAGATTTCTTGGATCATGACACACCCTAACCCCTTCTTGGAAGCATCGGTATATAATTCAAAATGTCCTAAAAGATTAGGAATGGTCAAAACTAGGGGAGTAATCAATCGAGTCTTAAGCTCTTGGAAACTATTCTCACATTCTTAATTCCATTTGATCAGACTTCTAATTCTGGTTAATCTGGTCAAAGGTAAGGCTATTTGCAAAAAGCCTTGTATGAATCTTTTGTAGTACCCAGCCAAGCCCAAAAAGTTTTGAATTTCGATCAAGGTTTTAGGCTTTTCCCACTTAAGCACTACTTTTATTTTGCTGGGATCTACTAACACACTATCTTTAGACACAACGTGGCCCAAAAATTTTACTTCTTGTATCTTGAATTCGTATTTCTCCAACTTAGCAAAGAGTATCTTTTCCTTTAAAGTATGAAGCACTATTCAAAGATGCCAGACATGTTCTCCTGTATCCCTTAAGTATATCAGGATATCATCAATGAAAACAACTACAAATTGATCCAAATAAGGATGAAAGATACGGTTCATATAGTCCATGAAAACTATAGGTGCGTTGGTAACTCCAAATGGCATAACCAGGAAATCATAATCTCCAGACCTCGACCTGAAAGCAGTCTTCAAAATATCTTCCTCCCTGACTCGTGTCTAATGATATTCCGTTCTCAGGTCTACCTTGGAGAAAACAGTTGCCCCTTTTAACTGATTTAGCAAATCATCTATCCTAGGCAGGGGTACTTATTTTTTATGGTCGCTTTATTAAGCTGCTTGTAATCAATATATAGTCACAAACTACCATCCTTCTTCTTTATAAACAATACAGGCGATATCCAAGGCAATACACTGGGCCAGATAAAATTCTTTCCAGTAATTCCTCGATCTGCTTCTTAAGTTCTTTCAACTCCACATGGGATATCCTATAAGGTGTAATAAAAATAGATGTCGACCCTTGTACTAGATCAATGGAGAATTCCACTTCTCACTTAGGCAATGGTTCAAAAATTTCGAAGGGAAAGACTTCCAAAAAATCACAAACCATAGAAATCTTTAACAGTTCCTACTTAATTTTCGGATTAAGAGCATGCAGAAGATAGCAAACCAAACTCACATCATCTAACTCCTTGCGGAGTTCTTTCGCATTGATAACTCCACACTTTGGTTCCTTAGAAGAGTTAGAAGAAAATTCCAGAGTCTTCGTACAACAATTCAAAAGAACATAGTTTTGACTTAACCAATCCATATCTAGGATAATATCCATATCTTCCAAAGGTAAACAAATTAATTCTACAATGAAATCTCTACCATACACCACTATCGAACAATTCTTACAGACTGTCGAAGTGCTTATTATTCCTCTCGTAGGAGTAATCACCCTTAGATCAAAAGTTAAGTTAAAAATAGGGTATTATAGTTTCTCCATACATTTGGATGCTATAAAAGAATTACTAGCGCTCAAATTAAAAAGTATAACTAGAAGAGAATCGTTGAGATAACACATACCTTGGATCAGATAAGGGCCTTGCTTTGCCTTTACTTTACTCAAAGTAAAGACTCTTCCCTTAGCTAGTTAAACTTGTTCAACTTTCTTTTCATTTCCCAATAGGCATCGTCTAGCCAAATGGCATTTCTGTCCGCATTTAAAATATGTAGCCTGACCATGGAAGCAAGGTTTACCTTTTATCACACTTATCTCTTATCGTACTCTACACAGGAGGTCTAGGTCCCACGGCTAAGGGCTTTTTGCCTACCATAACATTCCTTCCTCTTATATTGTGATTAGGAATCAGAAACTCTCTTCTCCTTTTCCAGATAGCCTGCCTTTCCTTCTCTTCCTCTACTGCTCTCAAACTTGTTTTCAGCAGATGAAATTTGTTAATCAATGGAAAAATCTCTTGAATTTCTAAGGCCACGACTGCACCACGGATCATTGGATTTAGGTCCGCTTCAAATTTAATCGCCTTCCAAGATTCACCTGGGTTGTACTTCAAATAAGTGGAAAACTTTGACAGCTCTTCAAACTTGGCGATATATTGATCGATAGTCCATCCACCTTACCTGAGTTGAAGGAACTCTATTTCTTTCTCAGTTCTCACACTGCTAGAAAAGTAATTATCCATGAAGGTTTCTCAAAAAATAGGCAAGGTAATTTGCTTGCCTTAATGAGCCAATGACTTGCTAGCTCTCCACCAGAATTCAACTTCTTCCTTCAACATATAAACTGCAAAACTAACCTTCTATTTGTCTGAGTAGTCCAGGACTTCGAAGATTTTTTTTTCTAGTTCAGTTAGTCATCTGTTTGCAACCATTGGATCATACTCCTAACAAAAGATAGAGGCCGGGTCCTCATAAACTCTGCCTATCCATTCCTATTCCCTGGGTTTCTCAGGTTTTCTATTTGCTTGCCACTAGCATTATTATTGTTCTGGATATGCTGTAAGATCTGATTAGAAGCAGAAACTTGATCTCGAATGGCTATTGTTAGATCTTGCAGAGTAACTTCCGCACTCGTAGTTGGATTCCTCCTATATAATGTCATTTTCTACTATATCAATTAATGAAAAGAGTCAGTATTGAGGTGATCAAGCTCAACAACAGTTAAAAGAAGTTTATAGTAAAGTAGTCATAACATTTTTCAAACATGCAAATAGGAAAAAGGCTAGTAATTTTCCCTAATTGTTATAGTACGCTATTCTACGCCTTTAATCCACATCTTATTCAAGATTCTCTTAGATCGATCCAGGCAAACATCCACCCTTATGGCCACTTAAGATTGACCTGCTCTGATACCAACTTGTAAAGACTAGTTTTTTTGCCTCTTAGAAGACATTACAAACTCCAGGTACAACTACAGATAAATAAATACATAAAACAGCATGCCAAAAACATATGCATCATATATATATATATGTGTGTGTGTGTGTGTGTCAGAGCTACATCTGGGATTAACCTACATATACATGTGTAACCATAGGTACTAAACATTATAACTCAAAATGGGTTAGCCCATTAACTACATATCCCTAGTCTACTATACAGTAACCCATGTAACTGTCACCCCTGGGGTGTGACTGGTGGAAGAGGTGGCACATGTGTTGGCATCTCTATCACATTAACTACTACCAGATTCATTATGATAGTGAATTGCCCCAGATAGGGGACTTCCACTGTCTGCATCTCTAACAGTAAAAATATGAAACAAACGGCATCTTAATCGTCTTTATCTGAACATAAAACAAGAAAATAAAATGGCGAGAATGAAGTTCCAGTAAGATCAACATCCACAAAATAAATAATAGTAAGAAAACCTTACGTGTTATGTTCAGCTGTATAAGCTACAGAAAACCTTTTCTCTTTGTGCAGTACAACATAACAAGAATACATCATGTACTTGCATGATCAGTAAACATGTTATGCATCAATATCATGTGTAACGACTGGTTTTTTTAGGTGATTACGCATTAGGCCAACATTCATCCAAAATATATGGATCTTGTATATATACATAAGAGTTTACATACATCAGAGATTAGCAGCATATATACACATGTAACCTAAGGTACTAAGCATACATCCCAAAAGGCACAGTACCGTGGGGTTACATCATAACAAGGGGGTCAGCCCATTTACATCATCAGATTATACACATAATACTATCCTACTGTCCTTTCCCCTGGCCATCACCCCAGGGATACTGTTGGTGGAGGAGGTAGGACGAGAGCTGGAACCTCTATCATATTGATGACCAACAAGTTCACTATGATAGTGAATTGTCCCAAGTAAGGGATATCTATCGTTTGAAGCTTTAGCAAGATGGTCAGCACAACGAACGACATTCTACTGATGTAAACACAACACCATAAAATATAGTGAGATATAAAATCCCAGCGATATCAACATCTAGCATAAATACGTGTAAGAGAAAACTTACGTGTTATGTCCAGCTATATAAATTACAGAAAATATTTTCTCTTTTGTACAATAAAAGTACAGTAAATACATACAAGTTTTTTAAAGGTTAAGCATCAATATCATGCAACTATAACAAACTTTGTATTAATAAGCTACCTGTACATTGCTCATAGTGGACCATCATCTAATTATTTCTCTCAATTTTCAAACCTCAGTGTCGTGTGAGCCTTACCCCTACAATTACTCACCCACGACTAAGTGCCTTTAGTCAGAGCAGTCCTTCCCACATTGACCACTCTAGGCTATAGGGCGTCACCTATCTCGATATCATATAACAGTCAAGACCCTTTAGTCACCTTACCTCCATAAGGTGCCACATGTCGTCGGGTCACCTTAGTAGGGTAAGGGTCATTCTAGACTTATCAGTGTCCTCAATACAATAAGAGATACACCTGTTACCAAGCCACCTTGCTTCAGAGATGATCATCTTGATCGTCAATCGCCTCAATACAACAAGGGTGACATCTATTGTCAGGCCACCCTACTTCAGAGAAGGTCCTCCTGACCATACTTATGTCTTTTACATGTTTTTCCAACCACATTCATTCTCATGCATGTTATAACAACTTATCATATAACATAAACAAACATACATGCTATTACATCCTTCCATAATATTCACACATCATTTTCCCATTTATGGTTGCACATAAAAGTGATCTATGGCATTTAAAAATAGCATTCATGCATCATTCCTTCATGCTTTCACAATTAATTCAAGAAACATTACATAACCAATTAAGTACTAACATATTTCTTTAACATATATGACTCATAAACTCCAATTATCATTTCATAAACATTGATGATTAGTTAGGATTTAAAAAGGAAACAAAAATAAATGAAAACGGATGAGGCAGCATGCAACACAACCTGGTCGTGCTTCATGCTTGTGCTTCCTCCTGTGCTTCCCTCTCAACAGGGCCATGTTTTCCATCAACTCGCACCAAGCACAGCCGTATTTTGAATTATTTTCACATCCAGCCCAGAGCACGGTCGTGCTCTGGGCACAAAACCCAAAAATTTCTCCCTTTTTCTCCCAAAACCAGCCAAAAATCCAGCAAACAACCATACCAACATTTTAAGCATGAAAAATCCAATTTATCCATAGCATATAACCACTAAAAACATGGATTAAACCTTAAAATCTAACCACCACAAATTTTCCCTAATTCATTACCTCATGCATAAGGTGTAAAATAGCCATCAATACCATAAATGCTTCATCAATGTTTCTATCTACCCTTCCATCAAGCTTTAATACATACATACAAGTCACCCATCAAGTCATTCAACCAAGAAGCTAATAAATAGGGTGTTGATCTTACCTTTTTCTTTCTCCAAAGATGTTCCTCTCACTAAGTTTAGCTAGTTTTTTTCTCTATAATCCTCCACTAAATTTGTAGGTTTTTCCTCCAACCATTAAATTTCTATGGAGACTTATGAATACGCACAAGATTGGAGAAGATCAAGAGTCCCAAAACTTACCTCTTTCCTTTTGAGATTTTAACTTTCTCTCTCTACCTTTCTTCTTCTCTCTCTTTCCTTCTCTTCCCTTTTTCTTTCTGCTCTTTTCTTTCTTTGGCAGTGGGTTCCTTCAGCTCCTCTTAGGCTGGCTGGCGACTTTGCTTTGGCAAGTCAACAAGAAACACATAAAATAATGTTAGCTTCTCCAGGCGACTTTGCTTTGGCAAGTCAACAAGAATCACATAAAATAATGTTAGCTTCTCCAAGAAGTTTTTCCTCCCTTAACTATTGACCTTCCCATCCCTAATTATTACAAAATTGCCATGCCATTACTTTGTGACTAACCATTGGCTAAGACATTGTTTGGGTGAGTTGGAATTTACCAAGTGTTTAATCTTATCTTGAGGTGTATTCCAATGGCTTTTTGTATAATTTTCTTCATAGCTCCTTATCCCTCTTCTCACTAACCAATTATGGCCCTACAGATAAAGAAATTACTATTTTCTTCTTAATTATCTCCTTCAAAAATGAGAAATCTCTTATTGAATATTCGTAATTATTTCTTTATAATTACCCCCATTTAATCTTTTTTAATCCTTTCTTAATATTCTATTTTGTGAATATACTTAACAAAAATTCAGGGTGTTACATCATGTATGCATAGTAAATAAGTTATGCATCAATATTGTGCATGGACATATATAATTACAGTGGCTAATCATCTGTGAATTCATCTTTTCCCTACAATAGGGTGATATGTGTAACATCCCTAATTTCGTTTCATGTATTAATAAAAGTACAAAAGTATTCAAAGTAACATCCATAATTTTATTTCTTTTATTGATAAAGGTACATAAATATTTAATTAAGGAAATAAAATTTATTAAACAATTTTTAGATATCTAAAGAAATATAATCCTTAGAAATTATTCAAAGTAACATCCAGTGGCTTTTTGTATAATTCTCTTCATAGCTCCTCATCCCTCTTCTCACTACCCAATTATGGCCCTACAAATAAAGAAATTACTATTTCTTTCTTAATTATCTCCTTCAAAAATTAGAAATCTCTCAATGAATATTCATTATTATTTCCTTATAATTACCCCATTTAATCATTTTTAATCCTTTCTTAATATTTCATTTTGTGAATATACTTAACAAAAATTCAAGGTGTTACACTTCTCCCCTTTTAAAAGGAATTTTGTCCTTAAATTTTGAAAATTTACCTGTCTTCAAATAGTTGTGGATAAGAGTATTGTCTTTGGTCTTTCCCACCTGAGTATGGCTTCTGGTTTGCTAGGATCCACTAATACACCATCCTTCGACACCACGTGCCCTAGAAACTTCACTTCTTACATCCAGAAGTCACATTTTTATTTTTTCTTTTTTGGTGCAAGAAAAGAGCCCAAAGGCTAAACAACAAAAACTCTAGGTGTACTAGCACCCCTCATATCATCCAACAATAGCCCACCCAGACTTCCGGGTGGAAACTCCAAAACTTGAAGTCCAAATAACTGTCCATGGGCTTAAGAGGCAAGCCTATCTGCACAGTAGTTCTCTTCTCGTAAGCAATGTTGGAAGCTCACTTTCCACTCCTTTCGACTGAGCTTGTTAATCTGGAAAAGAATGTTCGCCCTAGAGAAACCAACCTTATATCCCTTCAAATAGATCTCGACAGCTTCCTTGGAATCTGATTCAACAACTATGTCTCTGAATCCTCTTTCCCAAGCTAATTCCATAGCTGTAAGAATACCCCAAAGTTCCGCACATAATACATTACAGAAACCGATTCTTCTGGAAAAACCCAATAACCACTCCCCCCAGCGTTCCTAAAAATCCCTGCTGCGGAAGCTGTTCCAGAGTTTCTGACCGAGCCGTCCACATTGATCTTCACCTGAAGTCCCTTCGGCGGTCTCCAGGCAACTTCATCAATGAATCTTTTCTTCCCACGGATCGTGTCGTTGTCCTTCATCCTGTCCAAACACTCCCTGGTTCTCGAGAGACAATGAAAGAGGAGATCACCCTCCGGAGAGTCATCAGGCTGGAAAATCGATTCGTGTCTCCTGATCCAGACATTCCAAGTGGTCATACCAAACAGGACATCCCACGGTAAGCTGGAACATACCTCATTTCCCAAATTTTGTGTAAGATTGAGAGTCAACCAACAGATCATATCCCCCGCGAAGAAATTCGCCCACTGTCTTAGATGGACAAGTCTCATCCATAGATTCCTTGTGATATCACAGTCCCTCAAGCAGTGAAGAGCTAATTCTTGATGCCTTTTGCAGATTTGACATAAACCTGAGTCCTCAAGATGTCGCTCAGCTCTAAGCTTGCTAGTTAGGATACTGTTATTCCCTGCTAGCCAGAGTAGAGTGCGAATTTTCTGTGGTCCTAGCCATCGCCAAATTTTCTTCCACATCCCACACGGGTTATTCTGCGATCCTAATCTACTAGCGTAGGCTGATCTCACCGAGAAGGATCCATTTTGGCTAAACTTCCACACCAAATGGTCCTCCCCCCTTTCCTCCTCAGGAATTTGTGTTGCCTCAAGACATGTCCTCGCCTTCTCTGAGAGAAAATCTTCAAGTAGATCCCAATTCCAACTCTTATTACCTGAAACCATATCGATGACTTTACGTTGTCTTAATTCCTCATGAATGGGTTGAATCACATTCTCGTCTAGAGGTCCAATTTCTGGAAGCCAGACATCCTTCCAGAAATTAACAGTTCTACCATTACCCACGTTCCACACTAGACCACTCTCAAACCCCTTCCAGACCTTCTTAATTCCCCTCCACAAATTCAAGGAGTCCCTTTGTTTGAGGTTGATAACCGGGATAGGACAATCAGAGCAATTGTATTTTTCTCTGAGGGTTCTAACCCATAACTCATCAGGCTTCTGGGTCAATCCCCATGCAATCTTCATTAAGAATGCCTTATTCATTTCTCTAAGTCTTCTAAAGCCTAGGCCTCCCATCTCTTTAGGTTCACACACCTTGTCCCATTTGACTAAATGTAGCTTCTTCAACCCTTCTTGTTCGTCCCAGAACTCACATTTTTCTAATTTAGCAAAAAATTTCTTTTCCTTCAAGACTTAAAGCACTAATCGAAGATGATGTTTGTGCTCCTCTATACCCCTCGAATATATTAGAATGTCGTCGATAAAGACTACCACAAACTGATCCAAATAGGGTCAATAGATTCGATTCATATAGTCCATAAAGACTACAGGTGCATTAGTAACTCCAAACGACATGACTAGGAACTCAAAATGCCCATATCGAGATTTGAAAGCTGTCTTAAGAATATCTTCTTCCTTTACTCGAATCTGATGATAACCTGATCTCAAATCTATTTTAGAGAAAACAGTTGCCCCCTTAAGCTGATCTTGCAAATCATCTATCCTTGGCAATGGGTACTTATTCTTAATAGTCACCTTGTTGAGCTATCTATAGCCAATATATAACTGTAAACTTCTATCTTTCTTCTTTACAAATAGCATTGGAGCTCTCCAAGGTGAAATACTGGGTCAGATAAAATTCTTTTGCAAGAGGTCTTCAATTTACTTCTTAAGCTCTTTTAGCTCCACAAGAGCCATCTAATACGGTGTAATAGAAATAGGAGTCGCCCCTGGCACTAGCTCAATGGAAAATTTCACTTCCCGCTTAGGCCATCTGATACTGGGCAGTCTTTACAGACTGAAGAGGTGCTTACTTTTCCTCCCATAGGTGTTAATACTATTAGCTCAAATGTCAATTCAGACACATGACAAAGTAGTTTCTCCACACGAGCAAATGATTTGAAAGAATGACTGGCACCCAAATCGAATAGCATAATCAATGGATAGCCATAAAGATAACACGTACCTTGAATCAAATCAAGAGTTTGTTTCGCTTCGGCCCCACTCAAAGTAAAAACTCTCCCTTTAATTGGTTGAGTC
The DNA here is from genome assembly GCA_037074535.1 of Gleditsia sinensis. Taxonomy (NCBI): domain Eukaryota; kingdom Viridiplantae; phylum Streptophyta; class Magnoliopsida; order Fabales; family Fabaceae; genus Gleditsia; species Gleditsia sinensis. Next base: position 49,777,447 of record CM073469.1, read on the forward strand.
TGCACAACCTTTTTCCCATCCTCTAGGGGACATCAGCAAGCTATATGCCCTTTCTATCCACATCATAAGCAAGTAATCGAGTTATGGAGACAAATCTATTCCCATGATGTCACCCACATGTTTTGCATTCGCTTCTAGTAGCATTTTTTACCGCAGGTCTAGCCCCCATGGCCAAGGGTTTCTTACCTGTAGTCATGTTTCTTCCCCTAAAAAAATGATCAAAAGCTGAAAATTCTCTCTTTCTCTTCCAAGGCGCTCGTCTGTCCTTCTCTTCCTCCACTGCCTTTAAACTCTTTTCCAACAGCTGACACTTATTATTCAAGAGAACAAACTCACGAATTTCTAATGCCACTACTACATTACGAATTTTCGAATTCAGACTAACTTCAAACTTGATTGCCTTCCAAGATTTATCCAGATTATATTTTAAATAAGATTAGAACTTGGCTAGTTCCTTAAATCTTACAATTTACTGGTCGATCGATTGTCCCTCTTGTCTGAGCTAGAGGAATTTGATTCCCTTCTCGGGCCTAACACTTTTAGAAAAATACTTATCCAAAAAGGTCTCTTGAAAGATAGACAAGGTAACCTACTGACCCTAGTGATCTAACAATTCACTGACTTCTCTCCACCAGAAATTTGCTTTTTGTTTCAACTTGTACATGGCAAAATTTACTTGCTGCTCATCTAAACACTCTATAACTCCAAAAACTTTCTCCATCTCAGTCAGCCATCTATCCGTAACCAAAGGATCGTATCTTCTAACGAAAGATAGAGGTCGAGTTCTCATGAAATCTGCCCATCTATTTCTTGGGTTCCTTGGGTTCTCTCCCATCTCACCATTAGCATTACTATTTTTCTAACCATGACGCAGGATATGATTCGTAGTAGAAACTTGATCTCAAATCGTAGTGGCTAGATCTTACAGAGTAGCTCCTGCACTTAGCGCTGACTTTCTCCTTGATGATGCCATTTCATACTGTATAAATCAAAAGAATTAGTCATTATTGAAGTGATCAAACTCAATAGTCATCAAAGAAAATTTTTATAATACAGTAGTGATCAAGCATACATATTAGGAAAAATGATAGCAATTTTCCCTTAATAGTTTCCATAAGCTACTTTACTCCATCTATCCACATCTTATTAAAAATGCTCTTAGATCGATCCAGGTAACCATCCATCCCCATGGGCTCTTAGGATTGACCTGCTTTGATATCAACTTGTAACGATTGATTTTTTTTAGGTGATTACGCATTAGACCAACATTCATCTAAAAGATATGCATCTTGTATATATACATAAGAGTTTACATACATCAGAGATTAGCAGCGTATATACACATGTAACCCAAGGTACTAAGCATACATCCCAAAAGGCAAAGTATCATGGGGTTACATCAAAACAATGCGGTCAGCCCATTTATATCATCAGATTATACACATAATACTATCCTACTGTCCTTTCCCCTGGCCATCACCCTTGGGGTACTGTTGGTGGAGGAGGCGAGCCGGGAGCAGGAACCTCTATCATATTGATGACCAACAAGTTCACTATGATAGTGAACTATCCCAAGTAGCGAATGTCTACCGATTGAAGCTCTAGCAAGATGGTTAGCACAACGAACGTCATTCTACTGATCTAAACACAACACCATTAAACATAGTGAGATATAAAATCCCAGCAAAATCAACATCCAACAGAAATACATGTGTAAGAGAAAACTTACGTGTTATGTTTAACTATATAAACTATAAAAAAAAAATTCTCTCTTGTACAATAAAAGTACAGTAAATACATACAAGTTTTTTACAGGTTATGCATCAATATCACGTAACTATAACAAACTATGTATTAATAAGGTACCTATACATTATTCATAGTGGCTTATACATTGCTCATAATGGCTCATCATCTGATTATTTCTCTCAATTTTCAAACCTCAGTGCGGCATGAGCCGTATCCTTATAGCTACTCACCCACGACAGAGTGCCTTTGGTCGAAGTGGTCCGTCCAAAATTGACCACTCTAGGCTATAGGGCATCCCTTATCCCGGTACCATATTACAACCAGACCCTTCAGTCACCTTACCTATAAGGTGCCACATGTCACCGGGTCACCTTAGTAGGGTAAGGGTCATCATAAACTTGTCAGTCTACTCAATACAATAAGAGAGATACTTGTTGCCAAGCCACCCTACTTCAGAGAGGATCATCTTGACTGCCAGTCACCTCAAAACAGTAAGGGTGACACCTGTTGCTAGGCCACCTTGCTTCAGAGAGGGTCGTCCTGCCCATACTCATTTCTTTTACATGTTTTTCCAGCCACTTGTCTCAACAAAAGCATATATATATATATATATATATATATATATATATATATATATATATATCAATAATCATTATGAACATAGAACATAGACCACATTCATTCTCATGCATATTATAACAACTCATCATATAACATAAATAAACAAACATGCTATTATATCCTTCCATAATATTCACACAGCATTTTTCCACTTATGGTTGCACATAAAAGTGATCTATGGCATTCAAATATAGCATTCATGCATCATTCCTTCATGCTTTCATAATTAATTCAATAAACATTATATAACCAATTAAGTGCTAACATATTTCTTTAACATATATGACTCATAAACTCCAATTATCATTTCATAAACATTAATGATTAGTTCAGATTTAAAAGGGAAACAAAAATCAATGAAAAAGGATAAGACAACATGAAGCACGGTCGTGCTTAATGCCGGTTCTTCCTTCTCAACATGGTCGTGTTTCCCATAAACCCGCACCAAGCATGGTAGTGTTCTGCGTTATTTGCACATCCATCCTAGAGCACGGCTTGGCCGTGTCTTGAAGCACAGTCGTGCTCCAAGTGCGAAACTTAGAAATTTCTCTCTTTTCTCCCAAAACTAGCCAAAAATCCAGCAAACAACCGTACCAACATTTTAAGCATGAAAATCCCAATTTATCCATAGCATATAACCACTAAAAACATGGATTAAACCTTAAATCTAACCACCACAAATTTTTCCTAAATCACTACCTCATGCATAAGGTGTAAAACAGTCATCAATACCATAAATGCTTCATCAATGGTTCTATCTACCCTTCCATCATGCTTTAATACATACATACAAGTCATCCATCAAGTCATTCAACCAAGAAACTCATAAATAGGGTGTTGATCTTACCTTTTTCTTTCTCCAAAGATGTTCCTCTCACTAAGTGCAGCTAGTTTCTCTCTCTAGAATCCTCCAACAAAACTGTAGGTTTTTCCTCCAACCATTAAATTTCCATGGAGACTTATGAATTCACACAAGATTGGAGAAAATCAAGAGTCCCAAAACCTACCTCTTTCCTCTTGAGATTTCATCTTTCTCTCTCTACCTTCCTTCTTCTTTATCTCCCATTCTCTTCCCTTTTTCTTTCTTCTCTTTTCTTTCTTTGGCCGTGGGTTCCTTCAGCTCCTCTTAGGCTGGCTGGTGACTTTGCTTTGGCAAGTCAACAAGAAACACATAAAATAATGTTAGCTTCGCCAGGAAGCTTCCCCTCCCTTAACTATTGACCTTCACATCCCTAATTATTACAAAATTGTCATGACATTACTTTGTGACTAACCGTTGGCCAAGGTATTGTTTAGGTGAGTTAGAGTTTACCAAGTGTTTAATCTCCTCTTAAGGTGTATTCCAATGGCTTTTTGTATAATTTTCTTCATAGCTCCTTATCCCTCTTCTCACTGACCAATTATGGCCCTACAGATAAAGAAATTACTATTTTCTTCTTAATTATCTCCTTCAAAAATGAGAAATCTCTTATTGAATATTCATAATTATTTCCTTATAATTACCCCCATTTAATCCTTTTTAATCCTTTCTTAATATTCTAATTTGTGAATATACTTAACAAAAATTCAGGGTGTTACATCATTTATGCATAGTAAATAAGTTATGCATCAATATTGTGCATGGACATATATAATTACAGTGGCTAATCATCTGTGAATTCATCTTTTCCCTACAATAGGGTGATATGTGTAACATCCCTAATTTCATTTCATGTATTAATAAAAATACAAAAGTATTTAAAGTAACATTCATAATTTCATTTCTTTTATTGATAAAGGTACATAAATATTTAATTAAGGAAATAAAATTTATTAGACAATTTTTAGATATGTAAAGAAATATAATCCTTAGAAATTCTTCACCTTACATGTATGTATAGAAATGTTCTAATATTAATGGAATAGGTAAAGAAAAAAAACTTAAGAGGAAATATTAGAAATAAACATGCTAAAGAAAGGTGAAATTCTTAGGTAAGGAAGATAAATTTTTGTGAAGTAAGTAAAGATCTTAAATTTTCAAGAAGATTGGATTAGGGTAATTTTTCCTAATTTAAGAGTAAAAGTTACTAAGTTTAGTATCTCCACCCATAAATTGGGCTTTCACCTATAGACACTTCATATAGAGTTTTTCTACTTCACATAAATTTTTAGTAAGCCAATAGGATAGCCCAATGAAGAAATAAAACATAGACTTGGATTAGGATATAAAAATTGGACCGGTAGCTTAAAAATCATGAAAATGTGATCAAGCCCATTATGAAAGGTAGAATTTTAACCAAAGTGAAGAAAATGGGCAAGAATGATCCCAAACCCAGGAGAAAAAATAAAAATAAAAATAAAAGTAAAGTGATGAAATAATGGTGTAATCAAGATTAGGTGACATGGCATTAAGACAAAAATTTAGCAAGTGGTGTGATATCCTACATTCATAATTTTAGCAAGTGGTATGATAATACAAGGCTTTAGGACAAAACATATATATCCTACACTCATAATTTTAGCAAGTGGTATGATAATACATGGCATTAGAACAAAACATTCCTATCCCACACAAATAATTTCAACCAAATAATGGAGATTCAAGGGCTAAAAATTTGCCACATAAAAAGGCAAACCTATCATACTTGATTAGGACAAAAGAAAAAGGAAATGAATCCCTAAATCAAAGGGCCTTGTCCCTTATCTTAGAAACATATTATCATAATTTTCAAAATACAAATCTTCTTTTGCTATGCATATCTTGACTAAGGAATAGGAAGACAAGAACATAAGTTGTTTGTTTTCCAAAAATTCAACCAAGTGTATCCTAATTGCGATAAGGTATACCCATGTTCATGAAAGGTGAATTATTTGATGGTCTATTTAAACAAAACCCACCCTTACAACATTAGAATTTTCGTCCAAGTGAGGGAGAGGAAAAATAGAAGTAAGGTAGAGTGAGGAAAGGAGAGAAAGAAAGGAAGAAAGAGGAAGGAGAAGTCTAAAGGACTAAGTGCTCCAAGTAAGTTTAACAATATTTCTTTTTAAAGAAAACTTTTGAAACTTATAATATTTATATGAGATTTTGATCTTACAACCTTGATGATTGGTCATAGATGTTGCTATATCAAGTTTCATATTATGTATGTTTGAATACTTAGGCTGGTGTAGATAGTTCTGCATAGGTATGGCCATGGGTGGCAAAATGTTTAGCTTTAGTTTTTAAATTTCTAGGAAGAATCAGTAAGAAATTTAAAGAAATGGTTAACATGAAAAATGTATATCTATGTCTCACGAATATTTACCCACTAGAATCACTCAATTTGGAGTCCGTATGACGTAGATATGGTCTGATTAGTAAGCAGTGTTCTAAAAATGGTTAATCAGGGAAGAACATGTTAGGATAGCTTCTATTTTTTAATTTTTGGGAACATTATGTAAGGAATTCAAATAAATGGTTAACATAAGAATTATAGATATATGTGTCATGGAATTTTAGCCACTAGAATTACACAATTTGGAGTCTATATGAGATAGATATTGTCTGATTAGTAAGCAATGGTCAGAAAATGGTTAATCAGGGAAGAATATGTTAGGATAGCTTCTGTGTTTTAATTTATGGGAACATTCTATAGGGCATTAAAATACATAGTTAACATAAAAATTATATATATATGTATCACGGATTTGTAGCCACTGGAATCACTTAATTTAGAATTTTTATGGGGGAGATATGGACTAAATAGTAGGCCGAGGTCAGAACTTATCCGAGAAGAAATGACCTGTACATTGAGGGAATAATATCATCTTGATTTCTTAATATTTTGATAAACTGTTCAACATAATAATTTTGGATAATTGTTTTATTTTGAAATTAACACTAAGATCACCTACATCGGAGTTAAATTGAGGGAGTTATGCTCTGATTTCTAAGAGAAGGTTAGATAGGATGAAAACCTGCATCAAGAAAATAAAGAAATAAAATTAATATTTAAAAAAGAAGAAGAATCTTATAAATAAAAATAATAAATGACTAGTATATGACGTAGCCATTGCCAATGTATGAACTTCTTACCATCTTAAGTGTGAAATTTTGACATGGAAATATTTTATAAAGTGATATTTAAAATGGTTATGTTCATAGCATGATTACCAATGATTTTTTATAATAGTTATATTTTGTTGAACATACTTGTTATTGAAAGCATATTTTTGGATATCATTGTGAAAAGAAAAGAAATGAGCACGGTCACATGGCAATCCGTGTGGTGCACCAGTAGGAATGCCCTACCAACGATTATGATCATGTTAATGAGAAAAGAAAGAAAAAGTGGGCCATGTCAGACGGAGCGAGAAAAGCTAGTACCGAAGAGTAGATAATACTCACTCTGACCAGGGTAGCTTGATATGAGAATAAATTGATAGTCATCATATGATATTCTGAAAATAATTAATCCTATCATACATGTCATTATTGTACAATTCTCATGTACATAGATATAGTGCATTCATGTGACTAAAAATATTTGCTGTAGTTTATACAGCTGATCATGACGTGATGAGATATATTGATGATGATTTATTGTTGAACTTACTGGGATTTAATTCTCACTATATTTTCATATTATGTTTAGAAAATTAGTTATGTAGATTTTTCTATGGCTCTAGCTTTTAGTGCACGTTGGATCGAGTACTTTATGTTGGGCAGATCCTAGAAGCAAATAAAATGTTTGTGGTTGAGTAGGCTTAGATCCCAATGAATGTGCAACCACCCGTACCTATATCTTCGAAATTGGTCAACCAGAATAAATAAGATGTAGATTTTTATGTGTTTGATATGTTGTACGTATGTTTTGATTGATGACAGGTATGTAAACTCTATATTGTATAAAAAAAATTGTTACAATATAAGCCCTCTCTGTCTCACTACTAACAAATTATTCATACCATAGACATCAAATTAATTGGTCATAACAATTATTTATATAATATTATAGGCACGAGGCTTCAAGGTTTTGTCACTTTAGTGATCAAAACCATTCATAATGTTTATTAAAATTATATATAAATCATACATACAATATTATGAATTTAAAACTTCGTTATCGTCAACTTTATCACAGTAACATAAAGAGCATACAATTTAATGGGGTCGTTAATATATATGTCTATATATATACACATACATGTATATAATGCAATAATATGCTCACCAACAAGATCCATAAAACATAAATTTAAACCATCATATTAATTTCAAAAAAAGGTGAAAAATACCAAAATTAGATGCACAATTGCTACGAAAACAAACATCAATTCTGAAATATATGATAACCAGGCATATCAACTTAATATATCAATTTTGACTGCGTCATGGGAAAATGCTTTCATTGTCTCATCACAAAAATTGAGTTATCTTATAACAATAAACTTTAATTTACCCATAAATAGACAATCATCATGTCATGTATAAACATCAAATTTTATAGGTAATTGAAAATAAAACTTTCTACAACTTGGAACTAATTTTCTTAATGATTCGACCACTTTGGTGATTAACAAATCCTACATAATATAGTTCCAAAATTGCAAACATACTTTCAAATAATAATCATATATAATACAAGTACAAAATATAGAGTCAAGAACTTCAATTTTTGTAATTTCATCATACAGCTTTAATTTTGTCGAGGCAGTAATTTAAGTTTTTTTTTTTGTGGAAACAAAACTTCTTGTTACAATTTCACAAATATAATTGCAACAAATCATATATAATTGCATCAATTAAAGTATGAAATTGCATAATGTATTGTTGTTGAAAAACCATCAATTCAAGTGATGCAACATAACAACATAATTCAAGATAAAGCCAATTCCTCCATTGAGTATAATAAATTCACATATCACATAATCAAAGGACTTGCTATTCAAAAATTTTTTGGTCTTGCATGACAATATTGATTTGGAAAAAGGCTGTTAACTCTTCCAAAATTTCAAGAAAGCATGCTTGTAAACTTTACGCGAAAAGAAACATAAATTGCCGAAGAAACAAATTTTCATGGAAAATACAATTTTGTGATCATTCATCTTTCAAAAGGAGAAACAATAATTTTGAATGGAAAATTATATGTTCCAAAATCAAAAGCTCTAACACCACATGTAAGTTGTTCAATAATTTATGCAAATCAAAACTCTAATGTTGAATAACTCATTATGCCCTATGATCTTAGAACTTTATGATTATCACAAAATAGTAATTGAATGGAAACGTATCTTAATCTATTATGAGTCACTCAAAGAGAAATTCTCTGTCGATGAAAATTCAAAAGAAATTAAGTTTTTCTCTTCACCCGTTTAGGTTTGACACACGTTTCTTGATGGAGAGAAAACTGTCACTTAATGGGTAAAGAGAGGACAAGTTTCTTATCTAGAGTCATTTAATGCACATGTACGATCAACATCTGTCATCAACATAAAATATCTCTCTTATTGACTAATAGGATTTTTGCTATTAAATATTATCATTAAGTGATAATTATCATTAATTTATAATTATCATTAAATCATAATTATTATGGTTATCATTAAGTTATGATTATATTCAAATTAATAAAATATATATAGAAAAACAAATATAAAAAACACATGGGCCGCTAATTGAAATATCTAACAAGGTAGTGTAGACGAAGCGCATGATGGAGCAAATGTCCATACATAACTATAATGGCTTTTTATCTGAGGCCATAAAGTGTTCCTTACATTAATACTCTCCAACTGGTTGGCTTCTTAATCTTTGAGAATTGCAGACTGCATCAACATTTACTTCTTTCTTGTCTTCTATAATTGTATCTCCATTTTATGGAAAACTATTTCAACTTTAAAGTTAAAACTAATGAGCGATAGTTTATTAATAATTTTTATAATATATAATATGCGTCCTTCTACAAATTTTTTTCTTAAACTTGATTGAGAGTTTTTGATTTTTTTCTTCTCTCTATTTTTAATTTTTTTTTATAAGAAATGGGGTTTATTAGAATTTGAATATTTGATTGTTTGGATACAAAGGTTTTGATACTATATCAAGAATAATTTTAACTCAAAATTTTAAACTAGCTTATGAGTGATGATTTATCAATACTTTTTATAATATCTAACACATTTCCATCAACTTGTGTGTCAGATGTGTCACCCATACTCTCCTTGATTATATGTTTTATATTTATTCTGGTATAATTCAAATTAATTAATAAATAAATAAATCTTATAAATTTGTAAATATTATAAATTTATACTTATCCACACTATTTAAAAAAAATTGATCCATACATTCTTTTTCATCTTATGTGTCATCAAGAACAAGTTTGAAGGACCAAGCTCCACCCCTTTGTCTTTTTGCCAAAATAATAAAATCTTAGTTAATTAAAGTATCACTAAAATATAGTCTGAAATTGTAACTGATCCACTTATATGCAAGGATGGAACTAACCCACCCATATTTGATAGTTGTTCTTAGAATTAGGGCAAATTTGATCTTAAATTAAAAACTATTGATAAATTTGTTATGTGTAATAGCCTAAAATAAAGAAAAATTTTAAATAAATGAAAAACCCTGAATTAAAGAAAAATTTGAATGTAAGAGAGGATTATAATAAATGGAGATAAGTGCCAATGGAAATATGCTTATTTATCGCATGGGTTGAATAATTATAAAGATAATATGAGGATTTATGTTTTCAGATCAAAATGCAATTTCTTAAAAGTTTAGGGATCAAAATGTAAACAATAAAAATTTGCAAGGACCTCTCTTAAAAATTGAATTTTTGCAAAATGGTTCTCCAGGATATTTTAAAGCCTCTACAGTAAAAATGGCGTGGAAATTTAGAAGCTACCTCTCTCTCCCTAATTTCTCTCACTAAAAACCCCAAAACTTCTCTCTAGAATTCTAGCATTTCCAGACCTCAAATTTGGACACCACCACTGCCAACGGACTCAGAATGAAGAGATCTACAACTCCATCTGATTGGATACTAGGAAATTGGCTGAAAATATGCCAAAAAATGGAGGAGAAAATCTCCTAAAAAGGAGTGTTTCAAAACTATTATTTCAAGTTCTCAAAAAGAAAAACTAACACCATAGATGGATTTAGGAGATGGAAAAACCCTGGGATCTCAAATTTTGGACTCGAATCATTTTTGTAGGCTTTTCACACACCGCCACACGCTTCTTCCCTCTGGGAGCGTGAAGCCCACGCACAGCCCTTGTAGGTGGCACGTGCAGCGCGTGTGACAGCAGCCCTGTTGCATTGACCGATCTTTTAGAGGTTAAATTTTGCAATTTTGGAGTCATTTTTCAGATTTTAAAACCTTCTGGACTCGTTTTTGGGTTTTATTTGGCCAGATTTGAATTGAAAATGTGGATTTTAGGGCTATCCAACTTGGAACCCTAACTTTGTGAGTGGATAATACTTGCTATGACCTATTTTAAACTTTCTTTATACTTTGATTGTGATATTGGTGCAGAATATGATGTTATTACTATATATTCATCTTTTGAAAGTTGAGGAATGATTATATTTACTTATTGAATATTATTCCTCTCAAATATGACATGTTAGGATTATGATGAAAATTGTACATATTCAAATTCCTTGAAATTGGAACCCCTAGAATATATGTTGTATATATGCATTTCACTACTTGAGAAGGAAGATTCAGGGGTATTTGGAATTAAGAACCTATATTGAATTTTATGAAAATTTCTGGAAAAAGGAATTGAACATGGAAAGTATTCTTATTTGAATAGTACATTATTTTTATGCAATTATTTTATGTGGAGAAATCCTGTTGGAAACACTGTTTGTTAGCAGCAGGTGATGCTAACCTTGGTGCATCTTGAGACCTCAGCTAACTGGTGTGTTACTTGCTAAGTCGTGTTGGCCAGCACACGTGATATGAATTATGTAAAAGAGGCAGAATGCCATGTTATTATGATTGGTCATCCCTTGCTATGTACTTGGAAAATGTCCATATTAGAGTCCCTTCGCGTGTCCTCTTGGGCGATGGTGGACCAAACCTCATCTGGGATGCTGAGTTTAGGCAAATCTTACACTAGCAAAGTACGGAAGAGGTTGAACAGAATATGGTGGTTCTAATATGGAATTCTCCTAAAGCATGTAAAATTTTTCATTCTATAACAATATTTATTTTATAACCATGCTGCACTGTATTTGATTTTGAATCTTTGACTATATTTTGAAATAAGGATATTTGAAATACGGGTCCTATATGGATGTATTTCCAAATTATATTTTCTATGTGATAAATTTTTAACATATGAGTTCATCCATATGTTGACCTAAAAGGTCATAGGAAGTCTTATCTACTCACTGAGTTGTTAAACTCACCACACGATATTTATATATTTTTCAGATAAGGATACAAAGTCTGGTGCTGCAGATAGGTGATCAGTTAGGTGACGTACTCTCTAGGTTAGCCTACATTGTTTCCAATGCTCACATTATTTGGATTGTACTGTAATTGTATTCTAGAGTATGCTCTATATGCCACATACAGGATCCCTACTTTAATTATTACTCTAATGTTTATAAACTTAGTATGTATATTGTATATACATAGGAGAACCTATATGTACTTGTTTCTACGATTAAGGATTATATTATATATGTGATGTTAAATATATGTTTGTGTTATAAGTGTTTCATATGCCCTTAAATTAGGGGCATAACAAGTTAGTATCAGAGCATTAGGTTTCCTTGTGGCTATTAGAGTAAATGATTCTTTAGGAGGACTTTTAGTATGGATATAAGTCGGACATATTTATACTTCAGGTGCTGCTGAGGGATTCTATAGAATATTAACTTCTTTTTTATTCCAAGTTTGCTAAAGTTCCTAGTAAAAGGTTGATTGAATTGTATGATATCTTAAAAGGTGTTTTGTTTTATATAATCTATGATGCTGCTAATAACTAGAGCAGTTGTAAGAGAAGCTATAGATCATGCAACCTCTGTAAAAGAGTCTGTATAATATGCAATTTCAGTACAAAGAGGCCATGGTAGATGTCGACTTCGAGCAAGAGGTAAAGAGCATGCACGGGGTATAAGAACCCCAAGACATAATGAACATGTCCATGTATCTGATAGAGTAGAACCCCTTTAGCAGCCACATGATAGAACAACCGAAATAATTGCTAGCATACACAGGAGTCTAGAGACATTAATAGGATTTATAGTAGAGCAGGGCAGAAAGGATGACCAGCCACTAGAAAATACTCTTGTAACTCAAGAACTAGAAAGATCAGCTGAACAAGAGAATAAATTTATAGGGATTGAGGTGACGTTATTGCAGTTCCTAAAGCTAAAGCCCCCAAAATTTTCTGGATTTGATATTCAACAAGACCCACAGATATTTATTGATGCAATGGAGAGAATTCTTAAGGCTTTAGGGTGCTTTGCTAAAAGATTTGTTGAACTAGTATCTTTTCAACTTCTGGATGTCGCACAAGTCTGGTATGAGACTGTGATGCAGGGAAGAGCAGTTACCTTACCACCAGTGGAGTGGGATGAATTTAAGGAAGCATTTATGAATCATTTCTTACCATCAAGTGAAAGGGACAAAAGAGAAAGAGAATTTGAAGAACTGAAACAGACGTCCAATATGACTGTTTTTTAATATGACATCTGTTTTACCCGATTTTCTAGATATGCACCATATCTGGTCCCAACTAAAAAAGATAGAATTAAGAGATTTGTTTCTATACTAATACGTCCATTGTTCAAGTCGGTAGGCCCCCAGATTAATCTTTTTTCCACTTATGTAGCAGTTGTAGATTGTGCTAGAATGATGGAAATACGAGAACTAGCAAAGATAGAGTTTGAAGAAATGGAAGAAAGAACAAGATAGATAGTTGTAACAACTCCATTTTTTATCTTTATTAATTTTTACATATATACAAATATATGTCTTTTTCAAATTCCATGAATTCATTACCTCTTTACTTCTAATTATTTAACTCATAATAACATTCAATTAAATTAACCAAGCATAATTAAGGTTTATGGTATACCATTAATACTGATACAATTCTGGGTTTGTATGCACATCATTAATTAACAACATCTATATACAAATCAAACATATATATGTCTAATCTGCTAAAAACATGCTAAGGAGGGCTTTTATAGTCCTAGTGCTGGCCTCCCTTTATAAAAAACGAAATACTAAAAATTAAATAAGAAAATTGTCTTAAAATAGAAAAGACTACAAGCAAAACGTCCAATCACTTCATGGAGTCTTCTCTTCACCCCTAGGGTCTTCACGAGCTGCAATGGCCACCATTGACTTGATGGACAGATCCTTGATAGATGGCTCGAAGAAGGCTGTTAACATGGAAGGCTCCTTGGACAAGAAGAAGGTCATCACCTTGTCCAATTTTTGTTGGATCTCCTTAGCCCTTTCCCTAGTGATAGGACCTTCAAATGTAGGAACTTGAGGTGTAGGTGATCCCTCATCAAATTGCCAAGGTTACCCCCAAAACGAAAAATTGAGTTCGATATTGATTTACTTCCTAGAACCCAACTAGTGTCTATACCCCTATACAGAATGGCACCCACTAAACTCAAGGAATGGAAAAATCAATTACAAGACTTGTTAGACAAGGGATTTATATGCCCAAGTACTTCTCCTTGAGGTGCTTCAGTTTTATTTGTGAAAAAGAAGGATAGGTCGCTGTGGTTGTACATAAATTACATACAGTTGAATAAGGTGACAATGCATAATAAATATCCATTACCTTGTATAGATGATTTATTTGACCAATTACAAGGTGCTCAATATTTTTTAAAAATTAATTTGAGATCTGGGTATCATCAATTGAGGATAAGGGAGGAAGATATTCCGAAGACTACTTTCAGGACTCGATATGGGCATTATGAGTTCTTAGTAATGCCATTTGGTTTAACAAATGTCATAGCTACATTCATGGATTTGATGAACAAAGTGTTTAATCCTTTCTTGGATCAATTTGTTATTGTATTCATACACGATATTTTGGTGTATTCAAAAAGTTCAGAAGAGCATGAGCAACATTTGAGAATTATTTTGTAAACCCTAAGAGAACACCAGCTATATGCTCAATTTTCAAAATGTGAATTTTGACTCAACAGTGTTACTTTTTTAGGGCATGTGGTTACCAAGGATGGTATTCAAGTCGACCCTAAGAAGGTGAAAACAGTGTAGCAATGGCCACGCCCTACTACAGTTATAGAGATCCATAGTTTTCTTGGTCTAGCAGGCTATTACCGTAGATTCGTTAAATATTTTTCAAAAATTGCTGCTCCTTTGATGAGGTTGACGATGAAGGGAATAAGATTTAACTGGTCAGATGAATGTGATAAAAGTTTCCAAAAACTAAAGAAATGTTTGACTACAGTATCAATACTATTTATTCCTTCAAGTACTGGAGGATACACAGTATACTGTGATGCATCGAGGATTGACTTAGGATGTGTGTTGATGCAACATGGTCGAGTTATTGCATATACATCCAAACAGCTTAAGCTACATGAGCAAAATTATCTGACTCATGACCTGTAGATGGCAGTAGTGTTTTTTGCTCTCAAAATTTGGAGGCATTATTTGTATGGTGAGTCTTGTGAGATTTATACGAACCATAAATCCCTCAAGTATATTTTTCAATAAAAAGATCTTAACTTAAAGCAAAAGTGATGGATGGAACTACTTAAAGATTACGATTGCGCAATCTTATATCATCCGGGCAAGGCAAATGTAGTGGCGGATGCTATAAGCAGGAAGTCTAAGAGTAGTTTGGCTCATATCACAGAGTTAATGAGGCCATTGGTTAAGGAAATGTATAAGTTGGAAAGTCATACGGTAGTGTTAAAAGTAAAGAAGCCTGACATAATATTGGCCTATATTCAGCTTCAACCGTCCTTAGTAAAATAGGTGAAAAAGGAACAGGAAGAAAATGCCTATTTATGCAAGAAAATTGAAAAGGTGACGAATGGTAGTAATGTTGAATTTACTGTAGACCCTGAAGAAATCTTGAAATTCAGAAAGCGGCTGTGTGTGCCTAATAAAGAAGAACTCAAGAAAGGGATTTGGGAGGAAGCTCATAGATCCACATATACCATTCATCTTAGGCCAACTAAAATGTATCAAAATTTAAAAGAAATTTATTAGTGGGATAATATGAAGAAAGAGATAGCTGATTTATGTTTCTTGATGTTTAATATGTCAACAAGTGAAGGCAGAACACTAAAAGCGTGTGGGGTTACATTAACAGATAGAGATACCTGAATGGAAATAGGAGAGAATAACCATGGACTTTGTCACATGGCAACCACGAACATCAAAATGGTTTGATTCTATATGGGTTATCATTGATAGGTTGACTAAATTAGCATATTTTATACCAGTGAAACCTACCTACAATGTAGCTCAATATGTAAATTGATATTTGAATGAGATAGTGAGACTTCATGGGGTACCAATATCAATTATCTCTTATTGAAGACCACAATTCACAGCTCGTTTTTAGAGAGCCTTTCAAGAAGCTTTGAGCACGAAGTTAAATCTCAGTACTGCTTTTCATCCTTAAACAAATAGACAATCTGAGCGAACCCTCCAAATATTGGAAGATATGCTTCGGGCATATGTGCTTGATTTTCAAGGTAGTTGGAAAATATTCTTACCCCTAGTTGAATTTTCTTATAACAATAGTTTTCAAGCCAATATTCAAATGGCCCCTTTTGAGGCATTATATAGAAGACGTTGTCGTTTTCCAATCGGATGGTTCGAACTAGGATAAACTAAGATTTTAGGGCCTGATTTGATACAAGATGCACTTGATACGTAAAGTTGATTAAGGAAAGATTATTGGCAGCTCATAGTAGACAGAAAGCTTATGTTAATAATATATGTCAACCATTGAAATTTGTTATAGGTGAACATATCTTTTTAAAGATATCCCCTATGAAAGGAGTAGTGAGATTTGGGAAAAGAGGAAAATTAAGTCCATGATACATAGATCCATTTGAAATTATTGATAGAATCGGCCCAGTAGCTTATCGTTTGGCTTTGCCACCTGAATTAAGTAATGTCCATCCCGTATTTCATGTGTCTATGCTATGAAAATATTTGTCAGATCTCATGCATGCCATTTAGTGACCACAGATTCAGTTGGATGAAGTTTTAACCTATGAAGAACAACCAGTGGCAATAGTAGACAGACAAATAAAGAAATTGTATTAAAAAAATACCTACAATGAAAATGATTTGGCACAATCATTCTTCAGAGGAGGCTACTTGAAAAAAAAAGACAATATACGCACCAAATACCCGCATATGTTTGAACAATGAGGTTAGTATTTATTTGCAACTATGGTAGTGAAATTCGGGGACCAAATTTCTTAAAAAGGGAAAGAATGTAATAGCCCTAAAATAAAGAAAACCCCTAAATAAATGAAGAACTCTGAATTAAAAAAAAATTGAATGTAAAAGAGCATTCTAATAAATAGAGATAAGTGCCATTAGAAATATGTTTATTTATCACATGGGTTGAACAATTATAAAGATAATATAAGGATTTACATTTTGGGGCCAAAATGCAATTTTTAAAAAATTTAGGAGATAAAATGTAAATAATGAAAATTTGCAATGACCTCTCTCAAAAATTGAATTTTTGCAGAATGGTTCCCCAGGATATTTTAGAGCCTTTGTAGCAGAAATGACGTAAAAATTCAAAAGTTACCTCTCTCTCCCTAATTTCTCTCTCTAAAAATCTCAAAACATCTCTTTAGAGTTTTAGCACTTTGGACCACAGATTTTGACACCATCACTGCCAACAGACTCAAAATGAAGAGATCTACAAATCCATTCTATTGGATTCTCAGAAATTGGCTAGAAATCTGCTGAAAAAAAGAGGAGAAAATTCCCTAAAAAGGTGAGTTCCAAAACTCCTATTTCGAGTTCTCAAAATAGAAAACTAACACTATAGATGGATTCAAGAGGTGGAAAAACCCTAGAATCTCAAATTTGGACTCAGATCATTTTTGTAGGTTCATCACGCGCCACCACACGCTTCTTCCTTTCGAGAGCGTGAAGCCCACACGTAGCCTCTGCAAGTGGCGCATGCTGCGCGTGTGATAGCAGTCCTGTTACATTGACCTGCGTTGACTGAGCTTTTAGAGCCTAAATTTTACGATTTCAAAGTCATTATTTAGGTTTTTGGACCATCCAAACTCATTTTTGGAGTCTATTTGGCCAGATTTGGATTAGAAATGTGGATTTTGGGCTGTCTAACTTGGAACTCTAACTTTGTGAATGGATAATACTTGCTATAACCTATTTTACACTTTCCTTATACTTTGATTGTGATATTGGTTCAGCATATGATGTTATTACTATATATTCAAATTTTGAAAGTTGATGAATGATTTATTTACTTATTGGATATTATTTCTGTCAAATATGGCATGTTATGATTATGATGGAAATTGTACATTTTCAAATTCCTTGAAATTGGAACCCCTGAAGTATATGTTGTATATATGCATTTCACTACTTGAGAAGGAAGATTCAGGGGCATTTGGAATTGAGAACCTATATTGAATTTTATGAAAATTTGTAGAAAAAGGAATTAAACATGGAAAGTATTCTTATTTGAATAGCACATTATTTTTATGCAATTATTTTCTATGAAGGAATCATGTTGAAAACATTGTTTGTTTGTAGCAGGTGATACTAACCTTGGTGCATCTTGAGACCTCAACTAGCAGGGGTGTTGCTATAGCCACATTGTGTCGGCCAGCACACGTGATATGAATTATGTAAAAGAGGCAAAATGTCATGTTATTATGATTGCCCATCCCTTGCTATGTGCTTGGGAAATGGCCATATTAGAGTCCCTTCGTGTGTCCTCTTAGACGGTGGTAGGACAAACCTTAGCTAGGATGTTGAGTTTAGGCAAATCATACACTGGTAAAGTATGGAAATGGTTAAACTCTGATACGGTGGTTCTGATATAGAATCCTCCTAAAACATATGAAATTTTTTATTCCATAACAATTTATTTTATAACCATGCTGCACTATATTTGATTTTGAATATTTAACTATCTTTTGAAATGAGGATATTTGAAATGCAGATCCCATATGAATATACTTCCAAATTGTATTTTCTATGTGATAAATTTTTAAATATGAGTTCATCCATATGCTGACCTAAGAGGTCATAGGAAGTCTTATCTGCTCACTAAGCTATCAAACTCACCACATGATATTAACATATTTTTCATATAAGGATACAGAGTCTGGTCCTGTAAATAAGTGATCAGTTAGGTGATATACTCTCTAGGTGCACCTACGTTGTTTTCAAGGCTCACATTATTTGGATTGTATTGTATTTGTATTTTAGAGTATGCTCTATATGCCATAGGTAGTATCCCTGCTTTTGATGTTACTCTGATGTTTATGAACTTGGTCTATATATTATATATACATGGGAGAACCTATATGTACCTACTTCTATGATAAAGAATTGTATTATATATGTGATGTTAAATATCTGTTTGTGTTATAAGTGTTTCACGTACCCTTAAATTAGGGGTGTGACATTATGAAATAACTTAAAAGTAGAGAGAGACAAGAGAGTGAAGAATTATATCTTGCTAATAGATTAACAGCAAATGATATATCAGGTCGAGTATGACTAGCAAGATACATCAATTTCCCGATTACACTAAGATATGGCACTTCAAGACCAAGTAGTTCTTCATCCTTTTCACGATGTCTGAAAAGATCTTTGTTTACATCTAATGACCTCACAACCATTGGAGTACATAAATGGATGTGATTTATCCATATAGAATCGTTTTAACACCGTTGTCACATAAGTTTCTTAATACACAAAGATGTTATTATTTAAATATTCAATTTGGAATCTAAGACAAAATTTTGTTCTTCTAAGACCCTTCATTTCAAATTCTTTCTTTAAGCAATTAACAGCTTTTTGAAACTCTTCAGAAGTTTCAATAATATTCAAATCATCAACATAAACAACAATTATGGCAAACTCACTTCCAGATCTTTTTATAAAGATACATGGATGAATTGTGTCATTTATATACCCTTCTTGCAACAGTTATTTACTAAGGTGATTATACCACATACGCTCATATTGTTTTAAGCCACAAAGTGATTTATTTAATTTGATTGAGTAGTCTACTCGAGAATTGGAATTGCATGCTTTAGGTAACTTAAATCCTTCAGGGAGTTTCATATAGATATCATTATCACGTGAGCCATACAAATAGACTGTAACAACATCTATTAGATGCAAATCGAGTTTTTCACATACTGTCAAACTAATTAAATATCAAAAAGTAGTTGCATCTATCACATATGAGTATGTTTTCTCAAAATCAATTTCGGGTCTTTGCGAAAATTCTTGAGCAACAAGTCTTGCCTTATATCTCACAATTTCACTATTTTCATTTCGTTTTCCCACAAAGACCTATTTATATCCAACTAATTTTACATCTTTAAGTGTACGGACTACAGACCTAAAAACTTTTTACTTTTCAAGCGATTTTAACTCTACTTCAATTGCGTTTTTCCATTTTGGCCAATAATTTCTTTGTCTGCATTCCTGAGTAGACTTTGGTTCATTATCCTCACTATCATTTAAAATATCGTGCACTATATTATATGAAAATTATTGTCAACGTTGACCTTTTATCGGTTCCATTGTATTCTATTCATAATATAATTAATTGAGATCTCTTAATTTTCACAATTTTCAGGTACCTGAATTTCTTCTGGAACTAAAACATTAATTATGTCTTGGAACCCTTCTAGAGTTGCTAAATCTTTGATTTGACCATCTCGATTCTTAGCTCCTTTTCCTTTTCGAGGTTTTTTATCTTTGGAACCAACGGGCCTACCACGGTTCTTGCGGGTCTCAAGCTTATTTGTATTGGTGGATTGTCCAACAGGGATATTTGTAACAACTCCATTTTTTTCATATAATATATATATATATATATATATATATATATATATATTAAAATTTCATGAAGTCATTACCTCTTTACTTCTAACTATTTAACTCATAATAATATTAAATTAAATTAACAAAACATAATTAAGGTTTATGGTATACCATTAACATTGATACAATTCTAGGTTCACATACATATCATTAATTAAAAACATCCGTACAAAAATTAAACACATATATGTCTACATGTTATTCATCTATATTGACCAGTTCCAAGGATACGAGTGCGGATGGTTGTACCTTCACTAGGATCTTAGCCAACTCGACCCATTGTACATTAAAAGCTGGTCATAAAAAATATCTGCATATTTAGTCTTTTAAACATGATATGAAAATATAGTGAGAATTAAATTCCAATAGATTCAAAAATAAATCATAATTATCATCAATATAACTCATTATGTCATGTTCATCTGTATAAGCTACAACAAATATTTTAAGTCACATGAATGCGCTTTATCTATGTATATTGAAATCGTACAGAAATGACTTGTATGACATGAATAACTATTTTTAGAATATCATATGTTGGTTATCAACTTATTTTCATATCAAGCTACCCTTGTCAAGATGAGTACTTTCAATCTTCGATATGGGTTTTTCTCGCTTAGTCTGATATGACACACTTTCTCTTTCTTTTCTCATTAACATAATCATAGTCGTTAGTAGGGCATCTCCTACAGATGCACTACACGGACCGCCATGTGACTGTGCTCGTCTCTTTTCTTTTCATGTTAATAGCCAAAAATATGATTTTAATAACAAGTATGTTCATTATACTCACATGTCATAATTTATCATCAAAGCATAATCACTACAAAAAAATTATTGGTAAAATGCAATCATGTCATGATCATAACCATATTTGAATATCACTTTATAAAATATTTCCATGTCAAAATTATACACTTAAAATGGTAAGGAGTTCATGCAATGACAA
Source organism: Gleditsia sinensis (assembly GCA_037074535.1). Classification (NCBI taxonomy): domain Eukaryota; kingdom Viridiplantae; phylum Streptophyta; class Magnoliopsida; order Fabales; family Fabaceae; genus Gleditsia; species Gleditsia sinensis. The sequence continues at coordinate 49,798,831 of CM073469.1, forward strand.
TGGCTAGGTCATACACTAATTATTTATTATTTTCATTTATAAGATTCTTCTTCTTTTTTAAATATTATTTTCATCTTTTCATTTTCTTTATGCTTAACCTCTAGTTACTTTCCTCCTACTTATATCATTTTTAACACATGTTCTCAAAAATTTTATAGAGCATTCTTCTCCAACTTGGTTTCTATTATTACCCTATAATTAAGGAGATTCATTTATGGTAAAAAAAAATGTTAAAAATAAGTTTTACTAGCTCCCAACACGGCTTGGTCATATTCTAAGACACGACCATGCTTGAAAAATACTTTAAACATACTCAAAAATAGTCTTGAACACAGCCTACTCGTGTTGAAGCAACCCAGAACACGGCCTAGCCGTGTTCTGTGACCTTTCCTCACTTATTCAACTATAACTCCCTCATATGAACTTCAATTGAGGTGATTTCAAAGCCTATAAAAAACAAAGAAACTTATCTAGAACCTTTATGTTTATTATTCTTTCATATTCCTTATGAATTATTTCCACAAAATAAAAAACAAAAATGCTTACATTTACCACCTTGGATTCTAGACTGATTCTAACTTCTACTCATTAATCAGTCATATTTCCTTATATAGATTCCAAATTAAGTAATTTCAGAGCTTATAGATCTATGAGATAAATATATATATTTATTATGTTAACAATTTCATTTAATTCCCTATATATTTTGCCTAGAAATTCAAACATAGAAGTATACTTAATAGATTCTTGCTTGGTTAGCTAGTTTCTGACCACTGCTTACTAATCTGACCATATCTTTCTATTATAGATTCCAAATTGAATGATTCTAGTGGTTAAAAATTCTTGAGATATATATCTACATTTTTTATGTTAACCATTTATTTTAATTCCTAACCGATTCTTTCCAGAATTTTAAAAATAGAATCTTCCCTAGTTACAACGAAATCCAGTTTTCTTAGCCTAACCTTTTCTAAAGTTCTAGTTCATTATTTTATTAATTCATCTTCCATTTTTCTTCCAAATTTCCACCTAACCATAGAATTACTTATTTCAACATTTAATTATGTTTCTTACTTAATTTAACATATTCCATCATCCACTTCAAAAGAAAAACAGAATCAAATCATGCATCACTAAGGGTGTTTCTCAACAGAAATGTCTCCTGATTTTCTCCTAGGTGTTTAATGCCATACTTAATTTATCAACCTAACCATCTTCCATCCATTTTTACCATATTCAAATATACATAATAGCATAATTAAAGCCCTAAATTTTTGCCACCCATAGCCATATCATTGCAAAACTTTCCAAACAAACCAAAATATTCAAAACATCCACCATATGCAAGATCAACATGTAACATGATATAGCAACATCCATGGCCAATCATCAAAGTAACAAATATTGTAAATTTCATCAGTTTTAATGTAACGCCCCCAATTTTTGAGCACGTGTTTTCTTAACATGCATAACATTATTCTTTGTCATAAAAAAAGATACATATAGGTTCTCTCATGTATATACATTATATAGACCAAATTATAAATGTCAAAGTAAAAACAGAAGCAAGGATTCTGCATGTAGCAATCAGAGCACACTTTAGAATACAAACACAGTTTAATTCAAAACTGTGAGCTTTGAAAGCAATGTAGACTCACCCAAAGAATATGTTACCTAACTGATCACCTATCTGCAGAATCAGACTCTATATTTTTTTTCTGAAAAATGTGGAAATATTGTGTAATGAGTTTGACAATTCAGTGAGCAGATAATACCTCCTATGACTTATTAGGTCAGCATATGGATGTATTCATGTTTTAAAATTTGTCACTTAGAAAATACAGTTCAGAAGTACATCCATATGGAACCCGTATTTCGAATATTTTTAAATAAAAAGATATTTAGATATCCAAACCATATTCAGCACGGTATGATCATTAAACAAATGTTGTTATGTTCAACTGTATAAACTATAGTAAAATAATAAGCTTTTGAGATAAAGTTATAAACTTTTAAAATGACTTGCTTCATTCGGTGATTTGGTCAACCCAATTGAAAATGACATGTCTTATTCGGTGATCTAGTCAACCCACACACACATTTGCTATACGCATAGTAACCGATCGACTACAGTCACAATAGTGATCAAGGAATGTGAGTCTATCACCCATTTGCCTCCTCACATTAGCACTGTCACCCGGTTGGAGCGACTCTCCCTCAGCTCACTCAGGCTAATAGGGCGTCCCTTATTCAGTACCATCACAAGTCATGCAACCCGTCGATATTCATCCATACATATAAATACATATATATAAATTCATATTCATTAATGCAATGTAAAATTATCAAGCAAGTCGCCATGAGCTTTAGGCTTGCCATTCAATTATAATAAGTAACTTTATAGTTTTACAAATCAATGTCACATGCATAAATATTCACTTTATCATTTAATGATAGATATATGTGAAATCAGAAATACCATGAAATCAAAAATTTATTTTCAAAACTATACTCTTCTCGAACTATATTTCAAATTATAAGCAATTCAAATAATTTTAATGTATTTCAGAAACATTAAAAAATGTAAATATCTCATAAACAGAATCAAATATGTACTTAAATATCAAGAAGAGTATAGGAAAAGTCATAGAAAGAATCATCTACTCACAGGGTAAGGGCTCTAGATTAGACAGCCCCAAAATACACTTTTTCAATCCACATTTGACTAAACAGACTTAAAAAATGTGTCTGCAGGGTCCAAAAATCAAGAAAATGACTCCGGGAACTTGGTTACTGTAACAACTCCATTTATGTAAATGTAAATTTTTTTTTATATTTGTAAAATTCCATGAAGTTATTACTACTTTAATTCTAACCACTTAGCTCGTAATAATAATCACTTTAACCAAGCATAATTGTTATTAACAGTAATACAATATTGAGTTTCCTTACACACTATTATTTTACAAACTACACACCATTATGTTACAAACATTTGTACAAAGATACATATTAACTCTAATCATCTATGTCGACTACTTCCGGGGACACTGGTGCGGGTGGCACGTCCACCGAAATCTCAGTTACTTCAACCACTTATATGTCCGCAATAATAGGTATTTGCCCAAGATAGGGCACCTCGATCATACGTACGGCAATAACAAGTCCCATTGAAAACAACTGCATAGCTAATTTTCTAAACATGATATGGAAATATCGTGAGAATTAAATCCCAATATGTTCAACAATAATTCATCATCAATATAGTTTATCACATCATGTTCAGCTGTATAAACTACAGAAAATATCTTTAGGTCACATGAATGCACTTTATCATGCACATGAAAATTATACAGTTATGACATGTATGGCATGAATAACTATTTTTTCGAATTTCATATGATGGCTATCAACTTATTCTTACTTCAAACTACCCCGGTCAGGTGAGTATTCTCTACTTTTCGGTACGGGCTTATCTCGCTCCGTCCGACATGGTACACTTTCTCTTTCTTTTCTCATGAACATAATCATAACCGTTGGTAGGGCGTCCCCTACTGATGCACCACACGGATTGCCATGTGACCGTGCTCATTTCTTTTCTTTTCATATTAATAGCCGAAAATATGATTCCAATAACAAGTATGTTCATTATATTCTCATGCCATAATTTATCAAAACATAATCATTCTCAAAATTCATTGGTAAACTGAAATTATGCCATGAATAAAATCATTTTCTAATTTTCACTTTATAAAATATTTCCATGTCAAAATTCCACACTAATACCTCGGTAACTGGATAGTAATTGTAGTCTGTAAACAGCGCACCAGAAAAGTTCCCAGGAAAGAGAGGTGGGTCACTAATGGACACGCTTAAGTACCAAGTCTTTCCTTGCCAGAGCTTTCCTTAGACATGCACTTTTCACAAATCACAATTTTTTTTCCAGTAACTAGAATAATTCTTTTCTGATGTGGAAATACTGCAACCACGGAGCATACTAAGATTTTTCAAATAAAACCAGCACTTTCAAAACTTCTTGGAAATTTTATATGAGTACTAGGGTAAATTCCATGTTAAAAATTACACACCTAAAAATGGTAGTAAGTTCATGCAATGGCAATGGCTATGGCATATACAAGTCATTTATTATTTTCATTTATAAGATTCGTCTTCTTTTCAAAATATTAATTTTATTTCTTTATTTTCTTGATGCAGGTTTTCATCATATCTAACCTTCTCTTTATGCTTGGCCTTTAATAATTTTCTTCTTATTTATATCATTTCCAACACATGTTCTTACAAATTTATAGAGCATTGTTCTCCAATTTGATTTCTACTATTACCCTAGAGTTAAAGAGGTTCATCTAGGGTAGAAAAATGTTAAAAATAGGCTTAACCAACTTCCAACACGGTCTGGTCATGTTCTAGGACACGGCCATGCTTTAAAAATACTTCAAATGTACTCAAAAACAGCCCCGAACACGGCTAGCCCGTGCTTGAAGCACCCAGAACACGGCATGGCCGTGCTCTGTGACCTTTGCTCACTAATCAGAGTATAACTCCCTCATTTTAACTCCGATTGAGGTGATCTTGGTGTCTATGAAAAGATAAGACAATTATATAAAACTCTTATGTTAATCATATCAGCAAAATAGTAATAAATCGTGATGTTATTACTCCCTTAAAGTCAATATTATTCCTTCTCGGGTAGGTTCTAACCTTTACTTACTAATCTGACTATATCTCCCACATAAGAATTCCAAATTACGTAATTCCAGTGGCTAAACATCCAGGACACAAATATCTATAATTCATATGTTAACCATTTATTTTAATTCCTTATATAATTTTCCTATAATTTAAAACACCGAGGCTATCCTAACATATTCTTCCCTGATTAATCATTTTCTGACCTTTGTTTACTAATCGGAACATATCTTCCTCATATGAACTCTAAATTGAATGATTCCAGTGGCTAAAAATTCATGACACACATATCTATAATTCATATGTTAACCATTTATTTTAATTCTTTATATATTGTTCCCAGAAATTAAAACACCGAATCTAAAACTTCTGCCACCCATAGCCATACCCATGCAGAACTATCTACACGAACCTAAGTATTCAAACATACATCACATGCAAGATCAATATGTAACATGATATAGCAACATCCATGACCAATCATCAAAGTTCTAAGATCAAAATCTCATATAAATATTATAAGTTTCAAAAGTTTTCTTCAAAAAGAAATATTGTTAAACTTACCTAGAGCACTTAGTCCCCTAGACTTCTCCTTCCTCTTTCTTCCTTTCTTCCTCTCCTTTCCTCACTCTACCTTGCTTCTATTTTTCCTCTCCCTCACTTGGACGAAATTCTAATGTTGTAAGGGTGGGTTTTCTTATATAGACCACCAAATAATTCACCTTTCATGATCATGGGTCTACCTTATCACAATTAGGATACACTTTGTTGAATTTTTGGAAAATAAACAACTTATGTTCTTGTCTTCCTCTTCCTTATTCAAGATATGCATAGGAAAAGGAGATTTATATTTTGAAAATTATGATGATATGTTATTAAGATAAGGGACAAGGTCCCTTTGATTTAGGAATTCATTTCCATTTTCTTTTGTCTTAAACAATTATGAAAGGTTTACCTTTTTAGGTGGCAAATTTCTAGCCCTTGAATTTCCATTATTTGGTTGATATTTTTTTGTGTGGGATAGGAATGTTTTGTCCTAATGCCAAGTATTATCATACCACTTGCTAAAATTATGAGTGTAGGATATAGATGTTTTTGTCCTAAAGCCTTGTATTATCATGCCACTTGGCAAAATTATGAATGTAGAATCATACCACTTACTAAATTTTTGTCTTAATGCCATGTAACCTAATCTTTATTCTTATTATTATATCATCATCTAATTTATTTTATTTTATTTTTCCTCTTGGATTTGGGCTTATTCCTGCCCATTATAGGCTTGTCCTACCCATTTTCTTTGCTTTGGATAAAATTCTTCCTTTCTTGGAGGGCTTAGCCACATTTTCATAATTTTTGGGCTATTGGTGCAATTACTATATCCTAGTCCAAGTCTATGTTTTATTTCTTGTTTAGGTTATCCAATGGGCTTGTTAAAAACTTATGTGAAGTGGAAAAACTCTATATGAAGTGTCCATAGGTAAAAGCCCAATGTATGGGTAAAGATTTTAAACTTAGTAACTCTAGTTCTTGAATTAGGAAAAACTACCCTAATTCAATGTTCTTGAAATTTTAAGACCTTTACTTGTTTCTAAAAATTTATCTTCCTTATCCAAGAATTTTGCATCTCTTTGTTATTTCTAATTTCTTTCCTATTAGGTTTTCCTTCTTTGTTTGTTCTCTTAATGTTAAAAACATTTTCTATGCATATACATAAGGTGAAGAATTTCTAAGGACTATATTTCCTTAGATATCTAAAATATTGTCTAATAAATTTTATTTCCTTAATTAAATTTTTTATGTACCTTTATCCATAAAAAAACGAAATTAAGGATGTTACAGTTACTATTCACCGCCGAAAAATACTATTCACCAAGAACAAAAAGTTGTCAGATAGCTGAAAAATTTCATATCCTAAGATTTATCTAGGTCCTGAATCTATCTCCGGTGTTAGATTTTCAATTTGAGATCTCTAAATTAGAGTTTCAGAGTTTACCTTTTTCTGAAATTTTCTACTTCCAATCTACGGATGATTTGAGAAATTGTTCAGTCAAAATCGTAGTATTCTTCGTCCTGAATTCAATGGTACCCTTAGTTTAGAGATCGGAAGTTTATAGACACTCCAGATTTAGTAAGAAAATATGGAGGTACTATTTACACTATTCACACTATTTACTATTCATTCTCTTCTTCCCCCTCTCCCTTTTCTCTTTCTCATTTATAATAATAATTATTATTACTATTTAATAATTAAATAATATAATTTTATTTTATATATATTCATATAAATATCGTTTTTCATCTTAAAACATCTCAAATTTTTTAAAAAATTTACATTCTCATAAACCTTTAGTTAAACTCTTAAATCATGATTTTTCTTGATAAAAATCTTAATAAAACAAATCACAAACTAAATATCTTTATACATAATAAAAGAAAGAATATTTCTAAAAATATAACAAAAATTTATTAAATGCCAATATAATTATTTTAAGCAAAAAAATAATTACTTTAATTAAAAGTATACTTACTTTTAATAAAACTTAATCATTTTTAAATAAATAAAAATATATTTGTTTATAGAAAAATATTATTATTTAAAAATAAAAATTACGGAATGTTACATTCTTCCCTCCTTAAGAAATTCAGTCTTCGAATTTCAACCCATCTTACCATATGTAGGGAATAAAATCAATGTATAATTTGGAGTTACCAACCTTATTACTCAAATAATTAGGAATATCTTTTTTGTTTATCATCTTTACTTTTTAATATGTCTCTTCACTTGAGTGATTTTGCCATATAACTTAACTATAAAGATTTCTTTCATCCATAAGTTCTTCACTTGTCGATCAACAATAAACATCGAGTGTACCCATAGTTTAGCCAAATTTTTGTCCAATTAAATTTCTTGAAATTAGGTAACATAAGAAGATCTAATAGGTACTTCCTTAGCATTGATGCAAAAAAGTCTGTATCCACATTACTCAATCGTGATGGCAAGGTTAGGCAATGTATTACTATACCTACTTTGTTCAAGTTTTCAAAAGATTCTATATACTAGAGTTTAACTATTTCCTTCTTTCCAAACCCCATTACCTCTTTCATTGGTGAGTTCTTCAAGAATATGTGGTCACCAACTGATAATTTCTAGTGCTCAATATTTATGGTCCTTATAGACTTTTGACCTGTATTGAGTTGCTTGTATTTTTTTGCATTCCATTTCACTTTATCAATGACATCTTACTATAAGTCTAACTGCACTAATTCATCAAACAAAAAGTTTGTAACACCTTTACTTCAGGAATTAAATCATCCAATAACACTTTATTATAAGCAAATTCTGTTAAGGGATCTCCCTCCAAACTCAAAGACATACACTTGAAGCATACTCTCTAAATTAACATCATCGATTTAGGTTAATCATATTCTATCTATTTCTTGATATTCCAAATTAGATTCGAAAAACTTAACGTTATTTAACTCATCCACCTATTAGGAGTCCTACGATGCTTAATGTAAAACCTCAAATAATGCCATTTGTTTGTAAGGCCTAATAATTATTGATATGGACAAGTTCAACTAAGGATAAATGATTTTCTCCAAAATTTCACCAAAATTATATAAATATACCTATAGCATAATTTCTAATGTATAAACACGTCATTTAAATTTACTATCAGCTATACTATAATCTAGTTAAGATCCTAAGCTTCCTGATTAGCTCTCTTAAAACAATATATTCAATTCTTACTTGTTGGCATACCAAACAAAGAAAAATATTTCACTTGTATCTTCTTTTACCATTATATTAGTACAATTATTTCGTATCTTAGTATATCATTATTGTCTTGGGTTATCCATGTTCACAATCTATGACTTCCTCTGAAATCTCCTTTCTTAACAATTGTTCACACGTGAATTTCCAATCTCAATATAATTCATACCCTAGGTACTAGACTCAACTTAGCATGGTATAAACCCTTAACACAAATACATTGACCGCTTTACATTATTTTTTAACATGGTTTTCAAATTATTCTCTTTTCTCTTCTCAACCACATTAGGTAAACTTAGGTGTTCTTCATACTTTAATACTCAATCAGTATATACTGTAAACTCACTATTCTTTCTAATTTGCATATAGTCTGCTAACTTACACAGTTATACATACTTGATAAAAAAAAAATTTAATACGTTCTTTGTTAGATAAATTCTTTCAAAATCTCCATATTTCCAAATTAAGAGTTCAAAGATTAATTCAAATCCTACTTCCCATATTTTATTGCTCAGGAACTTCAACACCACTAATCCTCTTGATTACATTTGTCAAAACACCATAAGGCCATCATCCATCCATTCCTTTCAAACTTTTCATTACTTTAACCTACTAACAACTTGGACATCATAATAATTGAGTTTCAAAGAAAATAAATTAACTTTTCTTGTAATAAGGGAAAATAACTTTACATTTAATGCCAGACATTAATAAAGAATAATGTAGTAGAACAGACAAAAAGTATAATAGAAAACGGTGCCAAATAAAAAGTCAAAAATTTGAACAAAACATTGAAAAAAAAAATATCGATGGCCGTAATTCTTGAAAATATGTAAATAAAATCTAGCTATTATTTTGGCAAAAATTAGTGGCCATAAATTTTGAATATATGTGCCAAAATCTACTTTAAAACTGTTGATATTCATTGGAAAAGAAACATTTATGAGCTTATAAAAGTCTGTGAAAATCAAAGAATACGTAGTTAACTGGTAGGATGTAGTTGATTGCTTCAAAATAGATATAATCAATTAACTGTAAAATAACCAGTCTAAATTAAAATTTCTCAAAATAGTTAGTCGACTTAATAATACCGATAGTGAACTGGCAAAAACATTGGGAAAACAAAATAAATCATTTGATTGTCCTTCTGCAACAACTAATTTGTTTACATTTTCACTCTTTTTTTTACAATTACGCCTATCACCAACAACTTCCCTACAAGAATTAAGATATTAATGCTTCATCAAGGACAACAAGGAAAAGACAAATTTCTGTTGATATCTTAATCTTATTCTCTTTATATGCCTAATATGAGTGACTATCACAACTACTGTACATATACATGCTTGCCGTCATTTTTGAAAATTTCACCTTCAATTTAGTTTATGTCCATCAATCACTCACATAGCTGTTCTAATTATTCCTGACCTATTCGCATAGTTATCATAAGTATGCCATTCTCTGAGTTTTATAAATGCACACGTTAATATCTTTACTTTCATACTTAAAGTTAAAGTGTGTGCAACTATAGAGGGAATCACATTCCGTCAATTTCGAAATATTTGTGTCTTTTGTGGTTCCAGTCCTGAAAAAGATAAATAGTATGTGAAAACTGCACAAAACCTAGGTTTGGTGCTGGCTATGAGAAAGATTCATTTAGTTTATAGTGGAGGTAACTGTAGATTAATAGGGTGTGTGTCTACAGCTGCACATGTAGGAGGATGTCAAGTTCTAGGTATTATTCCTACTGCTCTAACTGCATCCAACATCGTAGGAAAGACAATTGGGGAAGAGTTTAGAGTAGCTTCCATGCATGAGCACATGGCTAGAATGATGAGCAATGTTGATGCCTTCATTACCTTACTAGGTGGTTTTGGTACTTTAGAAGAGATTTTCCAAATAGTTTCTTGGGCACAACTGAATATGCATCACAAATCGATATGTTTATTAAATGTTAACCATTTCTTTGATGGGCTATTGTTTTTTCTTGATCAAGCTGTAGAACTGAGATTCATCCCACACTCAACACGACGAATTCTCATCTCAGCTTCAAATACTGAGGAGTTGATTGATGCTTTACAGACATTTGTTCATATACTTGACCCAATTATGGCTCAAATAGAATGGACAGCAGACAACCGCAAGAAGCACAAATTGAATTTGGATCTTCATCTTTAGATGTAGTAAAATGTAGCCATTGTTGTACCACTTTTACTTTTTTAGAGTCGACTTATATACCATCTTTACCAACCGTACTCCCTTAGAGTTGGTAAAACTATCTTTAGATGTTGCTTATGATCCTTTGAACTCTTGAAATATTATAGTATATCATCAATAAATATAATAACAAATTGATCCAAGGATGACTTAATTACTATTCATTAAATCTATGATTGCAGTTGGGGCATTTATCAAACTAAATGACATAACCAAGAACTCATAATGCCCATAATGAGTCTTAAAAGAATTATTTTTTTGAATATTCTCTTCCTTATCCTCAATTAATGATACTCATATCTCAAATCAATTTTTTTAAAAATTATTGAGCACCTTGTAACTGGTTAAACAAATTATCTATACGAGGTCACGAGTATTTATTCCACACTATCACCTTATTCAACTATCTATAATCTACGCACAATCGCAACGATCCATATTTTGTTTTTCACAAATAGTATTAGAGCTCTCTAAGAAGGAGTACTAGGGTATAAAAATCTCTTTTCCAACAAGTCCTACAACTGATTCTTCAATTCCTTGAGTTTAATCGTTACCATTCTATATGGGGGTATAGACACTGGTTGAGTTTCAGGAAGTAAATCAATATCAAATTTTATTTTATATTTCGAGATAATTCTGACAATTTCTCAGGAATTACATCAGAAAATTCTCTAACTACTGGAACTTAATTTACATTGGTATATTTTTTTATCAACATCTCCCACTACTTCCAAATATCCTTGGCATCTTTTTGTAATAACTTATAGGCTGTTAAAATAGAGATTAGATTTTGGGTACCTCACTATAGTCTCCTTGTATCAAGAAAGAAGATTCTTCAGGAATATTGAATTTAATCATCTTTGAATGCATTCTAAAATGGCTTGACATATTGCCAACCAATTGATCCAAGGATGGCTTAAAGATAGTTTTACCAAGCCATTTAGGTAAAACGGATATTATATTTAGAAATGATCATATTTGACATTTGTCTCAATTTTTTAAATTCTTTGGGACACCTATCCCTTTCACTTTCAAGCAGTAATTGACCCATAGATACCTCTTAAGATGTCATAGTACTCAATCAACTTTATACTAAGAAATTTAATAACTTGAAATAGAAAAAAAATTGAAATCCTATAGAATCCCTCAGCAGCACCTAAAGTATAAATATGTCCAGCTCATACCCATACTAAAGGTCTTACTAAAGAATCCTTTACTCTGATAGCCACAAGAAAACCTAATGCTCTGATACCAACTTATAACGCCCCCAATTTTCGAGCACGTGAAACAAACATTTTTTTTCCACAATCATATATTTTTCTTAACATGCATAACATTATTCTTTGTTATAGAAATATATACATATAAGTTCCCTCATGTATATATATTATACAGACCAAATTATAAATGTCAAAGTAACAACAGAAGCAAGGATCCTACCTGTAGCAATCAGAGCACACTATAGAATACAAACACAGTGTAATTCAAAACTGTGAGCCTTGAAAGCAACGTAGACTCACCGAAAGAATATGTTACCTAACTGATCACCTATCTGCAGAATCAGACTCTGTATTCTTATTTGAAAAGTGTGAAAATATCGTGTAGTGAGTTTGACAACTCAGTGAGCAGATAATATCTCTTATGACCTCTTATGTCAGCATATGGATGTACTGATGTTTTAAAATTTGTCACTTAGAAAATATAGTTCAGAAGTACATCCATATGGGACCCAAATATTTTTAAATAAAATGATATTCAGATATCCAAATCATATTCAGCACGGTATGATCATTAAACAAATGTTGTTATGCTCAATTGTATAAACTATAGTAAAATAATAAGCTTTTGAGATAAAGTTATAAATTTTTAAAATGACTTGCCTCATTCGGTGATCTGGTCAACCCACACACACATTTGCTATACGTATAGTGACCGATCGACTACAGTCACAATAGTGATTAGGGAATGTGAGTCCATCCCCCATCTGCCTCCTCACATTACCACTATCACCCGGTTGGAGCGGCCTTCCCTCGACTCACTAAGGCTAATAAGGCGTCTCCTATTCGGTACCGTCACAAGCCATACAACCCGTCGATATTAATCTATACATATAAATACACACACACACACACACACACACGCACACACACATATAAATATATATGCATATTCATCAATGTAATGTAAAATTATCAAACAACTCGCCATGAGTTTTACGCTTGTCATTCAATCATAATCAGTAACTTTATAGTTTTACATATCAATGCCACGTACATAAATATTCATTTTATCATTTAATGAGAAATACATGTGAAATCAGATATACCATGAGTTTAGAAATTCATTTTCAAAACTATACTCTTCTCAAACTATATTCCAAATTGTAAACAATTCAGGTAATTTTAATGCATTTCAGAAACATTTAAAAGTGTAAATATCTCATAAACATAATGAAATACATGCTTAAAGATCAAGAAGAGTATAGAGAAAGTCATAGAAAGAATCATCTACTCATAGGGTAAGGGATCTAGATTGGACAGTCCCAAAATACACTTTTTCAATTCATATTTGACTAAACAGACTTCAAAAACGTGTCTGGAGGGTAAAAAAATCAAAAAAATGACTACGAAAACTTGGTCACTATTCATCGCATGAAAAATACTATTCACCACGCGACAAATACTATTCACTAAGAATAAAAAGTTGTCAAATAGTTAAAAAATTTCATATCTTAAGGTTTATCTAACTCCTGAATCTATCTACGGTGTCAAATTTTCAATTTGAGATCTTTAAATAAGAGTTTCAAAGTTTACCTTTTTTTGAGATTTTCTACTTCCAATCTATGGCGATTTTACGGCTAATTTAAGAAATTGTTCGGTCAAAATCGTAGTATTCTCCATCCTGAATTTAGTGATACCATTAGTTTAGAGATCGAAGGCTTGTAGACACTCCAGATCTAAAGAGAAAATGTAGATGTACTATTTATACTATTCACTATTCATTCTCTTCTTCCCCTCCCCCTTTTCTCTTTTTCATTTATAATAATAATAATAATTATTATTTAATAATTAAATAATGTAATTTTATTTTATATATATTCATATAAATACCATTTTTTATTCTAAAATATCTCAATTTTTTTTTAAATTTACATTCTCATAAACCTTTAGTTAAACTCTTAAATCATGATTTTTCTTGATAAAAATTTTAATAAAACAAATCACAAAATAAATATCTTTATACATAATAAAAGAAAGAATCTTTCTAAAAATACAACAAAAATTTATTAAAGGCCAATATAATTATTTTAATCAAAAAAATAATTACTTTAATTAAAAGTATACTTTCTTTTAACAAAACATAATCATTTTTAAACAAATAAAAATATATTTGTTTATAGCAAAACATTATTATTTAAAAATAAAAATTACGGGATGTTACATTTAAAATCAAAATCGTATATAAATATTACAAATTTCAAAACTTTTCTTCAAAAAGAGATATTGTTAAACCTACTTAAAAATCTCCCTAATTCACTTAGTGAATTATGTCTCTTATTTCCTCTTAAAAGAAGTAGCAAGATTCCTCCATTTCCTTAACTTTTCTAGCAGCTTAAATAAGAGAAGGAGGGTGAGTTTTAAACCCCAAGGATGAAGAGAAAAGATGGATTCAAGTGGAAATTAAGTTAATTTATCTTGAGTACTTAGTCCTCTAGACTCCTTTTTTTTCTTCCTTCCTCTCTTCTCTTTTCTTTCTCTCCTTTCCTCACTCTACTTTGATTTTATTTTTTCTCTCCCTCACTTGGACGAAATTATAATGTTATAAGGGTGAGTTTTGCTTAAATAAACTATCAAGTAATTCGCCTTTCATAATTATGAGTTTACCTTATCACAATTAGGATGCACTTGGTTATTTTTTGGGGAATGACAACTCATGTTCCTGTCTTCCTCTCCCTTAGTCAAGATATGCATAACAAAAGGAGATTTGTATTTTGAAAATCATGATAAAATATTCTTAAGGCAAATATGATGGGTTTGCCTTTTTAGGTGGCAACTTTCCAGCCCTTGAGTCTCCCTAATTTGGCTGAAATTATTTGTGTAGAATAAGAATATTTTGTCATAATGCCATGTATTATTACCTACTTATTGAAATTATCAATGTAGAATATAGATGTTTTGTTCTAATGCCATGTATTATTACATATTTACTGAAATTATGAATGTTAGATATAGATATTTTGTCCTAATGACATGTGATCTAATCTTGATTATTATTACACTATTATTTCCTTACATGATTCTTATTTTTCCCTCTTAGATTTGGGCTCATTCTTACCCATTTTCTTTGCTTTGGCTGAAATTCTACCTTTCATGGAGGATTTGGTCACATTTTCATAATTTGTGGACTATTGGTCTAACTTTTATATCCTAGCCCCAGTCTATATTTTATTTCCTACTTGGACTACCCAATTGGCTTGCTAAAAACTCATGTGAAGTAGAAAAACTCTATATGAAATATCCATAGGTGAAAGTCCAATGTATGGATGGAGATGTTAAATTTAGGAACTCTAACTGTTGAATTAGGAAAAATTACCCTAATCCAATCTTTTTGAAATTTTAAGACCTTTGCTTACTTTTAAAAATTTATCTTCCTTACCCAAAAATTTTACCTCTCTTTAGTATGTTATTTTTAATTTTTACTATTAGATTTTCTCTCTTTATTTATTCTCTTAATGATAGAAACATTTTTTTTATGCATACACATAAGGTGAATATTTTCTAAGACTTATATTTCCTTAAATATCTATAAATTTTCTAATAAATTTTATTTTCTTAATTAAATATTTATATACCTTTATTAATAAAAGAAACGAAATTAGAGATGTTACAACATCAATTTTAATTGAAGTATTAGCAATTGGTATATATAATTTAGTATCTCTTTGAGTCAGTAAATGCGTCTGACAATTGATTGGCTAAATTTTACAAATGAATTATCTTTTGAACTTCCAGTTCAAATTGTTTTGTGTGAAGATTAAGATGAGTTAGTGATAATTCAAGCCAACTAATTTTTCTTTTCAGTTGTTTATTTTCTCCCCCTAATGTTGAGAAAACTGATTCATTAAAATGATAATAAGCAAACCGAGCTGTAAATAAATCTCCTGTTAATGGTTCAAGATACTTTATTATAGAAAGATATTCATATCCAACATATATTCCTAACCTTTTTTGAGGACCCATTTTAGTGTGTTGTGGTGGGGTTATATGGACATATATCACACATCCAAAAATTCTTAGATGGAAACTATTTGGTTCCTGATAAAAAACTATTTGTAATGGGGAGTGTTTATAATAACTTGTTGGCCTTATGTGAATTAATAATACAGCATGCAAGATTGTATGTCCCCAAGTTGATATTGGGAGTTTTGAGTTCATAAATAATTGTCTTGCAATTAACTTCAGACGTTTAATGAATGATTCTACAAGACCATTTTGTGTATGAACATGTGCTATAGGATTTTTAACATCAATATCAATAGACATACAATATTCATTAAATATTTTGAAAGTAAAATCACCAGCATTGTTAATGTGTATTTTCTTAATTGGAAAATTAGAAAAATGTGCTCGTAATCTAATCAATTACGCAAGTAATCTCGCAAACGCTAAGTTACAAGATGATAACAAGTACACATATGACCATTTAGTTGATGCATCGATTAAAACCATAAAATACTAAAATGGTCCACATGGTGGGTGTATTGGCCCACAAATATCGCATTGTATTCTTTCTAAAAATATGAGGGATTCACCCCTAATTTTGACTAGTGATAGTCAAATAATCAATTTCCCTTGGAAACAAGCAGGATGTGAGAAATTATTCAATTGAAGAATTTACTGGCTCTTCAATGAATGTCCACTTAAATGTTTAATTATTTTTCATATCATAATTGATCCGGGATGGCCTAACCGGTCATACAAAATAACACAAAGTTATTATGATTTACAAACTTCTAGTTTACAATAACATATATGTCAATTATGTTTATATATGTATATTACAATCTAGAGGAGAATGTAGGTAACTTTTTCAATATGCATTTGTTACCTAAGGTTGTACTTGTGATATGAAGATATTCAATATTTTTTTCATTTGTTGTCTCAATGTGGTATCTATTTCGACAGATATCCTTGAAACTTAATAAGTTTCTAAGAGACTTAAAGGAGCATAAAGCTCTGTCAATGTGCAGTTTTGTTCCTCTAAATAAAATTATACTAACTCTTTCAGAATTTTTAATTAACTTTGTAGTACCAGATATAGTACTAACATTAACTTCTTATATTACTAATTGAAAAAAATACCTTTTATCTTTGAGAATTGTGTGAGTTGTTCTACTATCGACGAAATATATCTCTTCATTAGTGATGTTAGTATCAATCGATGAAACATTCATTCTTGATTGAAAATAAAATAAGAAATGTCAATATAAGAAAAGAGTACCTAATAAAATAAGAACTTTAAAGAATGAATTGTACTAGAAAAGAGAACACCCTAAATTTTAATATCATAAAAATTATACAAAGAACTTATTTTTGAACACTAGCATCACCAATTAAATGATCAATTTTTCCATCAGAATGAGCAAACAATTCTATAACATTTAAATGAGTTGTGTCAATATAGCTATCATTGAGACTTTCTTCCTCAAAGAAATTGGTCTCTATCTTTTTCTCTTTAGTAGATTTTGGGTAAATATCAACAAGATGCCTTGACTATGATAGGTACGTGACCAATTTTTTTGCCATTATAGCAATAACATGTGTTTTCAACATGTTTGCTATTTTGTAGATCTTTCTCCTTTTTATTTTTGGCCTTATTATTTTTTCACTTTTGGTGGGAAGCTATGTTCTTGGAATAACCACCACGACCACGACTTCGACCTTGAATTTATCCATAGTAGTTATAAGTTGCTACATTCACTTTAGGAAATGGAGCAATGATAGTTGGATGAGACTCATGATTTTTCATGAGAAGTTTACTATTTTGTTCAACCATAAGAAGATAAGAAATTAGTTTCGAATATTTCTTGAATCCCTTTTCTCAACATTGCTGCTGCAAAAGCACACTGGATGTATGAAAAGTGGAGAATGTTTTTTCTAACATATCATCACAATTTTTTCTTCAGATAACTTTAATTTAGAACTTATTCTAAATAGTACAGAATTATATTCGTTTACAGTTTTTAAATCTTATAAGCTAAGATGCATACAATCATATCGGCTTTTGGAAGTATCACAATTTTTTGGTTGTCATACTTTTCTTTTAAGGAATTTCAAAGAACAATTGGGTCTTTTACAGTAAGGTACTCATTTTTCAACCCTTTATGCAAGTGGTGGCGAAGGAAGATCATAACTCTAACCTTATCTTGGTTAGATGCTTTATTTCCTTATTTGATAGTTTCTCCAAAGCTATTTGCATCTAAGTGGATTTCAGCATCTAACACTAAAGATAGATAATTTCTTTCAATAATGTTAAGTGCTAGGAATTTAAGTTTTGCAAGGCTTAACATTTTAAAACTATCATAACATATAATGCTAGTTAATAAACATTCATAAATAAAGTGAACCATTTCAAATAAAAATAGATTATAATAAAGACATATAATTCGTGGTATGCTTTATCATAATTTCTTAGTCATGCATAACTATAAAAAGGTCTTTTCTTTTCTATCGATGTGATTACTATTATTTGCAGATATTAAATAAATGTATGTAACTATACATATTAATTGACTAAAGAACTACATGGAAAACTATATATTGGGTGATTAAAAAAATAGAATTTAATAGAAGAGATAAAATAGATTTGCACCTTCAAAGTTTTATCTAATAGGCTTTTAGAAGTTAGGGCCAAATACAAAACCTCTTATCGTATAATGATGCTACACATAAACCATTTTCCTTTAAGAACATATAATTTGTTGTAATCCTTCAAGAACATATAATTGCACATAAGTTGGTGCAGTCTTTTAAGGACATATAATTTGGGGCAGTTCTTTAAAGATATATAATTACACATAAGTTGATTTAGTATTTCAGGGACAAATTAATACAATATAATTGCACATAAATATTACCAACCTTGAAGTAGGAGGTAGAGTATCGTACTGATGACGTGTTATAAAATAACTTAAAAGTAGAGAGAGACACGAGTGAATCGTTGTTTCTATTTATGTATGAAGGAGTATTTATATAAGTAGGTAGAAGAATTTTAGTAATAGTATACAACTGTAAAATAACTCTCTATTGATAATTATTCTTTAAATAATTACTGAAAATAATATTTTATCAAATAATATAATCGAAAGATCAAGATGATAGACATCTACATAACATATTCATAACAAAATTATCAATTATTAGTTTAAACTTTTAAATTAAAATAGTTCTTAGTATAGTATCAAAGTCAAAATGAGAAAAAAAAAATCAAGAACTCTCAAATAAATTTTAAAACAATATGGAAGGGGACATATTAGAGATTATAAAAATTATTAATAGATTATTACTTATCAACTTAAGTTTTTGAGTTGAAATAATTCTTGATAATTCATTGTTCTAGTAAACCATCATTTCATCCCAGTTATTTTTGACTAATCTACTTAGAAATTTTGTTTCCCTTCAATTTTTTAAAGGGTTTGTTGAAGGTGCTGCTGAGCTGAACACTCCCTGAGTGTTTAAACATGGATCTAATGGCCATGTGGTCCTCTTTATTCCAAGAATACAATTCTACAAATGTTACATACACTAATTAACATGTCAATAAGTAAGGAATTAAAATAACTATAGAGAAAAAATCACGTGTATATGACAATATAAAATTTGTGTATCCGGAATTCTGTAAACCATCTATCCCTAATATTCTCTGGGATCTTTCCTCACATATACTATGGACTGTTGAATGATTTCTTGTATATTCAAACCAGCTTCCTCACATCAATGGATTGATTAAAACTACATAAAAATCTAATATTAATAATTTGTTCCAGTCTGTTTGGTTTATCTGTTTTCAGTTTTTATTTTCACTGAAAATTAAAAACAGATATGAAAACGCGTTTGTTTACTATTTTCTGTTTTCATTTTCAAAAAATATTTTCTCAATTTCTAAAAATTCTGAAAACGCCAAAAAGACATTTTCAAAATTTTCAATTCTGTAATGCATTGCAATAATAGAATTTTCACAATTATTTTGGATTATATACACAATATTTTACTATTTATATAATTATAAAATAGTAAAAATGAAAATACAATAATATAACTAAAAAATAATGAAAATGAAAACACAAACCAAATATATTTTCAGAAATATGAAAACTGAAAAATAAAAACTATTTTTAAGAAATGAAAACAAAAAATAAAAATAAAAAATGTTTTTACAAACTAAATACACCATAAATTTGTTTGAAATACAGTAAGCACAACTGACTTGTCTCTTTCCACTTTCAAATATCGACGACTGTCTGTAATAGCCATCTGAACTTGTGAAACACTGGCATTTTCAGTGCCTATATCACCGGGCATTTGAGATGTTGGAGTGGATTGTGAAGGCTCAGCTTCTACTCGTTGAGTAGTAAGCGTTTGTAAAGCTTCTTAAAAGTCTGTTGTCATATCTATGCCAAAAGAGAACCGCCCGCGCACATGATGGATTTAAAATATAAAAGAATAATTCAAAAACAATTTCAGAAATCCTTTTCAAATAAAGTCATACTAAAGTTTATTTTAAAATATTTTTGGAAAATCTTTTTCATTGAAAATATGATCTGCAAACCAAGATGAGTTTAGGAGTTTAATAGGTGTAGGGAAAACATTGAGCAGCCTACGATAAATATAAAATAGGAAAAAAAATTTAAATATGCACATATCAAGCGCGGACAAATATTAAAAAAAAAAAAATACAAGAGCATCAAAAGGAAAGAAAAAATATATATATTTACAAGTTCATATTTGATTTAGAAAAATTTAAAGCCTATGTACCTTTTAGGAGAATCAAATTAAATCTGCATAATTTAAATGGACAAAAAAACACCTGATTGTGTTAGATTGAATTTTAACTAAGAATAATTACTTTTTTTTTTGTTAGAGAATAATCTGTAAGTAAAATGAAACCTAAGGTGGGTGGATTGATTTTATTTTTGAAAACTTTACTTTACCCATTTATTTCACTCTCATTTTTCACTTTTTGATTATTTGAATTTTTGAAAAAAAAAATAGGCTCCACCTAGTTTACTTTTCTGTATCCAAATCTTGAGTCTAGTCTGAATATAATTACTTAAGCTTGGGCGGAAATAAATTTTTTATTCACATAAATTTTGAAAAATTAAAAATGGGAAAATCAATTTTCAAAATATAACTTTATAAAAAATACACACCAAAACAATTTAAAAACTAAAAAATTATATGTTTATTTAGAGTAATAAATAAATAAATTAAATTGATACACAATAAATTTTTGTAAATAAAACACATTTATAATTCCAGATGGAGTATGAGCCTCTTGGGAAAACAAAACTTGAGCCAGACCAATATTTAATTCACGCCTAAACAAAAAAGTTTGACTTTAATTCTTATTTAAATTTTAAGGTTCATATTTAATTTTTTGAGCCAAACAAGTAATTAAAGAACTAAATTTTGTTTTAAAATATTATTTTAATAATTTCAAAATTTAAAATATTTCGAAAATATGCAAATTTTTTTGTAAAAACAAAATTTTTAAAAAAATATTTTAAATAATTTTAAACAATATTTTTTTAGTTTTAACATTTTTTATATAATATTAATAATATAGAATATAAAATTGAATAATATAGTATCAAATAATGAAATTTTTATTAAAATAACATTAATATAATTAATATTATTAAAATTACGCAACATTTGACATAAATTTGTTAATAAAATTACAATTAAAATTTTATTAAATTTAAATATAACTATCTTGAATTTATTATAAATATTGTTAACAAAATTTTAAATAAATAAGTAGAAAGTGAATGATCAAAATTCTCTTGTAATTTATGTTTTATAATAATTATATAACTAACAAATAATATTAAGAAGTTAAAAATGTTTTATATTTTATTATTTTTAAATTTATTATTTTTAAAAATAAAAATAAAAATAAAAATAAAATAATAACTGTATTAAAAATATATTAATATTTTTTATTGAAAAGATATAAATTTTTTTAATTAAAATAATATTTTTTACGTAATTATTAATATGCAAAAGAAACTAAGGTGAGATGGACGTCTTAGTTTCCGTACACATGAGATAATTTTGTAATAAGTCATAATTTTTTTAAAAAACAAAAATAATAAAAAAAGTGAGGAGGGTCAAGTATGTATAATTTTTTTTTAATAAAAGTACATTTGTAAAAATATTTTTTATTTTTATTTTTTAAAAATAATTTTTATTTTTTTATTTTTTTATTTTGAAAAATAGTTTGGTTGGTACTTTTATTTTTATTATTTTTTAGTTATATTATTATATTTTTATTTTTATTATTTTATAATTATATAAATAATAAAATATTATATATATAATTCAAAATAATTATAAAAATTCTATCATTGTAATACACTATAAAATTAAAAATTTTAAAAACATCTTTTTAAATTTTTCAAAATTTTTAATATTTATTTAGTTTGTCTGTTTTAAATTTTTATTTTTATTGAAAATTAAAAACAGACATATATATTTATTTATTATTTATTATTTTTATTTTTTTAAAAAATATTTTTTGAATTTTTTAAAATTCTGAAAATATCAAAAAAAAGTTTTCAGAATTTTTAGTTTTATAGTGTATTACAACCATAAAATGTTTATAATTATTTTGAATTATATACATAATATTTTACTATTTATATAATTATAAAATAGTAAAAATAAAAATATAATAATATAATTAAAAAATAATAAAAATAAAAATATAAATTAAACGTATTTTTAAAAATATAAAAATTAAAAAATAAAAATAAAAAATATTTTTGCAAATCAAATGTTAAAAAATATTTTTTAAAAAGAAAAATAAAAAATAGTAAATAAACTTATTTTTATATTTATTTTTAATTTTTAATAAAAATAAAAACTAAAAATAACTAAATAGACCTTTAATGATAAACTGCAAGAGAAGAATTGAGTGATATTGGTTTTCATCAAAGTGTTTTGTTTTGGTGGATGTCAAAACTAAAAAATTTCGGTCGTATTCAGTAAAATAATACAAAATTTAATACTTTAAAACTAATGTAATCAGGCTTGCTCATGAACTAACAATGTTTTAATTAGATTGGTTTGTGAATTAATTTATTTTATTTTATTTTTATAAATTATGACTGAAGATATAAGATTTGTTTATAGACTACCAGTTAGTTAAATCATTTTTTTAAATTGATTATACAATGAATTAATTATGCAACAAAGTTAAGACCGAAAAGTATGATTGTAAAAACTAAATTGAACTAATTGATTTAACTGCAAAACCAATAAATTTTCAGAGTTTGAGAGATCACTAAAATAGTCAATTTAATCTTGAATCAAAAATTGCTTAAAACTAATTAATTTTCGCACTGAACCGATTCTGATCTAATTTTGTTTGATTATTTAACAAGGCGTCTATTTGGAAAATGTCATTGTTAGGGCTCAAACCCAATCAATGGCTATTTCGAAAGACGCTGATAGCCACCTAACCGTTAGGCCTCTTTTTCTATTATTTTAAACAATTTATATATGATTTCTTTTCGCACAAAAATCATAAAATCTTAAATATAGTAATGCTATTAATTTATTATTAACAGCTTATAATAAATTTAATATAATATTTTGCATGTAAAATGTTTAAATAATATCTTGTTGAATAGTAATAAATAAATAATATAAATTTTTTTAACAATACATCTGCAACTACTTCTGTATATTTTCAAAATAGATAAAAAATAATTTACAAAATTTATACAAACATAAAAGTTACATATATAGATATATGTTAAGTATTTTATATTATTAAATATTTCTATTTTATTTTTATACTAATTTATATATATATATATATATATATAATATTTTAAAATCATTGAATCCTATTGAACCATGTACATCTCCTTATTGTTCAATAAGCGGATCGATTATTAAAACATTGTAAAAAAGCCACGAAACCAAAATAGAGGGAAAGGAGTTTTTGTCGTTTAATCTGATTTGCTTGTGTTTATAATGTGCTTATTCATTAAGGACGACCCTCACTTGAAATTGAAAGGCCCGCACCATTTCTCTTCTCTTTTTTGTTCGAAATGAAGATATGACTGAGCGAGCTGAACTAAACCCATAGGTATTGGCAGCGAAATGAGTGGGGCGAGACTCTGTTCTTTGTTAGGGGAATTGGGGTATGAAGGTGCTGAGGGATTGGACCCTGATAGCTTCGAATGGCCTTTTCAGTACGAGGACGCACGCCCCATCCTAGATTGGATCTGCACCAGCCTCCGTCCCTCCAACGTCCTCTCCCTCTCCGAGCTTTCCCAGTTACGCTTCAGTTTCTCTCTCTGCATCCCCCTCCCCCCACAAAAAAAAAAAAAGAACTCCTTTGGTTTTATCACTTATTTACTGTTTCTTGGTAATTGATAAAATGGCCGTTGTTAGTGCAAATCCTTCTCTTTAATTTGACAATCTGCACCTACATTTGAAAATCATGGGAACGTTGTTGTTGGAAATACTGTTTTGTTGTTGGACTAAGTGCAAAGCATGTGGATTACAGGTATGAGCAGTTTAAGCAAGAAGGCAAGCTTTTGGAGGTAACTTACTCATGCCCGTTTGTATGAAGTGTGCTTTAAAATTGTTGACGCAAGTTTCTAGTGTGTCTCTCTTGTAAAGTATTTTTTCGTTCTTTACACTTACAAGGTCAATTAAGGAAATGAATGGTTGAGAGTTGAAACTTCCTTAGTCTAATTAATGGTGTATTGCTCCTCTTGATTTAAAAAATTTATGGACACAATTCTGAAGATCTTTCCTTGCTGAAGTTGTGGAAACAGGTACTAAGCAGTTTTTATCTGAACAGGGGGGAGATTTGGACTCTGCTTATGACAGTATTTCGGCTTTTTCTGCCAGGAGAGACAACCAGGAGGCTGTTTTTGGCACTGAAGAAGGATTAAAGGATATTAGGTATGCCATTTATTACATTATGCTAATTATTTGTGGTAATTAGTAAATTAATGAATTAGCAAATGGCAGTGAAATGATACCTATAACTTCTGAGAACACAGGTAAATTGAAAACTGTGAGAGGTATATTGCGATCAAAAGTAACCAAGGTAATCTTGGCCAAAGATTACTTTGGCTTATGGTATTGTTGTTTTAGAAATCATGGGTAAAAGTTACTTCTGAAAGCTAATGAAGCTATTGCAAATGTAATGTTTGGTAAAATTTTTTTGCAGGAAGTTTGTCTCGATGTTAAGTGCAGACTCTTATTGATTCCTAAATTCAAATTTAAAACTGCAAACAGGATCTATGTTGAAGACGGGGGATTACAGAAAAAATTCTTTCATAGTAGCTTTAGTTGACTGTATAGCTACTGTATTTTGGGGACAAATAGGTTTTACTGTTCTGTACAGTGCTATGATGTAGTGCAAGCTTTCTACCTTTTTAAAGTTGTTTGATGAAATATTACATTCTGATTCATCAGAAAAGAAAGTTCTTTGTAGGAATGGTTGAGTGTTAGGTGAATATTTACTTAGCAATAGAGCTTTCAATACTAAAGGAATCCTAAAATGGATGTGCTGTGTATAGATGGTGGAAATTACATCAAAATGTCCTTTCTTGGAAGATTAGCTTCTAGGCTACTCCTGCTTTGCTTATTCTTAGTTTACAATTACATGCACTTTCTAACTGACACTTATAAATAATTTGCCTAATGCCTGATTTATTGATTTTAGTCAAACAAGCAGAAGTAGGCTTGTCATAATCTGTTGGAGTTAATGTGAATAGCTGCCACATCCCTTTGATTGAGGCTGTAACATTGCTGTAATTAGGGCTGTTGTTATCTCTGTAATTATGGTCATTTAGTGTCTTGTTTGTAAATACACTCTATAAATACTAAGAAAACATGGAGGCCATTCTTATGGACTACAGTTCATTCATTGATTTTTCCATCAAAGGCTGGTTGAGAATAATCAAATTTTCTTATTGTTCTTCTTCTAGTAGCTATGCATCATTCTAGCTATTGGGCAAAAGAAAAGAAAAACCTTCCTGTGGTTATGCTTCATTCCAGTATTGTGCAAGGTCAAGTACATGACCAAAGGAACCTAAAACTGGCCTACCCATTGTCTTCGAAGTTCGTCTGACCACTGCACATGCCCCCACTTGCTAGATCGGCACAATTGCCCAAAACCCTGCATGCTAGCACGTGAGAGTGCATTTAGCCTTCATTTCAGCCATCGTTTACCTAAAACTCATTGTCAACCACCCTAGACCCCTGCCTAAGTCTCCATCCCGCCAAGTGACCCTTGTTCGTGGTGAACTCTCTCTCTCTCTCTCTCTAGCATCCGTGTTTGGATTGTTTCTTGCCTTGGATAGTAATGGATGCCACTTCCAGTGGTTTTGTTGCTCAAACTGGTAATCTTGTTGCATTTTTTACTCAGTCTTCACCTCTTGGATTTTAGATCTTCAACTCTAGTGCTTTGATTATATCTCTGGCAACCCCTATCTTTTCTTAAAACTTGAAGCTTTTTCTTCATCTCTCCCTATAGTTACTATTTCTAATGGTTCCGAAGGAGTTGCCAAAAGTATTGGTCAAGCTCAACCTTTTCCTTCTCTATTATTAGAGTCTATTCTTTATATTCTTGGCTGTCCTTTTAACCTTATTTTAGTTAGCAAACTCATCCAAACACTTAATTGTTCACTCAACTACATTGATAAATTTGTGCTTATACAAGATCGGAGTATTGGTCAAATGATTGCAACCAAGCATGAATGACATGGGCTTTTTGATCTTATTATGCCAACATCTCAAATTATTTGGACTTATTCTTACTCATTGGAAGTGATTCATCATCATTGAGGGCATCCTAACCTTGCTAAACTTTAGAAGATGATACCTAGTCTTTTCTCTTTATCATCATTTGATTGTGAGCTGTGTTAGTGGGATAAAAATTCTTGTGTAACTTTTCCTAAATGAAGTAATAATAGAGCTAAATCTCCCTTTTCTTTTGTTTACATTAATTTTTGGGGACCTAACCATACTTGGTTTTAGTTATTTTATTGCCTTTATTGATGATTACTCTTGTTGTACTAAGATGTTTTTAATGAAGAATTAGTTTGATTCATTCTCTATTTTTCAAAATTTTTGCATTGGGATTTGTACTTAGTTTGGTACTTTCATTAAAATTTTGGAAACACATAGCTTTCATATAAGTAAAAATAAAACAGAATATATAGAATGTATTTTTATTTAAAGGAGAACAAATACGAATTTAGAGGTACAACTTAGAGATTATTTTATAAAACAAATCAAAAGTTTTAAATATCTTGAGTCTATTATGCAAAATGACAGAGAAGTAAAGGATGACGTAAACCATAGGATTCAAGCGGGATGGATAAAATGGAGGAAGGTTTCGAGTGTTATTTGTGATAAAAAAATGCTGCTGCTGCTACTTAAAGTTAAATTTTTTTTTAACGTACAGTTATAAGACTTGCAATGTTGTATGATACTGAATGTTGAGTGGTTAAAAAATTACATGAGGATAAATTTAATGTTGTAGAGATAAGAATGTTGCATTGGATGTGTGGATACATTAGACGAGATATGATTAAGAATGAGTGCATTTGAGAGAAAATTATGTTAACACTTATTGTGAAGAAGATGGTGGAATCTCGCCTAAGGTAATTTAACCATGTGTGGAGAAGATTTGTAAAAACTCTAGTAATAAGGGTAGATTAGATGAAAAATAATTGATAGTTAGAGGTAGATGGAGGTCAAAGAAAATAATAAGTAAATTCATTAACAAAGATTTAACAATTAATAATTTCTTTATTGATCTCATTTATAATAAGGTACTTTGGCGTCGTTTGATTATCTGACCCTACTTAACATGAAAAGGTTTGGTTGCAGTTGTTATTGTTGATAATGCATGTGAGTATTTCTTTAATCCTTTCCTAAATTTTATTAATGCTTAGGGCATAATTCATTAGTCTTCATGTGCTTAGTGTCTGCAACAACATGAAGTGGTTGAACATAAAAATCGCTACTTAATTGAGATAGCTTAAACTTTGTTGCTTCATCATAATTTGCTCTTTTTTTTTTTGAAGTGATGCTATTCATATTGCATGCTAGTTAATCAATTGCATGCCATTCTCAGTGCTACAAAACTAGGTTTCTCATTTTCTCTTATTTCCAAGTTAATTGGTCTATCTTCTTCCTCCTTAAGTTCTTGGTTGTGTCTATTTTGTTCATAATCTCATCTTAGGTCGAGACAAGCTTTCAACCAAATCTTTTAAATGCATTTTCTTGAGGTATTCTTGCCTACAAAAAGGGTATCAGTGTTACTTTTCAAATACTCATCAATTTTTCTTGTAAGCATATGTTACTTTCTTTGAACAGTCTCCTCATTACTTTTCATCCATTATTGCTAATCATTTTGCTATCACTGATGCTCTTGTTGTCCCCTATCTTGGTTTATCCCTTGATCCTTTGCTTGAGACAGCAGATGGTTTCACCTAACATGGGGCCTACCTTTTTAGGTGAATTGTCGACGTTTCTCAATTACTAATCCTGCGAGTCCTATAGATGTTCATGTCGATTCACACTAGCTCCTCCCAGCCTATCTCTTGATGATGTTTTTCCTATCGCTATTCATAAGTGTATTTGTTCTTCCTGTAATCCTCATCCTAGTTATAATTTTCTCAGTGACTATCATTTATCGTCACCCTATTATGCTTTTGTCTCGTTGTCTTATGTTTCTATTCTACAGAGAACTTAGGAAGCCTTCTCTCACCTTAGGTGGCAGTAAGTAATGGTTGATGAAATTATTGCTTTATAGTTCAGTGGCATTTAGGAACTCGTCCATCCATCTCCTGACTATTGTTAGGTGTCGTTGGGTTTATACTCTTAATGTTGGACTTGATGATACTATTTATCATCTTAAAATTTCTATTGGTTGCTAAGGGTTATACTTAGATTTTTTGTTTGGATTGTGGTGACACTCTATTTAGTTGCCAAAATGACTTCCATTGGGTTGGTGTTGTCCATTGTAGTGTGACAGCATTAGTCTCTCTATCAACTTGACATAAAAATGTCTTTCTTCATAGTGATCTTGAGGAGGAAGTGTATGTGGAGTATACACCTAACTTTGTTGCTCAAGAGAAGTTTGGATTGGTATGCAAGTTATGGCGCTCCATATATGTTATAAAACAATCACCTTGGATGTGGTTCAGTTGATTTAGAAGTGTTGTTTGGCAATTTGGGATTGCCTTATAGTTAGGGGTGAGCATAACTTGAACAACCTAATTTAGCCTACTTGAACCTAATAAAAAAACATTTTAGATGGATTAGATCGGATTGACAGGTTTAAAGGTGTTGGAAGAGAATCCTAGGATTATATCTGGGGATATTTTTGGTTTAACGCTAGATTGAGCCTTTATTGTTGTAGCTGTAAATATGATTGTATAAATCTCAAAATTTTTGGGATTTAATAGGATATAATCTGGGTTTTAATTAGATAGGATATAATCTGTTTATTTCCTTTTTCTCTTCCCTGATTAGAGGGAATTCCTGTTGTATACATGCTTGTTTCACGTAATAAGAAAGATGAAGGAAATAATTCCATTTTTATCATATTTATTCACGGTATCAGTGTCTGGTTCAGGTTTTGCCATGGCTAAGTCCAAATCTTTCCAAGAAGTTGATGAAACCAGTACACCCATCACCCATTTGGTCCAGCCTTTTCTTAAAAATCATTCCCTTCGAATCACTAAACACAAACACAATGGAACCAACTTTAGAGAGTGGTTCCAGTATGTCTTCCTAGTCCTCAAAGGAAAAGAAAAAGCTGGGTATGTGACTGGCAATGCCCCAATGCTAGCACCAACATACCCAACATTCAGCACTTGGGACGTTGAAAATTCAATTGTTATGGCATGGATAATTAATTCCATGGAGCCCAGAATAGGTTACACCTATCTCTTCTACAAAACCGCTAAAGACATTTGGGATGCTGTTAAATAAATCTACTCGGATATGGAAAACACTTCTCCATGTTTTGAAGTCAAATCAAAACTCTGGGAAATGAGGTAAGGGAACAAATTAGTCACAGAATACTACAACTTGTTGACCCAGCTATGGCAAGAGATTGATTTATTCTATGAAATTAAATGGAAATATGCCAAGGATGGAGTCCAGATGATCGAGAGGGAGCAAATCTTTGATTTTCTACAGGGATTGAACAAAGATTTGGATGAAGTAAAGGGGAGACTGCTGGGGAGAAAACCTTTTCCAACTATTAGAGAAGTATTCGCTGAAGTCAGAAGAAAAGAAAGTAGAAAGGTTATGCTTCTTGATAACTTTGGATTAGCTTTGGTTACCCATCAATACAAGCAAAATATGCAGAAACACCAAAGATTTGGGAAGGATCAATTGTGGTGTGATCATTGTCATAAGACCAATTACACTCGTGAAACTTGTTGAAAGATTTATGGAAAGCTAGCAGGATGGAAATCCCGAAATCAAAAAGAGCAGAACAAGGTATATGTAGTTGAATTTACCTGCGAGAATGGTAATGGAGGACAACTTAGCCTAATCTCTGAGCAAGTTAAAGCACTACAATCCATTTTCAATCATCACAGTATGTCACCATTCGGGAATGTTGCAATGGCTCATAAAGGTAAACCCATCCCATCTTGTTTTCTAACCTGAACCAAGGAGAATAAAAATTGGATCATTGATACTAGGACATCTAATCATATGACCAGTAATTTGAATTTCTTTTTTACATATCAACCATGTGTGGAAGGTATACATATTACTGTGGTAGATGGAAAAAGTGCAGGGGTAAAGGGGCGTGGCACTATAAATCTCCTAGGATTAAATCTAAAATCTATCCTTTATGTACCTAATTTAAAGTATAACTTGGTTTCTGTTAGCAAGCTCACTGAGGATGAGCATTATGCTGTGATATTTTTCTCTTCACTATGTGTATTGCAGGACCTATGTTTGGAAAAGATGATTGGCAGTGCTAAGTAGTGTAATGACCTCTACTACCTCACAAAGTCTCCTCAAACAAAGATTCACACACGAAATTCTCTTTATCTATTACCTTGAACTTTTAAATTATGCTATGGCATAGTGGCCTAGGCCACCCTAGTTTCTCTTATCTACAAATGTTGTATTTTCAATTATTTATGAATAAAAATGCTCTCAATTTCCATTGTTAACATTGCATTTCAGAAAAAAAAACACAAAGTACTTAGACACCCCATTCCTATCAACCAACAAAACTCTTCTAGCTCATACATAGTGATATTTGGGGTCCAACACAGGTTGCCTCCCTCATAAGAGCTAGATGATTCTTCACTTTTATTGATGATCATACTTGAGTTTGCTGGGTTTATCTCATGAAAGAAAAGGTGAAGCAGGCCACATTGTCCAACAATTCCATAAACATATTTCAAACATTTCTCAAGCCAAAATACAAGTTATTCAAATTGATAATGGAAAACAATACTTCACAAAATACCTATCAGACCAAGATATTTTTCACCAACATTTCTGCACTTCTACCCGACAACAGAATGGGATAGTTGAGCGTAAAACAAACACTTGTTAGAGATAACCCGATCCATAATGTTCACTAATAATGTCTCAAGTAAATACTGGAGTGAGGCTGTCCTCACTACAGCTTACCTTGCAAATAGAATACCCTTAAAGCCTCTAAACCTTTGCAACCCCATTAGCTATCTCTTAGACACCTTCCCTCACAATCATCTCCTTCATAATCTACCTACAAAAATATTTGGTTGTACTATTTTCTTACATAATTATGATCCTAAGAGAGGAAAACTTGACCCTAGGGCTCTAAAGTGCATATTCCTAGGATATTCATCCACTCAAAAGGGTTATAGGTGCTATCATCCTACCTCGAGGAAATTTTTTGTCTCTTGTGATGTTACTTTTGTAGAAAATTAGTCTTATTATCATTTTGGAGCTCATCAGGAGAAAAATCAAGACAAAGAACATCATTGGGACCCAACCATATCTCTTCCCTTGCTTAATCAGGAACAAAATATCCAGGAAACAAAAAACTCACCACCTCAAAACTCTAGCGACTCACCCTTGGACTCAACCCAAATTGACCATAATGATGCGTTTTCTTAAGCCAAGAAACGGAGTATTTGGCGGAAGTAAGATCGTTTTGAAAATTCAATGGATGTTTTGATCGTCATGAGTTGTCTCGATAAGATCGGATTTAGTTTTTTGTCTAAGAACCGAAGAAGCTCTCACTTTAAAAGAAAACTTATTAAACCCAAGTTGTTTAGTAGGCTTAGGATTGGATGGTGACTCAAGGTTACTTAGCCTCATATTCAACAACTTAAACTGATCCTGAATCACCTTCATGAAGAGTTTAAGGTTAATTTCATGTTTGTCTCAAAAAGTTCACGTGTTTGCACTCAATTTTACCCTCGTTCCCTTAAAGCTCTTAAACAAGAACTTGATCAACAAATTTATCAAAAGAAACAAGTGAAAT
Organism: Gleditsia sinensis; assembly: GCA_037074535.1. NCBI lineage: Eukaryota > Viridiplantae > Streptophyta > Magnoliopsida > Fabales > Fabaceae > Gleditsia > Gleditsia sinensis. Next base: position 49,831,307 of record CM073469.1, read on the forward strand.
AAAAATGATAAGAACAAAATTTTAGACGATGACAACCCTAGGAACTGAATGTGAAAAATTTGGGGATAATAAAATCTGTATGTTGTTTTTTTGTTCGGCTTCTTTTTTTTTACAATTTTTTTTTTGCAAGAAAAAACCAAATTGAAATAGGACTAGGACTCTTTTTTTTTTTGAAGGAATTAAACTATAAGTATAAAAAAGAAATTTATTAGAACTAGAACTCTTTTTTTTTTTTTTTAGGAATTAGAAGAACGTTAATTAGAACTAGGACTCTAATTTAACCTAAAAAAAGGTAGAAGAAGAAGAATGACTCTAGAAAACAAATAGAATAAGAAAAGATAGGACACCAACTAAGTTTCAAAGAGTCAAAACTCTGATACTAAATGATGCGATTCCTTAAGCCAAGAAATGAAGTGTTTGGCAGAAGTAATGATCGTCTTGAAAATTCAATAGATGTTTTAATCGCCACGAGTTGCTTCGATAAGATCGGATTCAATTCTTTGTCTAATAATTCAGGAAAACTCTCACTTTAGGAGAAAACTTAATTATCATTTATCATAATCTCTCAATTATAATAACATAAAGAACCCTTATATAGTCAAACAATCCTAAAACTAGTAGAAAACTCTAAAACTCCTAATTGGACTTTGAAAAGAATTTGGCTTAAACAACACTAGGTATTTGGCCCAACTAAACTAAAAAATAAATCCATAATTAAACTAATATTTGATCAGCATAAAGAATGAGCCCAAATACTAATAATATCCAAAAGAAAGTATATAACATAGAGTTTATAATACATTTTTAGTACATGCAGATTTGGGCTACTTATCTTTACGATCCAATAAGCTTTATTCAATGCCATCCTTAAGACTGTAAAGTGTAACTCACTTAATGTCTTGACTTGGTCCAACAATTTTTTCTTTAGTCTGCACATCTAAGATCAAGCATAATAAAATTTCTTTGACCCGCTTTGCTTTGCTCTTAATCATTGGACTGCCTATCCCTTGCAAAGGATCCTAAGAACGGTTTGGAATAGGTTTGACAGTATTTTGATCTTCATCACATAACCTCACATCACATCAAGGGGAGAACAGAACTCAAATAAACCTATCATGGTATATTCTAGAAGGCCAAAAACTCAACATCCAATTATTGTTCAGTCATTTGAACCGAGGATGATTTTTGAACACTTAAAAGAAGATTTGGACTTATACCTCCCAATTGTTTTCAAAAAAGGAGTAAGAAAATGCACTCAACATCTTTTATCTAATTATTTATCTTATACTAAAATATCTCCCAAGCATAGAGCCTTTGTTGCACAAGTTAACAACATCAAAATACCGAAGGTATCTAGAGTGCTCTTGAGGATCTTAACTGGAAAGCAGCAGTTGATGAAGAGATAAAGGCTTTGTTAGAAAATGACACCTGGGAAGTTGTTGACTTACCTCTAAAGAAGAAAATTGTGAGATGCAAATGGACATTCACAATAAAGATCAAACTCGATGGAGAAGTGGAAAGATTTAAAGCAAGATTAGTGGTCCAAGGGTATACTCAAACCCATGGCATAAATTATGAAAAAACCTTTGCACTGTGGCAAAAATGAACTCAATTAAGATACTTCTTTCCCTAGCTGTTAACCTTGATTGAAAACTATATCAAATTGACATTAAAAATGCTTTCTTAAATGGAGAATTGGAAGAAGAAGTTTTTACGAGGATGCCACTGGGTTTTAGTGATGGAGATACTAAAGTTTGTAGATTAAAGAGATCTCTTTATGGATTAAAGCAATCCCCCAGGCCCTAGTTCACAAGATTTAGCTCTGTTATGAGATCCCTTGGCTATACACAAGGACAAGCTGACCAATTATTGTTTGTTAAGCAAAGGGAAAACAAAAAACAGACCATACTCATTGTCTATGTTGATGATATGGTTATTACTGGAGATGACAGAGAGGAGATAGACAAATTGAAGAACCACTTAAAAGGAGAATTTCAGGTTAAAAATCTCAGGATCCTAAAATATTTTTGTGGGATGGAGATAGCTCGTAGCCAACAAAGTATATATGTTATTAAGAGAAAGTACACTCTAGATCTATTACGGGAAACTAGACAAATTGGGTGTAAACCAGTCAGCACCCCTTTGGAGAAAAATTGGAAACAAAAGCATCTCCCTGATGATTTCTCAATAGATCGTGGTAGGTACCAAATATTGGTAGAAAAATTAATATATCTCACATTCACTCGGCCTGACATCACCTATAGTGTGAGTATAATCATCCAATTTATGCATTGTCCTACAAAAAGGCATATGGAAACATTCAATCGAATATTAAAATACCTTAAAGGAACACCAGGTAAATGAATTATTTTAAAGAAATACAGCATAAGAGGCATAAAAGGCTTTGTAGATGTTGATTGGGCAAGAGCAGAGGATAACAAATCTACTATCAGGTATTGCACAAGAGTATAGGGCAATCTTGTTACTTGGAAAAGTAAAAAACAATTAGTAGTGGCAAGGACTACCATTGAAACAGAACATCGAGCTATTGCTTAAGGGGTATGTGAACTTATTTGGATTGAAAAGCTTCTAGCAAACTTATAGCTCCCTATAGATGGCCCTATAAAGCTATACAGTGATAGTAAGTCAGCTATAATCATAGTCCATAACCCCATTCAGCATGATAAAATGAAGCACGTGGATAGATAGAAGTTTTATCAAAAATGAGTTAGACTCGGGAGCTATACATATATTCTATGTTCTAACAAAACATCAACAAGCAGACATCCTCACCATGGCTTTATCCAAACCTGTATTCGATTTATTAATCAGCAAGCTGGAAATGATTGATATCCATTTACTAGCTTGAGGGGGAGTGTTGGAAGAGAATCTTGGGATTATATCCTAGGATTTTTTGGTTTAATGCTAGATTGAGCCTTTATTGTTGTAGCTGTAAATATGATTGTATAAATTCCAAAATTTCTGAGATTTAGTAGGATAGAATTTGGGTTTTAATTAGATAAGATAGAATCTGTTTATTTCCTTTGTCTCTTCTCTGATTCTAGGGAATTCCTGGTGTATATATGCTTGTTTTGTGTAATCAGAAAGGTGAAGGGAAGAATTTCATTTTTACCATATTTTTTCAAAACGGATGAGATTTTGATTAAAAATCAGTTTCACTTAGTTAGGTTAGTTCATAAAGTTGAAAAATGATTAAATTGACCCAACCAATACTTAGTTAGTTTGTAGGCAGGAGGTTAGTCATCATATGTTGACATATTGCTTGCTTGGTGGGACTTGGGAGAAAGGGAGAGTCAATAAGTAACTTTACTTTTTCACACTCTCTCTCACTCAATAGTTGCTTGATTGAGCCCTAGTAGTAGCACTATTGAGCCATAGCGGTAGACTGCAGATGGTAGTGAGGTGACCAATCGATGCCATTGTCTTCAGCTGCGAGCAGCAGTGTCGATGTTCTTCTCTTTATAGATGACATTCTTCGTCCTCATCTCCAGCAACCAGCAGTAGTGCAGCATTGCAGTCTACTACTTTGCTTTTCTTGCTCAAATCAATGCAATTTAGCTTTGCTTTTCCAGTATTATTTGATTGTGTTCTGATCTTCACAAATTTTTATATCTTCAATTTAAATTTAGAATGATTTTATGGTCTTTTACTCTTTTCTGTGTAAGATAACATATTCTGTTATTTTTATCTAATTTAAAATCTACTTATTGTTCAAATGTTTGGTTTGATTTATTACTTATGATATTGGTGAAAAATATTTAACCGTATGAATTTAGTGGAGCAAGTTAGAACTTATAAGTTCATACTTCTATTTGCATGAATGGACTTCTGTTCTTTTTCCTTGTAGTGAGATCCCAGACTCTACTTTCTTTGAATGGTAAATCTGCCTAAATCGTTTGACATGCCTTTGACCCGAACGAACCTGAATAGTTTGGGTCATGCAAACTATTAGTTGGTTTTGAATGCCTTTTTTCCAACCCGACTTCTATTTGGTCGGGTTGAATTTATGGATTAACCTAACTAAATTCGACCAGTGCTCATCCCTAGTTGTAGTGAAGCTGATCAGTCTGTATTTTATTTACATTCGTCTTTCAATCATTGCATTTATTTGATTGTTTATGTGGATAATATCTTTATCACAAGGAATAATCAAGATGGAATTTCTTACCTAAAACATCTCCTCAATCATTTCTAGACCAAAGACTTTGGTAAGATGAAGTATTTCTTAGGCATTGAGGTGGTACAATATATTATTGGTATTGCAATCTTTCAAAAGAAAAAATATCCTAGATCTCTTTGAAAATATGACCAAAAGGTCAATGGTTTGATCTTTGCTGATTCATTCTCTTAAATAAAAAAAAAAAAATTAAGTTAACACAGTATAGTGAAAAAACCCACACTCTAAGTCCAAAGGACATTCTTGTGAGGGGGCATGGCAGAGATATAAAATCACTACAGGCCTTCACTCTATCCATACTACTCGATGGTAGTCCTATAGGCAGCCCTTTCTATATCCTAACTCTCAATGCAAGCACCAATTGATACTAATTAAGCTATAAAGAGAGCACATCCCAAAAGACTAGCTTGTTAAATGGAAGTCTCATAAGTATCATCTTATGTGTCAATGTTACCTGATGTGGGACATATCATTACCATCTTAAGGCTGTTATTATCTATGTAATTATGGTCATTTAATGTCCTGTCTGTAAATATACTCTATAAATACTAAGAATATGATAGGGACTTGGGTAGTATGTGATACCTAAGTCTCACATTGAGTAGTATAGGATGTTTGATGGAATATATAAGTGGTTTGGTTTTTTCTCTTTAATGATTAGTTTTTAAGAGTGGGTTCCCTAAGTTGTTTGGGTGCCTATCATTGGCATAAGAGCTTGGTTGTCGGCGTTATGGAAAGGGCTATCTGCAAAAGAGCTGATCGGAAAGGTCGAGTGAAGCAACGTTGAGTGAAGTGTCGTAGATAATAGCCGTCAGGACATCGGCTCTTAGGGATGGTGCTATGATAGGGATTTGGGTAGTATGAAATGCTTAAATTCCACATCAGATAGTATGAGATGCTTGATGAGGTATATAAATTGTTTGATTCTTCTTTTCCCTTAACGGCTAATTTTTAAGAGTGGGTTCTTGCTTGGGTGCCTATCAGAATACATATGCAGGCCATTGTTATGGACTACATTTCATTAATTGGTTTTTCTCCTTCTCTCCAACTTTTACATACACAGTTGTTTTTACATGCAACCCAACGTTTTGGTGCAATCAACTTTATTTATGAACTCCCATTCTATTCTTAGATATAAAGATTACCAAAAGCACAACAATGGTATTGAGGGAAAAAATTGGCCAAAATTCAAGAGTAATTTGGGATCGAATTATGAGAATTTTATGAAAAATATTTATACATCAATATGTGTACTGTGTAGCTTTATAGATAAATAGAAAGTTGACTTGATCTTAGCTATCCTGCTGGCTGTTTGCTTTTCTTTCCTGTTGCAAATTAAATAGTAGTCTTTTCAGACAATTTGACTAAAGCTTGAAAAGATACGATCAAAATCTGTTCGACAGTGTCATGCAAAATTTTAGATGATGAAGTTGTGAAGTAAGACAGCTGATGTAACCTGTCTATATTTGCTTATTAAAGTGTGGGGGTTTATAAATCTTATTGGGGTGTTGAATAATAGAGTAATAGAGTGTGGGGCTGTGGGCAGCAGAGGAAACCAAAAGAATGATGTAGAATTTATGTAATAAGATCCTAATAGGATGCTGGGTTTTAAGCTGAATGTCAAAATAATGCAGTCATCCTTTTTTGTCTAGGCTTGTGATTGGATATGTGAAACTGAAAAGCATTGGCAGATTTGAAACCTTTGGCTTGGAGTGTTGTTTTATAAAGAGGATATATGATTGAACCCCCTCTGGATTAAACTACTGAACCCTTAAGCAGAATTGTACCTTCTAGTATGTTTTTGTTTTTCTCTTAAATCATAAATTGAAAATATTATCAGGGCATACATACATAAACTTCTTGTTTACTTCCTAATTATCTGATGACTAATCCTCTACATGTTGATCTAAATTTCAAAACTTCATTTTTTATTATAAGACTGAATTATCTTGCCTAGATGTTTTATTCGATTATATCTATTAGCTAGATTATGAATTTTCAGTACCTTGCTTTTGTTCCTCATGAAGGTCTTTTTATCTTCAGGGAGGCAACTTTGGCATATAAAGCTGAGGCTTTAGACTTGCAAAGACAGCTAAAGCACCTGCAATCTCAGTTTGATATGCTTACTGGCCAGGCATCAACCTTGATACAAGGGAGACGTGCACGAGTTGCTGCAACATCTATTGTGAATGGACACCTCACAACAATAGATGATAGCCTTTCAGCTAGAAACTTACAGGTGCATTGCCAAAAGCCCCCACTTTTCTTCTTTTATAGAGAATTTAACTGTGATGTATTTTATGATGGTGCGATCACTTAAGTCTTGGCTCTATGAGGCTTCTTTGCTTGAACCCATAAATTGACTTGTTGCATAACATGGTTGAACTTGAGAAATTCCTAAACATACTTAAGTTGGTGTGGACCTCTGAAGATGCTTTTTCGTCTGTCTCTCAACTTCGATTTTAGTCACTATTGAGAAGCTTTATCTCTTACTGTTTAGGTTGTCTGGCTTAAAATAATGTGAATAAGATAATTCACCTGCAGTCTTTGGTCATGAATGATGTTTTTGAATGATTCCATTATTGAAATTTCTGCATGCCTTTTGAAGAGAGAGAGAATGATTATAAAGATGCAGGATTCGGTATAATGCAGCAAAACAAAAGGAAGATAGAGCATAGCAAAATATAACACATGACAAAGAAGACCTCTCAAATTTGCCTTAAAACTATTAAGTATTGACCCACATGACTTGGTCTGTCATCTCAATAAGTTCTCTGACTAATTGACTTGTATTGACTTAAGACTTATTTATTAAACATTAAGAAAGTTTCTAGATATTAACGGATTCTTTTAGCTATAAAGAAAAATGTGTTCACTGTTAATTTACTCTTGAAAGTCCAAAACGGTCCCTCAGATGATGTCTTTTTGTTTGTGCTTCTTCCACTGGAAGTTATCTCACCAATGTCATTGTCTACTTCATCAAGCTCCATGTACTATACTGAATATATTTTTTTCATTACATGGAATTTCTATTACTCATGCATTAAATTATTGTATTGAAATTTCTTTATTATTTAGATGAATGCAGTTCTTGGAAGAATTGCTTCCACAGCACAAGAGTTGGCTCATTATCATTCTGGAGATGGTAATAATTTTTCTTTTGGTTTATTTTACTGTTGCATATTTCCTTTATATACTGATTAAAAATTCATTTTTTTTAGTTCCGGTTGTTTTTTTTAAATGTTGATTTCTATTATTGGTCTAAATACTATCCTCAATTGACAACTTGATACTTATTGACGTGACTACTTTTGTGTGAGCTTTCTCTCTGAAAGTTTTGATATTTAATCATATTAGGAAAATTGAGATTAAACGACGAGCTCATTGGTTCATGTTGTGACTTGGGGTTTTAAATTCCTCATATAGAAAATCTTTGAAATGGACATCTTCCAAGAAAATCAAAGTTTTGCTTGAAGTCTATTTTTTACTATAATGTAATAATATATTGAAAATTTGTAGCCTTTGGATTCTAAATAGACACAGAACGTCATAACTCCTTAAGTCAAAGGGAAAGCAGAGAAGGAAAATTTGAAGTCTATCATGTAGAACATATAAAAACTGAGAAAGACCTTTTGGAGGAAAGAAAATAGAGTGTGCATCGATATAAGATAGAAATTTGCAAAAAGTTTCTCTTCAATGTGACCAAACTATCCTTGTTTTATGAAAATACGATTTTGCATTTAAGAATAAGATAATCCATGCCATTGACGTCAAATGAAAAGGAGTATTGAGAAGTGGTATTTTTGTTCTTGTTCCAAGTTTTTAATTCCAACATTGCATAAAATGCTAATAATTTGACATCAAGATTTGTAAGAAAAAATACTCTTGGTCATCATGTATTTTTGACTCATATCATTAATTCCTGATTGTCAGGACACTTTGAGATGCTGTTATGATTCATGCATTGCTAGCCTTCTACCACTTTTATTTTGTTTCCGTTAAATGCATTTTCCAAATGATATCTGGTTAACCTTGTCTTTCTTTTGATGAGTTTTATTTCTTACAATGCAGAAGATGGTATTTATTTGGCATATTCTGACTTTCATCCATACTTGCTTGGAGACTCATCTTGTCTAAAAGAGCTAAATCAGTGGTTTTCTAAGCAACTGGACACAGTACGTTGACAGAGTGCTTTATTTCTTTCTTACTTCTCTTTGTATTTTTTTTTCTAAAAATGATCAATGTCGTGATATGCCCTTTACCAAAAGAACATTTATGTTGGTGTTTCTAGCAATACACTTGATGGCACTAAATCAGTGGGTAAACTACTCGTGATGTTGTCCTCTACACTTATTTTAGAAGGACAATTTTTCTCTCTTCTCCAGTGCATTATTAAGTATTAGTTTTTGATATGTGGTTCACATGACGCTGATATAATCATCTTATAGTTGCATATATTAGTTGAGAGTGTGACTTTCTTCCCCTGGCCTATGGAATATTTTCAGATTCTTTCTCTTCTTCAATACATCCCAGATTTTGGACCCTGTAAATCTGGACAATAACATGAAAGAAAAGGGTCAGTTCTATTGATGCTACCCATTGGACTCAAAACTTCTTCATGATTGCCTGTTTATCTCTGGCTTCATATTGGTTATTGAATACATGATATTGATGCTTGTGGGAGAACAAACAGTTTGACGAGAACCATCTAGGTAGAACACATTCCCAAAAGCTAGTTCATGAAGAGAGTGCCTAGAGGCTTTATTAACCCCCCCACCACTTGCCCATACACTCGATGTGAGACTGCCAAGGCATTAACCTTGGCCCATGTTTCCCAACAAATCCGTCTCCTTTAGACAGCGACATCTGTGGCACTGGCGGTTGGTACTCAGGCCTCCTTCTTTTGCCCCTCTCCCTTTTGCTCCTCTCCAACCACCGCTGCGATTTGCCTAGAGATCGAACTTGCTTTGATACCATTTGATGGAGACCAAGGTCTCCATCAGGAATTTTAATAAGAAAATATAAATAAAATACTGAAATTATACTGATAATATAGAAGAAATATAGTAAAAGTGACCTCTAACACTTGAAGGGGCTAGAATCCTCTCAAAACCCAATTCCCATATATTTTTCATATCCCTCACCTCTGCCCTCTCCCCTTTTTATAACCAAATTCTAACTAACTAACCCTATAATCATTTGCGAAGTGTCCCTACCAGCACCTCACTCCCTCATTCCCCTCACATCACCCAATAGCTGCCCCTTTCCCAAATTACCATACGTCTCTTCCAGCCCATAACCATAGGGGTTCCATCACAGTTCTAGAAGTATTTGTCTGTTTATGTAGAAGTAATATCCCCAAATATTTAAGTGACCATCCTATTCTAAAATGAGGTTAGAAACTGAGAATCATGATTCTAATTAATTACTCTGTTGGTGTTCTTGAAATTGTGATCCTGGTCAATATAGTTTTGGTTGTCATTCTGAATACATGAAATCTTCTACAAGAAAACTTGTCTATTTTGCTGTAATTTATTCACAATGTCAAGGTTTGGTGGCTAAGTTGAATGTGTATTCTAATGTTGTAGACTCAGCTACTTTATTGTTGAAATATTGATCAAAGGTGCAGACTCTTGAGTATACTTTTGCTTTGTTTGTTTCTGATAGACCTGAGAGCTATAAGCAATACCAAACAAAGGGAAAGAAAACAAAAGAGGCTGAGAATGGGCTCAATACTGCCTCAAGGCCCCCACTCAAGGTATATTCTAGAAGGAAGGAGGGAGGTGAGGTGGAAATAGAGAGAGCAGGGGTTTCCTAACTAACTTGTCATATTGCTGTGGGGCCCAGGGGTATTCCAGGGGGTTAAGGCCTGCTAGCGTGGGTGATGGAGGCAAGAAAATTATGAACAAGCGTATGGGAGAGAACTAGCCTCTCGAAAGCTAGCTATACTACTATTTTTTTGTTGTTGTTGTTGTTCTGGGTGTTTTATTTCTTTCTCTGGGTGTGGATTGTTACATGTTTTGCATTGTTACCTTCTTTTTTCTGTGCAATAGACTAGTAATGTCTCTGCAGAAGGTATTCTCAGTTGTTTTCTTCCAAGAGGAGTGTTTCATACTGGAATATATATATATATATATATATATATATATATATATATATATATATATATATATATATATATATAAACCTTGTTTGGACAGCTCCATCAATTTTGGTATTAAAGCAGGCTCGATTGGGTATGGTGAATATGAGAATGGAAGGAAGGATTGAGAATATGGAGAAGGACATGAGAATGCTGAAGGAAGACATAAATGAGATCAAAGCATGGGTGATGGAGATGAGAGAACCTGTGACAAGATTGGAAAGGAGTTGAAATAATCCAAGAGAACCAATGGAGTTTGACTTAGCAGAAGATAATCAGGAAGAAAATGTTGAGACTGTCGAGAAGGACCCAAACCGTTTTCGCAAACTGGAACTATCTTTGTTTGAGGGAGAAGATCCCATCAGATGGTTGTTTAGAGTAGAGTGGTATTTTGAGATCAACAAGATCGCGGAGAGAGGTTGGAAGCTGCCATAGTCTATTTGGAGGGCTGGTTTCTAAGCTAGTACCAGTGGATGGAGGTCAAGAGCCCTGCGAGATCTCAGGGAGAGTTTCGTTTGGAGATGATTGAATGCTTCCAACATTCACAGCAAGGGGACGCTTATGAGACACTAATGGCGTTGAAACAGGACGGGACAGTAATGGAGTATATGGAGCAATTTGAAGCCATGTTTGCGCCATTATGTGAAGCTTCAAATGAATGCTAGATGGGTATGTTCAAAAACGGACTCAAACCGTATATCAGGGTGGAGCTCTGAATGCTACGAACCGGGTCACTGAAGGAATTTGTGGGCTTAGTGTCACGACCTTACTCTTTTCCCCCGAGTATGAGCCGTGCGGCACTTAGTTAGGACACTCCCCTGGTTGCTAACTAAGTCAGCCTTTCCCAAACACACCTCTTAGAAGAGAATTAAGAGATGAAACTAGCAAGTGAGCAAGAGAAAGAACAAGAGAACTTGGAGAATGCTTGAAGCTCTAATACTCAAATGCTTTGTGATTCTTGGATTCTTGGATTGCCTTACAAATGAGGGGGTGAGGGGTTTATATAGGCCACCTCCCCTTAGATGAACGGTTAGGATCTATTTGATCCAACGGTTCATAATATCCCTCTAGAATATTCTAGTCTACTAGTATTTACAAGAGTTCTCTACACATTTCTAGAGAATTCTAGGACATAGTGCTTCTACCATCTTCTAGAATATTCCACCACCTTCTATAGTGTTCCACTACCTTCTAGAATATTCTACTAGATTCTAGAGTATTCTACTCTATTCTAGAGTCTTCTAGAATCTTCTAGAATGTACAAGAATTGTCTAGAAAGTCCTAGAACATTCCGGAACTTTCTAGAAACTTGCACGGAAAAGTTGCTGACTAGGCGCCACATCGTGTCCATGTCATGCCTGTGTGGCGCTTATGTGTCGGAATGTGACATTAGCCCATAAGATAGAGAAAAGGAACCAAGTCTTAGCCAAAGCCCAAGAGGAAATTATTAATAAGCAGGTTAAGGGAGCAAGCTTGGACAAATTGACGGGACCTAAGCAGAATTGGAGCAGGGTCACGAGGAATCCAAACCTAGGGCGCGCTGCGACCATAACCATGGGCAGAATAGTAGAAACTTGAAGATAACTCAAGTACCGTTTGGTACATAGACTTAAGGTGATAGAATGAGAATGCTTATTCTATTCCATAAAAAAAGAGTGTTTGGTTGTCAGAAATAACTCATGGAATCCATATTCCTTTGGAAGTTCCCACGTAAAAAAGAAGGAATCAGGCAAAATGTAATGGAATTTAAGACAAAATAACATTTTTTTCTTTTTTTTAGTTAAATAAATAATAAAAATATTTTCTAAAAAAATTAATTAATTAAAAAATATTCTCAAAGAAAATTTGAAAAAATTTGACTTATTGTTTATAAAATAATAAATAAATGTTTTTTTTTTAAAAATAATTTAAAAAAAAATAAAGAAATTAGAAAATATTATTTATTATTGATAAAAAAATAAAAAATAAAAAATAAAATATTTAAATTATTTTTTAAAATCATTAATATTTTTAATAAACTTTTTATATTACTAATTTTTTTATTTATTTATATTATTTTTAAATTAAAATAATATTATTTTACTAATTTTATATTTTAAGAATATTTTTATCTTTTTATCAGTTTTCCATTCTATTCCTACATTATTTAAAACATACCAAACGCAGGAAAGTCATAGAGATTCAATTTCTTTCCATAGTGTACCAAACGTAATTTTTTTTATAACATTCTATTCCATTTCATTCTATTCTCAATTCTCATTTCTATTCTTTTCTTTACCATCAACCAAACAACACCCCAGTGTGCAGGCTTCGGGTACTTCTTCGAACACTATACCAGCACAGGAAAGCAATTTTCGTAGTTTGACAGAAGCTGAAGTAGCGAGGAGGAGATCCCTGGGATCGTGCTTCAACTACGACGAGAAATACAACCTTGGTCATGTGTGTAAGAAAAAGCAGCTACAAGCCCTGTTGCTGCAGCCAGTAGATGAGATAGGGGAGATACTGCATACAGAAGAAACCAAGTCATACGAAGAAGACCTGGAAGGGGATATAACCGAAAATGCCTGTATAGAATTATCGATGAATTCATTAGTGGAATAACCAACAACACTATGAAGATAATCGGGAAGTATGAGGGAAATGAGGTTATAATACTCATTGACAGCAGGCACCCCATAATTTCATTTCACCGGAGGTAGTGGAGTGCCTAAACATTCCCACCAAGCCTGTTAATCTGTTTGAGGTGCTAGTGGGAGATGGGTATTGAATGGTTGAAGTCACTAGGAGAAGTCATGGTTAATTGGGGATAGTTGACGATGAAGGTGAAGTTGGGCGAGAAGTGTTTAAAGGGTGATCCGACATTAGCCAAGACACTGGTATCAAGTCGTTAGTTAAGACACTAAAAGAAGGGGAACACGGATTTATCATAGAATTTGGGGAGATGCAGTTGTGTGATAGTAAGGAGGAAGCCTCTGGAGAGGTACAACAGCTACTGAAAAGATTTCTTACCGTGATTACACCTATTACTAGATTACCACCTCAGCGAGCAAGGGATCATGCAATTTGCATTAAGAATGGGTCACAACTTCCAAACATAAGGCCCTATAGATATCCCCACTTTCAGAAAGTAGAAATAGAGAGGTTAGTGAATGCGATGTTGGTAGCTGGGATTATTCGCCCAAGTAGCAGCCGTTACTAAAGTCTAGTATTGTTGGTGAAGAAAAAGGATAGGAGCTGGAGGTTTTGTGTTGATTATTGGACCTTAAACAAGATCATAGTCTTGGATAAGTTCCCTGTACTAGCAATAGACGAATTATTAGATGAATTGAAGGGGGACTAGTATTTTTCAAATTGGAATTGAAGTTTGGATAGCACCAAATTAGGGTCAAACTTGGGGACGAGGAGAAAATAGCTTTGCGAAGTCACTATGGACACTATAAATTCGTGGTGATGTTTGGGCTCACCAATGTTCCATATACTTTTTAGTTCCTAATGAATGACATATTCAAAGATTACCTACCCAAATTCATCTTATTATTTTTTGATGACATTTTAGTTTATAGATATGGAGAGACACAAGGAGCACTTGGAAAAACCTTGAGAATTTTACGGGGTAACCCACTGGTTATAAACCCCAAAAAATGTATTTTTGCAAGAAAGAAGTTGGAGTACCTTGGGCTCATTATTTCAGTTGAAGGAGTGCAAGCAGACCCAGAGAAAGTGGCATCAATGGTGGGGTGGTCAGTGCCAAAAGACCTCAAAAGCCTAAGGGGATTCCTGGGGTTAATTGGATATTATAGAAGATTTGTGGATGATTATAGGAGGATAGCAGTACCCCTTATGGGATTACTGAAAAAAGATGCCTTCAAATGGGGAAAGGAAGCTCAAGAGGCCTTTATGGAATTGAAGAAAGCTATGATCAGTGTACCAGTGTTGCAATGCCAAATTATGCTATACTCTTTGAACTAGAAATTGATGCTTTCAGATTGGGTATAGGGGCGGTACTCATGCAAAAAGGGAGGCCCATTGTCTATTTTAACCAAGCCATACCACCAAAGAAGAGGGCAAAATCTATTTATGACAGGGAGTTGATGGCCATAGTTTTGGTAGTGAAGAAATGGCATCATTACTTACTCGACCACCCTTTTGCGATCAAAACGGATCGAAGAGCCCTGAAGTTTCTTTTGGAGTAGCAGGAATTGGGAGAGGATTAACAAAAATGGGTTTCCAAATTGATGGGGTACAAGTTTAAAATTCAATACAAACTCGAGAAGAAAAACAGAGCTGCTGATGTGTTATCTAGAAGGGAAGACATCATGGAATTAAAAGCTGTATCAGCACAGCAGTATGAATATATACACCAGTGGGAGAGGGAAATAAGGGAAGATGAGAAGCTTTACACCATATGGTAGCAAATAGTAGCAAACCAGCAGCCTCCAGAAGGTTATTCAATCAAGAAGGGGTGTTTACTTTATCAAGGGAGAATGGTCTTACCAAAAAAAAAATCCAGAATCCCATTGCTGATATCTGAGTTTCACTAAACCCCCACGAGAGGGCAATCAGGGTATTTAAGAACCTATAGAAGGCTAGCCAATTTTGTTCATTGGGAAGGGAGGAAAAGTGACTTTCAACATTATGTAGCGAAATGCAGTGTATGTCAGCAAAACAAATATGAAGCCCTAAGCCTCGCGGGATTATTACAGCCTTTGTTGATTCCTCAGTAGGTATGGGAGGATATTAGTATGGATTTCATTACTGGGCTACCGAAATCAAATAAGTTTGACATCATTTTGGAGGTTGTGGACAAGCTAACTAAGTATGGCCATTTTATACCCCTACACAATCCTTTTTCAGCAAAAGATGAAGCATCAATTTTCATTAATGAGGTAGTTAAATTGCATGGATTTCCCAAATCCATTGTTTCGGATGGGGACAAGTTGTTCACGAATATGTTCTGGCAAGAATTATTCAAATTGTCAGGAACCTCCTTGAGGTATAGTTCTTCCTATTACCCACAAATGGATGGCCAAATGGAGGTGGTAAATCGAAGCTTAGAACTTACCTTGGGTGCTTTGTGGGGAACAAACCTAGGAGTTGGTTCAAATGGTTGCTTTGGGCTGAATATTAGTTTAATACCACTTTCAACCAATTCTCTGGGATGTCTCCTTTTAAAGTCCTATATGGGAGGGATCCCCCTATATTTTTTAGATTGGAATATACCTCTTTTGTGGTAGAAGAAGTCAATGAGTATATCAGACAAAGAAATACAATAATTGCAGAATTGAAGGAGAACTTAGAGAGGGCACATCAATATATGAAGCAACATGCATACCAAAATAGGAAGGATGTGGAATTTGAAATAGGAGATCGAGTGTATTTGAGACTTAGACCATACATAATGAAATCATTAGCAAAAAATACAACGAGAAGCTATGTCCTCGGTTTTATGGTCCATTCAATATTCTAGAAAGAGTTGGACAGGTTACTTATCACCTGTAATTGCCACCTACTGCAAGGATACACCCTATTTTCCATGTGTCACAGCTTAAGAAAACCATTCAGCAAGCTGCCCAAGCACTTCCTCTGCCACTAGAACTAACAGATGAGTTGGAATTGATGATGAAATCTGAAGCAGTACAATAGGTTCAACAACTAACAAATGGCCAGTGGGAAGTCTTGATTAAATGGAGAAATATGCCAACCCATGACAGCACATGGGAATTATTTGACACCATTCAGGATCAATTTCTAGAATTTCACCTTGAGGACGAGGTGAAGCTTATGGGGGCGAGTAATGATAGACTTGAGAGCTATAAGCAATACCAAAGAAAGGGAAAGAAAACAAAAGAGGCTGAGAATGGGCCCAATACTACTTCAGGCCCCCACTCGAGATATATTCTTGAAGGAAGAAGGGAGGTGAGGTGGAAATAGAGAGAGAAGGGGTTTCATAACTAACTTGTCAGATTGCTGTGGGGCCCAGGGGTATGTTAAGGCCTGCTAGTGTGGGTGGTGGAGGCAAAGAAATTCTGGACAGACGTATGGGAGAAAACTAGCCTCTCGAAAGCTAGCTATCCTGCTGCTATTCTTTTCTTCTTTGCTATTCTGGGTGTTTTATTTCTTTCTCTGGTTGTGGATTGTTACACGTTTTGCATTGTTACCTTCTTTTTTCTCTGTAATAGACCAGTAATGTCTCTGTTGAAGGTATTCTCAGTTGTTGTCTTCCAAGAGGAGTGTTTCATACTCGAATAGATATACATATATATAAACCTTGTTTGGACAGCTCCATCAGTTTCATAAAATAATTCATCAAGAGAAAGAAGAGAAGTACATAATAGGAGGAAAAGAGATTCTTGTAGAGCAACCAAAAAAAGAAAAAAAAAAAAAGGAAACCTTGGAATCCAAAGAAAAGGACATTATCTAAAAATAGCTCTGTAATCCCTTTTTTAATCCACAATGGTAACTGTCCTAATAAACAAACCATGTGCTGATACCCACATAGATCCCAAGGAGACAATTCTATCCCACAAAATATGGGGAGGGAGAATCTTCCGATTATAATCCTGGCATTATTATTATACATCGATAAACACCAACCACCACAACTGTTCAAAAATAGCTTAATGCCAATGAATTTTGCTCTTTCTCCCTCTTAAATCTGTAAATGACCAGACAGGAAATGATCCAAGAATTCTGTCTGTACAAACCCACTGCTCCTCAAAAATGGCAAGAAACCTATTCCAAGACTGCTGATAAACTTGACTATTCAAACTATTTGTCTCCAACCTCCCAAAACACATGACACAGATATCAGGGGAAAATGTTAGGTTTGTGATTGTAACACTAGTTTTAGTAGTTGTCCTGTCCATGTTCTCACAATTCTCCCCCTTCCTGCCAATCTTTTCATATTATATATAGTGGGATTTTATCCAATTAACAATGCAATAGACCCAGTGCTCAACAATATCCATGCAGTACCAACTTTTTAATCAAATTTCCTAGTCTTTCTTTGTTTAATCCTGACTGGAAATGTAGTCCTGAAAATGCTGCTCTTTACTTCTTCCTGTGCTTTATTATTTGCATTTATGTGATTGGATGTGGTTGGGGTTTCAATTTGCTTGCTTTTTTATTAAATAATAGGGTCCATTCCGACTTGTTGCTGAGGAGGGCAAATCTAAATGCTCTTGGGTTAGTCTTGATGACATCTCAAATGTCTATGTTAGAGGTATATTTCACTTATTTTGCAATTCGGTGACATCTCCCCATTCTGTATATTTTATGTGTTTATTCTTACTTATCATGATTCCCAAATTTAAATTGGATTTGCCTCCTTGCAGGCTGTGAACTTGAGGGTTTCCTTTAATTATCATTACTATAAATATATTTTATCATATATATAAATATTTTTTGCTATTGATTAGAAAATTTGTTTTAGCATCAATCTTTATTCACATTTCAATTTCATGTTTGCATCTTTGTTGAATTTGATGGAGATTTGCATGTTTGCACTCCACAGTCCACACTGAAGAAATTTGGAAGAAAATATTTTATTTCTTCTTATAAGAACCCAGGTATAGAGCCCAAATATATACAAGAGGACAGAGAGATCAAAAACCTGATTCTCTCCTTGATAGTGGATACACACCTAAATAGGGATATTCATAACCTACCAAATTTGACTCTAAAAAATAGGAAACTAATTACAGCACAATATCGAATTACAATATCTCCTAAAATAGTGAGATACGGGAGAGAAAATACGAAATCCCACATTCCCCTTCAAGTTAGGGAGTAAATGTCAACCATTCCCTGCTTGGATAGAAGTATGTCAAATTGGACTCTTGGAATGGCTTTAGTGAGAATGTCTACCGTTTTTTTGTCTAGTGGGTGTTTAGAGCACCTCAATGACCCCTTGCTCCAATTTTGCTTTTATGAAATGACGGTTTATTTTCACATGTTTAGCTTTGTCATGATGGATGGGGTTCTTTGCAATACTAAAGGTGGCTTGATTATTATGTAGCAGTTTCATAGATGTAATAGCTGGCAGCTATAGTTCACCTAGCAGTATTTGAATCCACATTTCTTCACAGATTGCATGAGCCAAGGCTATAAATTTGGCTTCTACACTGCTATGTGCCACAACTGATTGCTTTTTACTCCTTCATATGACTAAGTTACCCCAAACATAAGAGTAATAGTCAGAAGTTGATCTTCTATCAGTTAAGGAACCTGCCCAGTCAACATTTGAGAATATTTCTAATCTTTTGTTTGCCCATTTTTTTAAAAATAATCCTTTTACAAGTCTCATCTTTAGATACCATAGGATATCGTACAGGGCTTCTTGGTAATCTTTAGTAGGATTATTCATGAACTGACTATTTGAACTCACAGCAACATTATTGTCAGGCAGACTATGTGACAAATAAATTAACTTCCCCACTAACCTTTGTTACCTCTCTTTGACCTCAACAGTTTTGTCCCAATTTTATTGAAAGGGTCCAAAGGAATTTCAGAGGGTTTAAAGGATTTTGCTACCAATCTGCTTTATATCTGTCTATGGTTCCATTTGCCCTGTTCTTAACATTGTTGCTGCCTACAGGTTGTTTTCCATGAGGGATTTGAGCCAGTTCCCAAGTACCATTCTTTCTTAGTTCCTGTATTTGCTCATCCACAGCTTCTCTCCACTGAGATTGTTGAAGAGCTTCTTGAATGCTAGTAGGAATTTTAGTGTTGTTGTGATTTGTGATAAAAGCTTGAAATCTAGGTGACAACTTCTCATAGGAGATGAAATTAGGCACAGGATACTGAGTAAAGGACCTAACTCCTTTTCTTTGAGCAATAAGAATATGAAAATGGTCAGTTGAGTGGCTAGAATTTGAGTTACCTTGGGTTCTTCTAAAGGGATTTAGCCTCAGGTTGTCCTCTTGGCAATGCTCAGGAGGCAAGGAAAATTCACTGGATTGTTCCACCATCTTCGAATCCTTCTTGTGCCTTGAGTATGTCTTAAACTCCTTGTTTTCCCCTTGCAAGTTTGGCTTTTAATATTGGCCTTTTTTGGTTGTATGTCCAGGGTCATATATGGGCTGTTTTGGGTCAGATATGGGCTGTTCTGTTTTGGGAAGCTACTGTTTAAGTTGTTCTAACTTAAATTTATGCAGTATGGGTTGTCTTTGTGGCGGTATGTGCTGAAACAAAAGTTGAAAGGTCCCAAAACTGATATTTATTTTGATAGGTTGGATCCTCCCTCTAGACATTGGTTTTGGGTTGATAGGGTAAGTTTTCAAGAAAAGTTACATCCATGGTGTTGTAGGTTTTTGGAGTGATGGGAGAATAGCATTTGTACCCTTTTTGGTGAGAAGAGTAGCCAAGGAAAATGCATTTTGTGGATTTTGGGTCAAGTTTGCTTTGTAGGTGAGGAGGTATATGGAAATAGGCTGAACATCTAAAATCTGAGAGGGATATTAGTAACAAGCCTATTGTGGGGAGATATGTTTGTGTAAGCTTGATATGGTGTTTTGAAATTGAAGGATTCTTGGGGGTATTCTGTCAATTAAATAAGTGGCAGTTATGACAGCTTTGCCCCAGAATTGTTTGGGTACATTGTAGAATTGTTTGGGTACATTGTTGGCAAACATGATGGCTCTAACTACCTCAAGAAGGTATCTATTTTTTCTTTCAGCTATCCTATGTTGTTGAGGGGTGTCCACACAAGAACTTTGGTGAATGATTCCATCTAAAAAATAATTCCCAAGAAATGAGTTAAAGTATTCTTTGGCATTGTTTGATTTGAGAATATGAATTTTTGTGTCAAATTGGTTTTGAATCATGGAATGGAAATTTTTGAAAATTGTCCCAGCTTCAGACTTTTATTTTCATGAACACCCAAATAGTTCTAGTGTGATTGTCAATAAATGATATAAACTAACGTGTACCAGTGTAGTTGTGAATATGAGAGGGTCCCTATATATAATTGTGTATAATGGTGAAAGGTTGAGAGGGTTTGTAGTTAGTATATGGATTACGGTTATGTTTAGATCAGTGACAAATCTCACAATGAAAAGATTTCAGATTTTTATTAAAAAATAGAGATTGGAATACTTTTGCCAAATACAAGAAATTGTGATGCCCTAAATGAAAATGCCTTAACATTATCATGTTGTCTTTATAGGCATTCAAAGCCAAATTGTAACTACTAGATAAATTAAAATTTTTATCAAGGAGAGAGGAGCTATGATGAACTTGAGTGGTGTGTCCTTCATTAGGTCTGATTAAATAGAGTCTCCCATTCTTCTTAGCATTGCCAATCATCTTTCTTGAAGCCAAATCCTGAAATAGACAATGAGTTAGAGAAAGCTTAGCAACACATTTTGAGTCTTTGGTAAGTTTGCTAATAAACATTAAATTACAGGCCAAATTGGAAACCTAAAGAACATATTCAAGAACCAGAGTTTCTAATATCAGGCACAAGTAAAAGGGGAACATCAGCAATTTTAACTTTGTGATTTCCATAGTAGGGATCATGGAATAGTTGAGGCAAGCTGTGTCCCTTGATTGAACATCTTCTGTAGTCACTCTACTTGTTCTTTGCTAAAGAGGGCTGTCTCACTAGTGGGTTTTTCTTTTTCCTCAGAGGTTGCTATGAATCCCTTACTTTATTTCTCTTTGTTGGGCTTCCAATTTGCTAGTTTTCTATAAATTTTCCAACAGGTTTCTCTAGTGTCTTGAACAATGTCAATGGTCACACCATGGTCCACCTTTCCGTGGTTGGGATTCATTTGAGGAATTTGGTCCTTAGGACACAAGAGGTGAACTTTCATTGGTGGTTGCTGTTGCTGATCCACTTAACACGAGTTTTTTCTGCTTTCTTCTCTTTGGACCTCTGAGAAGGCCTTACAGATCGTTGGGAGAGGTCTGCTCTCAAGAGTTCTTCCCCTAACCTCGTCAAGTTTTTGTCTAGACCTAACAAAAACTTAAAATTTCTTTCTTTCTCAACCATTTTCTTAAACCTCTCAGTATCCTATAGTCACTTCCAATCAAGACATTCAGAAACATCTAATTGCTTACCGAAGTCTATTAAGGCAGTTATAATATTGGGTCACAGATAACTCACCTTGTCTGAGGTCATGAAGGGCATTTGTGACTCCAAAGAGTTCAGCAGTGTTATCTTTATCTGAGTATCTCCTTTTTGGCTGCCCAAATTTCACCGGAAGTGTCATAGAATAGGAAATTCTACTCAATGTCATTCTCTATGGAATTTATTAACCAAGCCATAACCATGTTATTTTTGGTTTGCTAGGTTTTGAATTTAGGATCATCCTTCATGGGTGGAGTAATGATTCCGTGAGATAATCGTTCTCCCCTTTTTAGAGATGTACATCGTTACTGACTTGGCCCATTGGAAGTAATTCTGGCAAGTTAGCTTGGGGCCAGGGATCAAGCGAATGGGTCCATTATTATGGCTGAGTGTTTTGGAACCAGAGGATGCACTAGAAAGGGTGCTGGATTTTGACACCATGGGGGATAAGAAGAGAAGGCTTGAGCCGAAGAAGGGTAGTGATGAATGATGATGGGTATTAATAGGAAACAGAGTGGAGGAGTAGCGATAGGGAATGCAAGGCTGGTCTTAGAGTGTCCACTCTAATACCATGAAGAAATTTGGAAGAAAATATTTTATTTCTTCTTAAGAGAACACAGGTAAAGAGCCTGAATATATACAAGAAGGTGGAGAGATCAAACCTGATTCTTTCCTTGATACAAGCCTAAACTGGGGTTATACATAACCTTCCAGATTTGACTCTAAAAATTAGGAAACTAATTACAGAAGAATAGGGAACCAATTACAGCAGAATATCTACAAAGACTAATTACAGTATCTCCCTAAATAGTAAGATATGGGAGGGAGAAAAAATAGGAAATCCCGTGTGTGTTTTGCTTGGGCAGAGATCAAATAGAAAGATAGATTAATCAAAAAGTAAATACAGATAATATGAGTCTAACTGTAGAAGGGGCCACAGATTTCCAGATAGGGTAGCAAGACCTAATTATCCCAGTTTGTTGAATAAGGAATTAGAAGAAATGTGTATAGGCACAAGAATTAAAAGAATCCCAATTTCAAAGTCATTTCTCCATGTCTTTTGAGAACTGAACAAAATCAAGTTGACTGGGGATAAAACTAACAAATAACATAAAACAAAACACAGGTTTGTAGGGAAATTTATTGACTAGGAAATACTGCTTGACGCACACAACATGTGGGGTGGGATGGGGTGTTATTTATGGAGACAGGAAATGCTTGCCCTGTGTTTGCAATTCTTAACAAAGGATCTACTTGAAGCCAATTAGAATTTCATGTTTGCACAGTAACAGATTTAAAACTATCAGGGTGAAGGAATTGATTTCAAACACCTCGTAGTGGAAATTTGTAGTTTCTCATAATGTTTTGTTTCTCTTCCTGCCAAATTTTGTTGATGACAGTATTATTGGAGAGAAGAGATACGAATAGAGGGAAAAATAGGATATCCTCTGAAACATAAAGAAAGAAAAAAATAGAATAAAGAAAGCGAATGAGGCAAAAAGATTGCATCAAAGCTGTTCAATTGCTCTGCATATCAGAAATGAGACTAGCATATTGGATATCATTAAGCTATAATTTGTAGATATATGTGTGTTTTCTGGACTAAGATATTGTTCATTGGAAATTTTCTCCTATCTAGCTGTAATTTTGATTTAACAAAGCTTTGAATTGTTTTATGGATGAGCAGATTTAGAAAAATCCCATCATCAACGTGTATCTGAGTTGCAACGGCTTCGTTCAATGTATGTACCTCTTTCCTAGAATATTGCTGATAAATTGCTTCTGTAATTGTGGATTAATTAAGTATTTATCAAGTTGTACTGTTGGAAATGTTCTAAATGTTGTCCAGATAAGTTTCTAGTGGAAGACTGAAATTGCTGACCTGCTTTATCAATTTGTTTTTGTTTTCTTTGGGGAGGGTGGGGGGTCTTACTCTATGCCATTGTTTTTGAAGCAATCCTGTCTTTTGCTGCGTAATTTGTTTCAGTGTAACTTTCTTTTGTTCTCTGAACCTTGAGTATTGCAACTTCTTCTGGTTGATTTTTTAAATCCTTCTCCAAACTTGTGCTACCCAAAACTATATGGTAAAACCTAAAGGCCTATATCACAGTCATTTTATGCAAAATTGATTTTGTTTTCTATCTGATATAGCTCGGGGCGGGGTTTATATGAAGTCCTGTGTGTTTAATCCTCTTTTACTCGTCTGCTAACTTTTAATATCTTTTCATGGGGTAGGTTCTGATGTTATAATAGCTTCATTTTTCAAGGATGTTTTTCCATCTTTAAATATGTTATGGGACAAAATTGTGTTTGTGATTTCTCTTTGGTGTTTAGCACATGGTTTGTTTAAGGGAATCTCTATTTCGGATTTCCAGAGATTGGATGGCTCCTCTTCACTGATTAGTTTCATAGGGCTTTTGTTTCCTATCTCTGTAATGGTTTTTATTTTCATTTTCTAGTGTGAGTATGATTGGGTTCCGTATTAGAGCCAATGAAAATTCACGTGGCACATAAGGGGCAAATTTCTTTCCTTTTACAAGCTGGTTTTTGTGGGTGAATTTCCCCCACTTACCTTGGTCTCCATCAATTGATATTAGAGTTGGATCGACCTTCTCGAAAAGGGTTACTTGTGGAGGGTGTGACCTAACAAGTCCTAGGGTAGGGGCGACTCGATGTCTGGCCCTTGCCAGCCGGCATGAGTGCCCCAAATAATGGTAGCTAGCGTGAGCATCGTACAGTGTAGTGTTCGAGGATGTCGGCTCTTTAGGGGCAATGCCATGATAAAGTTCCACATTAGGGAGCCAATGAAAATTCATGTGGTACATAAGGCATGGTGTTCTTTTCTCTTATAAGTCGATTTTTAAGAGTGGGTTCCCTGATTACTTAGGTCTCCATCGGAGGATGTCTTATCCTTCTTTTTTTTTTGTATTGTTCCTCTTTTCCTTCTCTAATGCAAGTTCTTCTTTTATATATGTTGCGGATATTGGATATCCGCATTTCTTGGCCTATATTGCTGGCATATCTCGTCTCCTATTATTTTGGGATCAGGGAAGATTATATCCCTGATTTTTTCCGTCTTTATTCCTATCTTTTTATTCTCTATTTTTTAGGGATTGATTGGCTATCTTTTAGGGATTAAATTGTCAGTCTAGTTGTGAATATCTTCTATATATTGTTCTACGTATTTTCTAGAGAGGTAATGGGAAGAACATTTACCATTTTACATATGGTATTAGAGCATTCTTTCTAAACCTCCATGGCTTGTCGACTTCAGGTTATCTTTCCTGGGGACAGCCATAATAGGCAGCAAAGGGGATGACTTAGAAGCCTCCGCTTCCTAGCAATCAACCCAATAACGGCTGCCATAATCTATAACTCCTACTTTGATAATTTTTCCCTACAAATCACCTCACATAAACTTATGGAAAAAAATTATTTAGCTTAGTTTTAGTAAGTTGAGATGATTGTAGGAGAGAAAGGATATGGGTATCCCGATGGTTTAGCCAAGAAACCTTCAAATTCTGACTCGATGTTTCAAACCTGGGATGCCTAGAATTCCATGGTTATGGTCTGACTGATTAATTTAATAGATGAAAAGATGAGCGAAAGTTTTATGCGTTACAAGACTGCCCAAGACATGTGAGAAGCTGCATCAACATTTAAACACTTTCACTCAATGATCAAAAATCAATATAATGCTCAAATTTAGATTTTATGTACCGATAATAGAAAAGAATATTTTAACTCTATTTTGAGAACCTATCTCTTGAACAATGGGATTATACATCAAAGTTTTTGTGTTGGCATTCCTCAACAAAATGGAGTTGCTAAGAGAAAAATAATATCTCCTTGAAGTTACTCGCTCAATTATGATTGCCAATAATGTTCCAATATATTTTTGGGAAGATTTCATTTTTAGTGCTTGCTATCTTATAAATCGTCTCCCTACTTGTGTCCTTAACTATAAAACTCCTGTCCAAATACTCTTTCAACACTATTCTTCTACTAGATTAATGGGTTCATTGCCTCTAAAAGTATTTTGATGTAAAGTGTTTGCTTATGTTCACGACCAACGGCCAGAGCAAAAATAAGCTCGACTCCAATGCCATTCCTTGTATTTTTCTAGGATATTCTGTCACCCAACGAGAATATAAATGTTATTCACTAGAAAAATATAAATATTTTGTAACCATGAATGTTGCCTTTTTTTGAAAACCAAGCCCACTACAAAAGAACCTCACTTCACGGGGTGATTGAGAGTGAAACACCATGGGTAATCATCCAACAAACCAACCCATAACCTAGACCTAACCTTTTGGAATCTTACACTGAAACTTCTCCAACTGAAACAGAAGCCATCTCGTTACCAGAAGCCATTACTGAAACTTTCCTAGAACCTAGTATTGAAACTTTCCCTAGACAAACTGAACAACCTAGTCCCAAGGTAAATGAAACTATCAACTCTGTTAGTCCTAGAGAAAGAGGCGACTCATAACTGGAGCTTCTTGTTTATTTTTGAACAAAAACTTTTAAAGTGGTGGAGGACACTAATGACTTGATACAATGCCATATTCTTGAACTCGAATCAACCTCTGAAGCTAGTGATCTTGATTGGCCCATTGCTTTGAAAAAAAAAACTCAGGTCTTGTACTTAGCATCCTATATCTAACTATATATCTTATGACCACCTCTCTTCATCTTTTCAAACCTTTGTCTCTGAGCTATTTGATGAAAAAATTCCTAAAGACATAAAGGAGGTTTGGAGTATTCCCGAATGGAGAAAAGTAGTCTCAGAGGAACTTCAAGCTCTAGAGAAAAATAATACATGAACCTTAGTCAAAAAACTACAAGGTAAAATCCCTGTCGGGTGCAAGTGGGTGTTCAGAGTGAAATACCGGTCTGATGGAGCTATTGAGAAGTACTAGACAAGAATTGTTGCAAAAGGCTATACCTAAACTTATGGCATTGACTTTAATAAAACTTTTGCCCTTGTTGCCAAGCTTAATACAATAAAAGTGTTTCTTTCTATTGCTGCCAACTTTGATTGGGAACTACAATAACTAGACATAAAAAATGTATTTCTCAACGGTGACTTAGAGGAGGAAGTATATATAGACCTTCCACTTGAATTTGATCAAGACTAGAAAAATGGGGTAGTATGCAAGTTGGAAAGTGCTCTCTATGGTCTAAAACAATTAACAAGAGCTTGGTTTAGCCGTTTTTCAAAAGTTATTTTAGGACAAGGATATAAACAAGTTTACACTGATCATATTCTCTTCTATGGACATAAAGATAAAAAAAGTACTATTCTTATTATCTATGTTGATGATATAATTGTGACCAGTGATGATACCTTTGAGATATCTAGATTAAAAGGTAGACTTGCCACTAAATTTGAAATAAAAGACCTTCACACCTTATTTTACTTTTTAGGCATGGAAGTTGTTAGAAACAAGAAGAAAATTTCAGTCAACAACAACAACTAAGTCTTTTTTCACTAAGTGAGATCGGCTACATGGATCAAACAACACTACAATGATCTATCATGAATGAGATCAATAGATAGGTTATTAACACTGATCATATTCTCTTCTATAGACATAAAGATAAAAAAAAATATTATTCTTATTATCTATGTTGATGATATAATTGTGACCGGTGATGATACCTTTGAGATATCTAGATTAAAAGGTAGACTTGCCACTAAAAGGTGATGATACCTTCTCACCTTGGCATCTTACGTTACTTTTTAGGCATGGAAGTTGCTAGAAACAAGAAGAAAATTTCAGTCAACAACAACAACTAAGTCTTTTTCTACTAGGTGGGGTCGGCTACATGGATCAAACAGACCTACAGTGACTTATCATGAATGAGATCAATAGATAGGTTAAATCATTTTTAATAGTTTCACCGATTATTTTCTTTGACCTCTCTCCATCTCTAATTATCGGAATATTTTCCATCTAATTTACTCTTTTCATTAGGGCTTCTGCAGGTCTTCTCCACATATGACCAAACCACCTTAAGTGAGATTCTACTATCTTCTCCACATTAATGCTACCTCAACTTTCTCTCTAATGCATTCATTTCTAATCATATCTTTTCTAATGTATCCATATATCCAGCGCAACATTCTCATCTTTGCAACATTGAGTTTATCTTCATGTTGTCTTTTGACCGTCCAACATTTAGTACCATACAATATAACAGGTCTTATAGTAGTATGGTAGAATTTTCCTTTAACTTTGAGCGGTAATTTTCTATCACAAATGACATTCGAAGTTTTTCTCTATTTTATCTATCCTGCTTGAATTTTATGGTTTTCGTCTTTCTTTATTTTGCCTTTATTTTGTATAATAGACCCAAGATATTTAAAACTTGTAATTTATTTTAATATATGGTCTTCAAATTTTACATCTAAAATCGTATTTGTTTATTTTTTACTAAAAATACTTTCTATATATTTTATTTTATTTCAACTTATACAAAATCATGTGTTTTTAAAACTTGTCTTCGCGATTCTAACTTTATTTTTATTTCCTCTTTCGATTCACCAATTAAGACTATATCATCTGCAAAAATCATACATTGAGGTTCTAAATCTTGTATATGTTAAGTAACTGCGTTCAAAATCTAGTTAAAAAGATACGGACTCAGAGAAGACCCTTAATGTAGTCTAATAGTTGTGAGAAAATCTTTTGTGTCCCCATTTTGTGTTCTCACGCAAGTCGTGATCCTATCGTTCATGTCTTTGATTGTTCGAATATACGCAATACGTACTCCTTTCTTCTTTAAAGCCTTCCATAAAACCTCTTTTAGCACTCTGTTATATACTTTTTCTAAATCAATAAAAACTATATGCAAATCTTTCTGTCTTTTTTAATACCTTTCTATCAATCGTCGTAGTAAATAAATTGTTTTCATAGTTGACCTTCTTGACATAAAACCAAATTGGTTCTCTGTGACTTGAATCTCTTGTCTTAATCTTTGTTCAATAATCTTTTCCCATAACTTCATAGTGTAGCTCATGAGCTTAATCCCCTGATAGTTAGAACAGTTTTGTATGCCTCCTTTATTTTTATAAATAGGGATTAAAGTATTTCTCCTTCATTCATCTGGTATTTTCTTAGATTTCATTATTACATTAAATAACTTAGTGAGTCAACTTATACCTTTCTCTTCTAAATTTTTTCACACCTCAATAGATATATTATTAGGTCCTACTGTTTTGTCATTTTTCATTCTCTTTAAGGTCTTTTCTACTTCAAGCTCCTAAAATTTACGATAAAATTATAATTACAGTAAATCCATAGATACAGGAAACCAGGATGCTTGACTGTAAATCCATAGATACTCCTATGTACTCCGCATCAAATTAAGTGGCAAACAAAATGGAATTCCAGTTGATATTGGGAGGTACCACCGCCTAGTTGGGTTTGTCTATTGTTTGTTTTTGTTGACCATTGAAAAGAAGTTCCTCTATTTTTCTCTTATTGGGTTTGTCTATGTGTGTGTGGCCATGTGCATATTCCTTTTCAACAAGTTTTCGAAGTTTGTTTTTTTATGCAAACATATATACCTATTCAAAAATTTGCTTTTGGGGTTTAAGCTTTCTATGGAGGAAAAGAAAGTCAAATTCTTCTAACTTTTGTGTTGTCTCTTAATGTTTTATATAAATACAGTGATAAAGAACTGAGGTAGCTTTTGTTGGTAAGGGAGTTGAATTATAATAATGCACATATTATTCTTTTTGGAGTTACTTTTGTTCTTTATTATTGCTATATGTAAACATAACTTTTGTATTCTTTGTTATCTTTTGTTGTCGTTGATGTTAAAATTTTATCGGTTGCAAATATATTTTTGTATAATTTAGAATTAGAAAGTTCTTTTCACAGATGAAGGGAATGAAAACAATAGCGATGATAAAAAATATATTGAAAAAGAATGAATGTTTATTGTGATAATTTTTTTGAGACTGAGTTGTAAATAATATTATTTTCTGGCTATATATATATATATATATTAATTCACGTGTCTTCAACGTGTCGTGTCCTACATTTTTTTTAAATTTACGTGTCACGTGTCTGTATCCGTATCGTATCCGTGTTCGTGCTTCATAGGTTTCAACTCATCTATCTAAAAAAATATTTATATCTGTTTTTAAAATACTCACTTTATTACAAACTGTTATCTTGGAGTTAACAACCTCTATCACATCATAACCCACTATCAATATTGTATTAGTCATTCGTCATATTATTTTACATAAGTAAATTAAACAACCAATTCAAACCTTCTTGACATCCAAACAAACCATTGTCTTTATATTCGGATAGAATCTTCTTATTTTTAATTAATTTCTTTTTTTTTTGTACCCAAGAGGATTCTCTTTTTCATTGTTCATCAAAATGAGTTCAAAAGCTAAACTGGTAGTCCACACTCAAGAGGCACCGTTTAGGACATACACATCGATACTTATACATCACATTCCTAAGGATAAGATTCAGAAGGAAGAAAATGATGACACTTTATAGAATTTTACAGCAGCACCGTGAGTATAAATATGTCTGCGGTTACATATCCATACTCAAAGTCCCACTACACAATCCTTGCTCCGATAGCTAGAAGGAAACGTATTGTTCTGATACCAACTTATCACGCCTCTACTTTTAAGTATACATGAAACACATACTTTATGGACATATCTTTACTATAATAAGTATAATACAAGTATTTATTATGGAAACATATACAGATAGGTTCTCTTATGTAAATACAATATATAGACCAAGTTTATAAATATCAGAGTAACAACAAAAGTAAGGATCCTGCTTGTAGCGTTCAGAGCATACTCCAGAGTATAAAAACAATATAAATTAAAATTTACGAGCCTTAAAAACAAGATAGGCTCACTAAAGAATATGTTGCCTATCTGAGGGGAAATAACCAAACTCTGTATTCTTATCTGTTAAAAAATGTAGATATTGTGTAGTGAGTTTGGCAACTCAATGAGCAGATAATATTATCTATGATCTCTTAGATCAACATATGTATGTACTCATATTTTAAAATTTATCACGTAAAAAATTACAATTCGAAAGTACATTCATATGAGACCCCTATTTCAAATATTCTCAAACCAAAGGATATTCAGATATCTAAAATTATATACTCTACTGTATGATCATTAAACAAATGTTATTATATATTAAAATATTCACATAAAAATATTTGGAGATCTTATATCAGAACTACCATATCAGAGTTCAAGCCTTTCTGTACTTTGGTGGCATATGATTTGTCTAAACTTAGCATCCTAGTTAAGGTTTGGCCTATCACCATTTAAGAGGACAAGCGAAGGGACTCTAATATGGACATTTCACAGGCACAGCAAGGTAGGGCAAATCACATGTCATATAGTTGGCATTTTGCCTAGATAGGAGGCATCTCGCTCTCCTTCACATATCATATCCCATGTGTTGGCCATCACACGAGACTAGCGCCACCCTTGCTAGTTGAGGCGTTAAGGTGCACCAAAACTAATATCATCTGTTGTTAGCAAACAGTGTTTTCAATAGGACTCTTCTACATAAATCATTATTTACACATAAGTCATATCGTTCAAATCAGATGTTTCATTATAAATGGATGAGAAATACATTTAGAATCACATGTTTGATGAGTTCAAAAATTTATATTCAAGTCCATACACTTGTTGAATCATATGTCAAATAGTAAACAAATCAAGTATTTTAATTCATTTCAGAGACATATAAAATTATAAATAACTTGTAAACAGAATCAATTATACATTTAAAATTCAAGAAGAGCATAGGGTAAATCATAGAAAAAATTATCTACTCACAAGATAAGGCTCTAGGTTGAACAGTTTCAAAATATACTTTTTCAATGCAAATTTTACTAAATAGACTTCAAAATTGAGTTCGGATGGTCAAAAAACTTAAGAAATGACTCTGAAATCGCGAAATTTGACATCGAGGAGTTTAGTCAACATTGGTCAACTAATGAGTACTATTCACGGTCGGAATTACTATTCACCACCAGAATCAGTATTCATACTGGCCGAATTTATTGTTCACTACGCATAAAAAGTCAGATGGCTGAAAAATTTCATATTTTAAGGTTTTTCTATCTCTTGAATTTATCTACGGTGTTAGATTTTCAATTTGTGATCTTTAAATAGAAGTTTCAGACCTTACTTTTTTTAAAGATTTTCTACTTTTGATTTGTGGCTGATTTTAAAAATTATTCAAACAATATCGTAGTACTGTTCGTCTTGAATCCAATGGTATCCTTAGTTTTGAGATTGGATGCTTAAAAGTACTTCAAATTTAGAGAGAAAAAATGAAGAGAGAGAAAATAGTATTTATACTATTTATTTGCCTCGTTTACGGAATTTGTTTTTAATGTTGTTGGAGGTACCATTCTGCAAATATTCAATTTTTGAGGCAAATCTTTGCAAATTTCATTATTTACATTTTTACTCCAAAAATATTAATAAGTTTTCATTTCATTTGTAAATCCTTTCAATTACATCTCTACTTTTTTATTTGTTTTAATAATACATATATAAATAAAAATTACTAAATCTTAGGGGTGTTACAAGGAAGGGCAAAAATCGGTTTCTTGGACAGCACTACTGCAAAACCAGAGCCAACCGATCCAATGTATCCAACTTCGGATATTTAAAACGATCTTGTAATGTCCTAACTCATCAACTCTGAACGCATTGAATCACTGTATCTTATCCATAACACTGCCAAAAATATGTGGGACAAAGTAAAAATTGCTTACTCTGACTTTGAAAATTCAGCCCAACTATGTGAATTAAGAGATAAACTAGAGATCTTAAATGAGGAATCATGATTGTCACAAAATACCACCCTAACAAAAATATGGCAAGAATTAGATTTATTTGAACCAAATGATTGGTGTGACAAGTGTCAGGAAAAATATGTAAAACTTGTGGAAAAGACCCGCACCTATGATTTCCTTACAGGGCTGAACAAGGATCTTGATGAGGTCTGTAGAAGAATGATTGACATTTGTCTAATAACTTGGATTGAGGAGGTATTTGCTGAGATCCGAAGGAAAGTGAGCATGAGGAAAATTATGCTGGGGGATGCTAAAGGCATCCAAACAGAAGTTTTAGCACTGCTCATCTCAAGAAGAGATGAGTAGAATTGGAATCCTTCAAATGAGCAAAGACATGCTAAGAAAGGAAACCTATGGTGTGACTTTTGTAAAAAATAATCAACCATACGAGAGAAACATGTTGGAAATTGCATGGAGACCAGCAAACCGGGAGTAACAGAAGCAAACTGGACATCACCCAAGGGAATCTTGTGCCTAGCAAACTAACTTCAAACTTGCTGATCAAAAAGTTGGAGAAGCTCTAGGCAATCTTAATCTTAACAAAGAGCAAATTGAACATGTTTATAAATTGCTCAATCCTAAAAAAACTATTGGTACAACATTTATAGCACAACAACATAAGTTTTACTCTACCTTAAATTGCGAAAAGGAAGAAAAAAAGTTTGATTATTGACTTTGGGGCTTCAGACCATGTGATAGGTTGTACTCAGCTATTCTCCTCATATGGATCCCTATCTCATATTGCTAGAATTGGAACTATCAATATTAATTGAACTCTCACTCTCAAATTTGTTTTATACGTTCCAAACATATCTTGTAACTTATTAACTATGAGCAAAATTGTGAAGGATTGTGATTGTAGGGTGGTCTTCTCACAAAAATACTGTGAATTTCAGAACCTGAGTTCGGGAAAGAGAATTGGCAATGTTAAGAAACATGAATGACTATATTACTTTGATGAGGACACTAAGGAAGCTGCACAAACTCATATTGCTGAAAACCGACTTTAAACAACAACAACAAAGCCTTTTTTTATTAGGTGGGGTCAGCTACATAGATCAAATGACGCAACAATAGAGGACATCGAAGTTTTAATTATTTGAACATTTGAACCCTCCTTTATTCAAGAATAATGACTACTTTCAATGTGAAATATGTCAATTGGCTAAACACCAAAGATTTATGTTTAAACTTAAACTCTATATTGCCACTAAACCTTTTGCCATGATGCATAGTAATATTTAGGGCCTATGCAATCTCACAATCTCTACTCCAAACGGTGGTTTATAACCTTTATTGACGATCATATTCGGGTGTGTTGGGTATATTTACTTAAAGATAAATCCGATGCTGAGTAAGTCTTTATCAATTTTCACAACATGGTTAGAACTCAATATGACCACCAATACTCAAATCTTTCACACTGACAATGACAAGGAATACTTCACACAAATATTAGGTAAATACTTTAACAGACATGGCATTATTTAGCAAAACTCTTGTCCCAACACATCCCAACAAAATGAAATTTTTGATAGGTAAAACAAATATTTATTGGAAGTGACTAGATCCTTCTTGTTCACCACCAGTGCTCAATTTTTTTTCGGGGAGATGTCCTCACTACATGCTATCTTATTAACCGGATGTCCACACAAGCACTCAATTTTCAAACACCTTGAAACACTTTTTCCAAATATTTTTTAGACCATAGAACTATTAATAACCTTCCCTTGAAAATTTTTGGTTGTACTGTTTTTGCCCACTACCATGAACCAAACCGAAACAAACTTGACTCGAAAGTTCTGAAATGAATCTTTATTATATATGCAGCGAACCAGAAAGGATATAAATGTTATTTTCTTGAGAAAAAAAATAATTATAACTATGGACCTTACCTTCCATGAAAACATCCCTTCTACCCAAAAAATTCCCTTCAGGGGGAGAAGAATAATGAAATTTTTTTTTTGCTATTCTTCTCGGAAATCCTACATTCTAGTACTACTGTCCAAACTCAAATTCAAACACCTGTCCTCAATAGTCCTATACAGGAAAATCTTGAAACCAATGATGACAAAAATAGCCAAGAATGTACTCTTGTGAATGAAGAGATGGTTGAAAATGAATTAGATGTCCAAGAAAAACATATCCAAGATCAAAGCTAGCAGGAATGTGAAATTCAGGTATACACTAGGAGGAGGAAGCAGCAAAGTAATATAACTCCTCTTGTCTTTGAAATTGGCCAAGACTCTAACTCAGACTCAGTAATGTAATTAGCTCCTCTCCTAAAAATGCTTCTGACCTTTTGCCTATTGCATGGAGGAAGGGTGTCCGGTTATGCACTCAACATCCTATAGCTAAATTTAATATGACCATTTGTCAAACTCTATGAAGGTTCTTGCTGCCAATCTTGAAGAAGCAACTATTCTAAAAAATATCGAGGAAGCTCTCAAAATAATTGAATAGAGAAAAGTAGTGGAAGAAGAAATGCAAGCTCTAGAGAAGAATGGAACATGGGAGCTAGTTGAAAAACTTAGAGACGCTGCACCAGTAGGTTGTAAATGGGTATTTACAGTAAAATATAAATCAAATGGAGACATTGAGTGATATAAAGCACGTCTGGTTGCCAGGAGATTCACCCAGACATATGATATAGATTATTAGGAGACTTTTGCCCTAGGTGTAAAGCTTAATACAATCCAAGTTCTTCTCTCTATAGTAGCAAATCTTGATTGGCTTCTCCATTAATTAACATTAAAAATGCATTCCTAAATGGGACTCAACTGAAGAAGTTTATATGGAACTTCCTCCTAGTTTTAAAAGTGTAGTTCACACAGGGTAGGTATGTAAGTTAAAAGAATCCCTAAATGGACTAAAACAATTGCCAAGAGTATAGTTTGAAAGTTTCACCACGGCCATCCTCCAAGGCCATCCTTCGTTAGATATATAAGCAGGCTCATAACGATCAAACCTAGTTCTACAAGCATGAAGGGGGTAGGTCAACTATCCTCATTGCTTATGTCGATGATATTGTAGTAACTGGGGATAATAATTCAGAAATAAATTTCCTAAAGAGGAGACTTGCTAATGAATTTAAAGTTAAAGACCTTGGCATACTGAGGTATTTTTTAAGAATGAAAATTGCTAGAAATAGGTCTAGAATTTTTGTATCACAAAGGAAATATACAACAACAACAACAACAACTAAACCTTATTCCACTAGGTGGGCTCACAAAGGAAATATACCCTAGAATTTTTAAAAGAGACTGGGTTATTTGGTGTAAACCAATTGAGACTCCAATAGACCCAAACATCAAGATTGAAGACCAAAATACAAGTGCACCAGTAGAGAAGGGTAGATACCAAAGGTTGGTTGGAAAACTCATATATTTAGCCCACACTAGACCGAATATAACTTATGCAATTAACTCAATAAGTCAATTTATGCATGATCTCCATGAAGAACACTTAAAGGCAGTCATTCGTATCTTGAAGTACCTTAAAGGCAACCTAGGAAGAGGGTGATTCTTTAAGAAAGGGGAGTCTCGTGGAGTAGAAGCCTATATTGATGTTGATTGGGCTAGGTCAGTGACTAATAAGAAGTCTACATCTAGCTGTTGTTCATTTGTTTGGAGAAATCTTGTGACTTTGAAGAGTAAAAAACAAAATGTTGTTGCTAGAAGTAGTGCTGAAGCCAAACTTAGGTCACTAGCTAATGGAGTTAGTGAATTAATTTGGCTTAAACTACTACTTGAGGAACTTCAAGTTACAAATAAGGGTTCTATGAGGTTGTATTGTAACAATAAAACTGCTATCAGCATAGTACACAGCCCAGTGCATCATGATTGTACTAAACATGTAGAAGTTAATTGTCATTTTATCAAAAAAAAAAGGTGGAAGAATGAATCATTTGCATTCCCCACATAGTCTCCACTGAACAGACTGCAGACATGTTAACTAAAGGGCTTCTTAGACCTCTCTTTGAAAGAATGATATACAAACTAGGATTGTTTGATTTGTACAATCTAGCTTGAGGGGGAGTGTTAAAAAGCAACTTCAAATCTCGGGATCCTAATTATCGAGATTAGTAAGGGATAATTAGGAATCTAAATTAACTTAATTACTAAAATTCTTGGAGGTGATTAAGATAACTATTAATAAAAGGATTGTGCTAATCAATCCTTATCCTTAGGGGTCAAAATCTGGGCAATAAGTATCTTATTTATTTTTCTGTTTTTCTGCTGGTTGTAATCCCTAAAATCGTGGGACATTGGCCACCAGAATAAGGTTATGAATTTTGGTCCAGTCTGTTTTTTCACTAATCAATAATAGAAATAATTCAGTAGTGTTATTCTCTTCTCCTCTCCAATATTTTTCTCACAAATATATAGTGACAAGAAGGCAGCCATAAGTATATCATAATCTAGTCCACAATGATAGAACAAAACATATGGAGGTGGATAGGCATTTTATAAAAGAAAAAGTTGAAGAAGGAACTCTTTGCATTACTTATATTCCAACTGGAGAGCAAATAGCTGACATCTTAACAAAAGCACTGGCAAGAAGAA
The DNA here is from genome assembly GCA_037074535.1 of Gleditsia sinensis. NCBI lineage: Eukaryota > Viridiplantae > Streptophyta > Magnoliopsida > Fabales > Fabaceae > Gleditsia > Gleditsia sinensis. Next base: position 49,868,179 of record CM073469.1, read on the forward strand.
GCTTTGAAAATCTGGTTAGTAAGCTGGGGATGTTTAATCTTGGAAGCCCAGCTTGAGTGGGGATGTTGCAGATACTAGATATCCGTATTTCTTGGCCTATATTGCTGGCATATCTTGTCTCCTATTATTTCGGGATGAGGGAAGATTATATCGCTGATTTTTTCCATCTTTAGTCCTATCTTTCTGTTCTCTATTTTTTAGAGATTGATTGGCTATCTTTTAGGGATTAGATTGGCAACCTAGGTGTCAATATCTTCTATATATTGTTCTATGTATTTTCTGGAGAGGTAATCGGAAGAAATTTTATAATTTTACACAATATAAAAAAAATTAATAATAATAATAATAATAATAATAATAATTCTTATTATTGTAGCTTCAATTTTAAAGAGCTGCCTTTCGGGGCAATTTGATTCATTTAGACTGAATACCTGAGACAGAATTGTGTTTTTAAATTTCGATGTGACTTTTAGTGTTTATAGTCTGGTCAAAATTATGACAGATTTGGAACAAGTGAAAGACAATGGGTGGGGGCACAAGTTGAGAATGCGAAGCAACAGGCTATTTTAATGACACTTAAATCTCAAGTATCATTGGATGAAGCTCACATTCATCTTGATCTTCACTCGCTTCGGTAAATGCCCCAAATTATAGTTTTCATGTTAATATTTTTTTTATGTTGCTTTATGCTTTCTAGATGCTACTTTTATAAATTCTAACCTACCTTATGACCATTTTTCAAGATCCATGCCTTTTATCCTCTGCAGCATGCATTAAGAACCTTATTGACTTCCACTGCATCACTGAATAGATAAGCAGGATAATATATGGATGAGAATGCCATAACAAAATGATTTTTGGACTTCTAGATTCAACATTATATGATCATTAGCAAGTTGGAAGTTGTATAGGGAAAAAAGTTACTTTTTTGATATTGAAGTGATAATATGTTGTGAATCAAATATATTGAATATTAAGACTCGAAAAGTAGTTTTTTCCCACTCAACTTCCAGAAAAGGCTTAACTTCAGAAAAAGGCTGAGCGGAGGCATTTGAGTGTTTTTTTTTTCTTTTGTGGTACAAAGAATTAGGCACTCAAATAGTTTATATGAACTTGAAAAATAGCATTTAGTGAGAGAGTTGCTAAAACAATTATTCTCCTCAGATAGCCCTTTTATTTTCAAACTTTTATATCTAATATCTTCTATGTTTTGTGGTTGTATCATGTGCGGTGTAATGTGCAGGAGAAAGCATTCTGAATTGGACGTTGAACTTTCAAATCTTCATCACAGAGAAGAGAAGCTTCTTTCTGAGGTTTGTAACTACATAGATTGTGTCCAAGACTTGTACTTTCCGGCTGCTATACCCTTGATTGTTTTAAAAAGAATAATGGTGTTTGACCTGCATGGCTAATTTAGAAGCTATTTCTTTGGTGAACTGTTCTGAGAGTAAAGTTGGCCCTTTTGCCATCTACATTCTTCAGGTTGACATAAATGTTAGTTTAGCATTGAGTTGCTTTATGCTGATGCCTTAACTCTTCATATTCATAATCACAACTTACAAGAACTATAATGTTAGTGTATATGCACCCCAAGTTGGATTAGAGGATCACAAGAGAATTTTTTGGGAGGATCTAGAAAGTTTGACTCAAGAAATACCTTTGGGAGAAAAGATTTTCCTAGGAGGGGATTTGAATGGTCATGTAGGGAGGGAATCGAAAGGATACGAGGGTATACATGGAGGTTTTGGATTAGGAGATGCGAACGAAGAGGGTAAAACTATCTTGAATTTTTCTTTAGCCTATAATTTTACCATAGCAAATATTTGCTTTAGAAAGCAGATTGAACATCTTATCACATACAAGAGTGGAGGAGCGAGTACTCAAATAGATTTTTTCTTGGTAAGGAAATCAGATAGAAAGTTCTGCACAAATTGTAAAGTCATACCCGGTGAGAGCTTGGCTACTCAACACAGAGTTTTAGTTTTGAACGTACGAGTTATGAGAAGAGTAGAAAGAAAGAGTAAGAAAACAATTCCTAGAATTAGGTGGTGGTCTTTGAAGAATGAACAACAAAGGAATTTTCAAAGAAGAGTGGAGGAAGAAGGGCTTTGGGAGGTCCAAGAAAATGCTAATGATATGTGGGACGAGATGGTCAAAGGGATTAGGAATATAGCAAGAGAGACACTTGGAGAATCAAGAGGCGTTGGACCTAAGGGTAAAGAATCTTGGTGGTGGGATGCGGAGGTGCAAGATAGGATTAAGTTTAAAAGAGAGTGTTATAAGGAGTGTCACTTATGTAAAGATAAGGCAATTTGGAATAAATATAAAGCGGCTAAGAAAGACGCTAAGAAGGCTGTGAGTGAAGAAAGAATTAGAGTTTTTGAGGGATTATATCAATCTTTAGGAACTAAGGAGGGAGAAAGAAAAATTTACAAGCTTGTGAAGGGTAGGGAAAGAAAGATAAGGGACCTAGATCAAGTGAAATGTATTAAAGATGAAGAGGGTAATGTTTTGGTAAGGGAGCATGATATCCAAGTACGATGGAGGAGTTACTTTCAAGGACTTTTTAACGAAGGGCATGAGTTGACCTACAATTCTGACAGACTTAATACTGCAGAAGAAGACCGTAATTATACTTTTTATTGTAGAATCTAAGAGTTTGAAGTAGAGAAAGCTCTGAAGAGAATGGATAATGGCAAAGCAGTAGGACCTGATAATATACCTATTGAGGTGTGGAAAAGTTTAGGAAGGAAGGGTATAAGTTGGCTCACTAAGTTGTTTAATGTGATAATGAAATTTAAGAAAATGCCGGATGAATGGAGGAGAAGTACTTTAATCCCTATATATAAAAATAAAGGAGACATACAGAAGTGTTCCAACTATCGGGGGATTAAACTCATGAGCCACACTATGAAGTTATGGGAGAAGATCATTGAGCAAAGATTAAGACAAGAGACTCAAGTTACAGAGAATCAGTTTGTATTTATGCCAGGAAGGTCAACTATGGAAGCAATTTATTTACTACGGAGATTGATGGAAAGGTATCAAAGCAGACGAAAAGATTTGCACATGGTTTTTATTGATCTGGAAAAGGCATATGACAGAGTGTTAAGAGAGATCCTATGGAAGGCTTTAGAAAAGAAAGGAGTACGTATTGCGTACATTCGAGCAATCAAAGACATGTACGACGGGATAACGACTTGCGTGAGAACACAAAATGGGGATACAAAGGATTTTCCCACAACTATTGGACTACATCAAGGGTCTTCTCTGAGTCCGTATCTTTTTAACTTGATTTTGGACGCAGTTACTGAACATATACAAGAGTTGGGGCCTCAATACATGATTTTTGCAGATGATATAGTCTTAGTTGGTGAATTGAAAGAAGAAATAAATATGAAGTTAGAGTCATGTAGACAAGTTTTAGAAACACATGGTTTCCGGATAAGTAGAAATAAAACAGAATATATGGAATGTATTTTTAGTAAGAGACGAACAAATACGAATGTAGACGTGAAACTTGGAGATTATATATTAAAACAAGTTACAAGTTTTAAATATCTTGGGTCCATTATACAAAATGACGGTGAAGTAAAGGAGGATGTAAACCACAGGATTCAAGCTGGATGGATGAAATGGAGGAAAGTTTTGAGTGTCATTTGTGATAAAAAAGTGCCGCTCAAAGTTAAAGGAAAATTCTACTGTACGGCTATAAGACCTGCTATATTGTATGGTACGGAATGTTGGGTGGTTAAAAGACAACATGAAGATAAACTCAACGTTACAGAGATGAGAATGTTGCGTTGGATGTGTGGACACACCAGAAGAGATATGATTAGAAATGAGTGCATTAGAGAGAAAGTTGGGATAGCACCTATTGTGGAGAAGATGGTTGAAACTCGCTTAAGGTGGTTTGGCCATGTGCGGAGAAGACCTGCAGAAGCCCTAGTGAGAAGAGTTGATCGGATAGAGAATAGTCCAATAATTAGAGGTAGAGGGAGCTCAAAGAAAACAATGAGTGAAACTATTAAAAATGATTTAATCGTTAATAACTTATCTATTGATCTCATCCATGATAGGTCACTATGGCGCCGTTTGATCCATGTAGCCGACCCCACCTAGTGGGAAAATGCTTAGTTGTTGTTGTTGCTCGGAGGCATTACATATCACTATATCTGTCTTGAGAGAGTCGCTGCTGCATGCATGTTAAGGGTTATATTTGGATTTATCAAAAATTGAAGGAAGGCCAGCACTTCTAGAACTTCTTAATATATATATATATATATATATATATATATATATATATATATATATATATATATATTGTTCAGTAATCCCATATCCAAAAATGCGTACCCTGACATCAGGAAAGGAAAAGTAAATCAGCAATTTGAAATGAACCTGATGGAAACTGGGCCCTAACCCCTTACTCCAAGTTGTATACAAGGAGGGGAAGGCCCAAGATGGATGAGATGGGTGAGCAGACCACTAAACAAGGGGCTGAGCCCAAGATAACAAAGCCTAAGTCCCTGCTGTTGTATGCGAGAAGGAAGAAATCATGTGGAGTTAATGAAGTCAGTTACAAGGTGGGAAGTGCTAGTGAGGTGGAGGAGAGAGAGAGAGATTCAGTTATGGAAAAGGGCACTTTAAGAGAGGAAGGCTATGGTAAGTAAAGGGGAGAGAGGAAATTGAATGGAGAGGGCGCTGTTAGCTGCTTAGTGCCAAGCTTGGGTGATCAGTATTTTTTATGTTTTCCCTTTTCTACTTGTATTGTCTTTCTTGCTGTGTTTAGCGGCTTATTTTAACCAGAATCCTTCTTAGTAAACTCTGATTTATTATACTTTACTAGAGGGTACTGATCTGAATACCAATAGAACAAAATAAACCTTTGGGTTGCATCAGAATCAGTTGAACTAAAAGCTTAAGCTGCTAAGGTAGGGCCAAATAATGAGTCTTACAACTATTTACTATTGCACAATACAATTATGTATTTAATTATAAATTTGCAAAGTGAGATCCAAACATAGTTACCAGTCGTGGTACTTTTGCGATCTGAATCGCAATGGTATCACAAAGAGTGGTTGGAATAGTTTACAACTATTGCACAATACAGTCATGTATTTCATTATACATTTGCAAAATGAGATCCAAACATAGTTACCAGTCCTGGTACTTTTGTGATCTGAATTGCAATGGTATCACAAAGTGGTTTGAACAGTGAAATAATGTTGGCTGCAACTTTAGAAGACCTAAAAGATGAAGGAAGAGGAAGCAAACAAAGCTGCATATCTTCTAAAGCCTAAACACACCATCTTAGTGAGTTTCTTTTTCAACATATGCTAACATTCCCATTCTTTTGGGCTCACTATTAGTTAGAACCCAAAACACGTAAGACACGTTCCAGGACGCTAATAACATGTATGCTTCTCAAACAACTCAGTTTCAGGTTAAGCATCTACAAAGCCCTTTGATACACCATCTTTTGCATCCTGACATTCAAAAAGCCCTGAGGCATCCATTGTGCTTGTGTTTGGTGTTTTACACAAGATTACATTCAACATGCCTAGAGGGCACCACCTTACTGGTCATATCACTCAAAAACCATGTGGATCTCACCTGATTGAATTTTTATATTTGCCAATTTTTTATAAAAATACTAATTGGATCATTTCTTTGATAGCTTTCAATTGTTCTATGGAACATAGGAATCTTATATCCCATGGTATCCAAGATATACCAGGAAATGTAAAATACCAATGTTCAAGCATACCACAACCCCAAATAGTGTTTGTCAACTAAGCCTGCCCCATCTTACCACATATTTAGTGTGGTAGCTACCCTTTCTCCCTACAACGTCCTGAACGTACTTCATTCTTGGTAACTGTGATCCAAACACTAAAAGTTTCTGAGAAAATGTAGTGGAAAATATGTGATAGGCTGAAATAGAATTGTTTCGTTGGATGGTCCAAAAGGTTGTATCGATGAATTCTGCCTTAGCTGAAAGGTTTCTATGTCTCTTCCATTTTATGATGACTCGCTAAATTATTCTACTTGCTCATGATTATTTTTCTGGTCATGAATACACTCATTCATATGACCAAGTTTACTTTTTTAGACTATTCCAGATCTGTGTTGGGAGCTAGCTCAACTCCAAGACACATACATTTTGCAAGGTATTTTCTGTACGCTCTTGACTATTTGGAAGAAATGCATATTTTGTTTTTCTTTTGGTATTATAGATTGCTTCTAGTTTTAATTTAGCATGGTTCAAATTTCTTATTTTGTAGGTGATTATGATTTAAAAGTCATGCGCCAAGAGTACTATATTAATCGGCAGAAAGCAGTAAGATTAGCTGCTTATCTATAATTACAACTGAAAAGTACATTTTGTAATTATGTCCTTGAACTATGTTAGTTAGGTTCATGTGTACATCCTCAGATTTTAGATTGTTGCCCAATTTACTAGCAATGGCTTGACTGTTGGTCATATATTACTTTTATGCATAAAGTCAATTGGATGTGCATAGTTTTGCATGGGAATCTAAAACCACGTGTGTGGCAACATATTTCCTGAATATAACAATTTCTCTCTAAGATTTAATTTTTAGTTTGAACTTGGTGCTCTTAGAAAGGGATTCTATTTATCATTAATACTACTAGCAAGATTGTTTTGTTCCTTTGAGATCTGATTTTGTTTCTTCATTGAGAAGGATACCTAATTCTCCTTTGTAGCCCTTCTTTTACATAGTCATTCTAAATATTTTGAATGGGATATTGATTTTCGTTGATTGATCGATTTATTTGTCTTCACTTGGATATTCTATATTAGGACCTTATTTTGGTCATCACTTTACTAAAATCTCTTCATCCTTGATTTTCTTCTCCATTCTTCTTGTAATCACCTTTTGAAAGCAATACATATATGAATATTTAAGAGTTTTTCGAGTCACATATCTGGAACTATCACCCATGGCACTGATAATATTATTATGTTGAACAATCTTTAACCTTTTAATTTCTATATATGTAATCATCCCTGGTTAATGAGCACAAAAAATTGTTTTGGCAGTTCATAAACCATCTCGTCAATCAGCTTGCTAGGCATCAATTCTTAAAGATAGCTTGTCAATTGGAAAAGAAGAACATGCTTGGAGCATATACATTGCTTAAAGTTGTTGAGTCTGAGCTGCAAGCATACTTGTCTGCAACTGAGGGACGTGTGGTGTGTATTCCTATCTTTTTCTGTTTCACTTTTTTGTTTTTATTTTTATTATTTTTACTTTCTTTAAAACATTTTGTGTGTTTGTGGTAATGTTACTATCATTGCTTACAGTGTTTGTGTTTCACCTTATTTTTTAGTCTTCCTTTTTAACCTCCCTTTCTGTTGCACATGGGTAAATCTGGAATGATTGGTAAATTTAAGACTACTGCCTCAAGAAATAGGCATGCACTTAAAATTATTAGTGGTGGTGAAGACATGCTGATGCTACAATTGGTAATCCATATGTTCATGGCTTGCTGCTTGTACCTAAAAATGCTTGTTGGTTAACGTGAATATAGTTGGAAGGTGATTCTAGAATATAATGATAAGGTATAATTTAGATGGATTTTCCTTTTTGCCTATACCATTTGATTGTACATTTTAAAATTTTTTGAATCCATGAACTTGAACTTTTTGAATATTAATTTAACCATGATATGGGTTCTGTTATCTGGGCATTCCTTTTATTTTATTTGATCAATTATGTCCCTCTTTTCAAAACCATATTACAGATTTCCTTGCAGACTTCAATTACATATCTCAAATCTCTCTAGATTCATAACTGTCTATAATTATTTTTAGGGTTGCTGCCTGGCACTGATTCAAGCAGCATCTGATGTTCAAGAACAAGGGGGAGTGCATGACAGTGACCATTTTTTGCATGCTATTAGAGATCTTCTAAAAGTTTATTCAAGTATGGACTATGCACATTGAAGTCATATATTATATTCTAGTTATAACAATCTTATTACTGTTTTACTTTACCTAGAGTCCATTCTCATGCTCTTCTATCATTTTTCTCAGATGCTCAAGCTACATTATCAACATATGTATCTGCACCAGGCATTGTCCAGCAGATATCAGCTCTTCATTCAGATTTGACGACCCTTCAGTCAGATCTTGAGAATTCTCTTCCAGAAGACAGAAATAGGTGTATTAATGAACTGTAAGTTTCTATTCATATTAACAATAATTATAATAACGATGAATTGTAAGTCTTGGCCTAGGTAGATGAAGGTGAGAGTGGCTCTTAAGATGCTAGACCCAAAAAAAGTACTCACACGAGTGAATTAAGGAGCTAAATTTAAGAAGATAAAGAAAAATGATATATAAATGCGGAATAATTAAATTATATCTATTAGAGATTATAATAAAATTAGTTAGGGGTTTTCACTCTTGGAATGGTTCTTGACATGGTATCAGAGCTTCTATGACTAAGTGGTTAGGAGTTTGATCCTTCCCAATCCCCATTGTTTTAATTCAAAATTACGTTTCAGTGTGAGATATGATGAGTTTATGTTTTGTCCACGCTTCAGGCCCAGAATGCCTTCATGTGAGGGGGTGTATAATAAAATTATTCTTGGATTCTCACCCAATACCTTAAGCTTTGAGTTGAAATGATTCTTGACAATAACTATTCTACTATGCAATTAATTTATAAATTAACTGCTCAAGCATAACATTCATAGAAATAGTAAATGTTCCTAATGAAGTATTGAAGTTTGATAATAGGCCTTAAAGGTTCAAGTTCACAACTGAAATGATATGGCAGCCTTGAAATTCTTGTAAGAAGCACAATATGCAAATACAATGTATAATTATGGTAAAAGTTATCCTAATTACCGAATTATATGGGATTTAAATTGTGTATACATCCTGTATAGTTTTTTGAGAGGTTATCGGAATCCTAGGATTATTAGGATCTTATCTCCTCCGGTTTTGTAGCTTCTTCCCTGTTGTATGTATTTATCGACACTACTCAATGAAAATCAGAGAATTACACAAGCCAACCATTGCCGAAACAACGCTGAAGTTGAATCCAGAATGTGATAGACAGTGTTCGAACCTTGAGGGCTCCTCCGCGATGAACCTGAGCTAGCCTGAAAATCCTGCGTCTGCGATTTCTGGTCTCGAAAGGTCATCAGTGGTTCTTGTCACTGAGAAACTAAATGGTGCCAACTACTGAGAGTGGGAACAGGCCATGGAGGTCGCGGGAAGCTACGCATGATCACCAGTAATGTGACAATCTCAAACTCAACAAATGAGCAAGCCACCCGACAATGGGAGATGGACAACTCAATGGTCTCTTTTTGACTGATCAACACAATGGTTCCAAGAGGACCTTCATGTTTTTTCCACCAACACGGGAAATATGGGAAGGCGTGAAGGAATCGTATTTTAATGGAGAAAACGATCACACCTGTATGAGCTGAAGACTCGGCTATGGCAGATGAAGCAGGGAGACAGAGACGTTACAGAGTATTGGGTAGAGATGGTAGCATTGTGGCAGGCGCTTGACTTACTCATTGAAGAGAGTGGAGGTGTAAGGAGGATGATATAATGTATAACCAAAAAATAGAAAAAGAAAGGGTGTTTGAATTCATGGTAGGATTGGACAAAAGCTTCGATGATGTCAGGAGCATAATACTAAATCGAGTTCCATTGCCTACAACAAAGGAAGTTTTTTCTGAGGTTAGGAGGAAAGCAGCATGGAGAAATGTTATGCTAAGGGAAGAAATAGTCCCAGCCCTGCCCATAGTACTAGAAGGATATGCAATGGTGTCTAGGAACAGTGAACAAAATCCAAAGGGGCAAAGGAAGTGGTGTGATCATTGCAAGAAAAATGGCCACATCAAAGAAATATACTGGGACATCCATGGAAAATCACCAGATTAGAAGCCAAGAAAAGGAAAGTCGAGGGGTTATCAAGTCTCAAATGAAGCTAGTTCAAAAAAATTAGAAGAAAACCCGAGACAACAAGGCATTGATCAGAATATCTCTCTAAAAACCTTACTTGAGATGCTAAACTGTCTGCAAGATAGTGGACAGCAACAAAAGAAAGGTGCATATGCCAATGCTACAATAAAAGGTAATTTTATTCAAGCCTTACATACTTCATCTCATGGAAGAAGATGGATAGTAGATTTTGGTGCATATCTGATCATATGACAAATGATTCTCATCTCTTTAATTCTTACACTCCTTGTGTTGGTCATGAAAAGGTCACAGATGGTACTTTGTCTCCTATTACAAGAAAAGGGAGTATAAAAATTAGAAACTCTGTGAATTTAGATTCTATCCTTTATGTCTTAAACTTAGCATGTAACTTACTTTTAATTAGCCATTTGATTAGACAGGAAAATTGTTGTTCTCACTTTTTTTCCCATTCATTGTATTTTATAGGACCTATCATCGGGAAAGATGATTGGTAGTGTTAAGGAGTTCAGAAGAGTATACTATCGCAATGTAGATTTAGATAATAACGTTAACTCTCAAAATCTGTGCAATAATGCTCTTAAGAATGATGAACTTTTGTTATGTCATAAAAGGATGGGACATCCAAACTTTCAATATTTGTCATGTGTTTCCTAAATTCTCTATGAATTAAGATTGTCATATTTAATGTGATGCCTGTGAGTTTGCTAAACACAAAAGAACCTCTTTTAAGATATCTGAATACAAGTCCACTAAACCTTTTTCACTAGTGCATAGTGATTTATGGGGACCTACTCATCTTGCAAATCGTACTATCTCAAAATAGTTTATTACATTTATTGACGATTACACCGGATTAGGTTGGGTATATCTCTTGAAGGATAAATCTGAAGTTCCCACTATTTTTATTAATTTCTACAAGATGATCAAAAAAAGTTCCAAACCAGTATTCAAGTTCTTCATACTGATAATGGTAAACTAAACTTCCTTTAAAGGTGTTTGGGTGCTCTATTTTTGTCCACAATTATCATCACAACAAACTAGATCCTAAAGCTATAAAATGTCTACTCCTTGGCTATTTAGCCACCCAAAAAGGGTATAAATGTTATGATCCAAACTGGGAGACTCTTTGTTAGATATGATGTCACTTTTTCTAAAGAAGAACCTTTCTTTCTAAAGCCTTCGATTTAGGGGGAGAGTTAGAGTGAGTATGAATCTCAGCTTGTGGAATCTTGCCCTATTTTTGAACCTATTCCAAAAATGAACTCTTATATTCTTGAAATCATTTCCTATATGCCAAAGATAAAGGTGAATTCTAAAGCAAGTACAGACACTCATAAAGAGTTAAAGGTTTACTCCCAGAAGAAGAACTTGGGTAGTACATTCTCTATACCCAAAGCAGTACCAAACATTGAACTAGTGCAAGATCCTGAAGAGGAGGAACAAGGTGCTAATGAGAAGGAACAAGAACTAGTAAGTGATGATTTATATCTACCTATTGCTTTAAGAAAAAAATCTAGAACTTGTATTACACATCCAATTGAGAGATTTGTATCTTACGATGCTCTATCTTTGCAATATCATTCTTTTATTACTAATATGGACAGAATTAGAATTCTCAATGATATTCAAGAAGCCCTTGAAACACCAAAGTGGAGAAAAGCAGTCTTAAAAGAAATGAAAGCACTTGAAAAGAATATGACATAGGAGGAAGTAGACTTTCCAGAAGAAAAGAAACCAGTAGGTTGTAAATGAGTTTTCACAGTAAAATACAATCCAAATGGCTTTATTGAGAGGTATAAAATTCGTCTTGTAGCAAAAGGTTTTACTCAAACCTATAGGTTGGACTATAAGGAGACATTTGCACCTGTGGTTAAGATAAATATCATGCGAATATTGTTATCTGTATCAACAAACTTAGATTGGCTCCTTCACCAATTTGACATCAAGAATGCCTTCTTAAAGGGGGAGTTGAAAAAAGAAGTGTATATGAAACTCTCTCCAGGCTTTGACAAGCAAGGGGGAGAAAATAAAGTGTGTAGACTAAAGAAGTCCTTATATGGTTTAGAACAATCTCCACAAGTATGGTTTGAGAGATTTGCTAGAGTTCTTAAAACTGAAGGATATATACAAGTTCAATCAGATCATACTATGTTCATCAAAAGTAGAGATGATAAGAAGACTATTTTGATTGTCTATGTAGATGATATCATTGTTACTGGAGATGATGCTATAGAAATAGAGAGGCTCAAGATAGCCTTGAAAAAAGAATTTGAAGTTAAAGATATGGGGGAAATGAAATATTTTCTGGGAATGGAAGTAGTCAGGTCAAAAAGGGGAATATATATTTTACAGAGGACGTATATTCTTGACCTCTTACAGGAGGCTGGTATGCTTGGATGCAAACCAAGCAATACACCCACAGAAGATACGAAGTTTGAGAATGATGGGAGATTGGTTGACCATAAAAGATATCAGAAGCTTGTTGAGAAATTAATTTACTTATCTCATACTAGACCAGATATTGCTTTTGTAGTAAGTGTAGTGAGCCGTTATATGTATTCTCCAAAGGAAAGACATCAGGAGGTAGTCTATAAAATTTTAAGATATTTGAAGGGGAAAGGGGTTATTGTTCAGAAAGGGAGAACAAAGAACCATAAAAGTTTATACAGATGTTGATTGGGCAAGCTCAGTGAAGGATAGAAGATCCACCGTTGGACATTGCACTTTTGTTTGGGAAAATTTGATCACATGGCAAAGTAAAATGTAAAAAGTGGTTGCTAGAAGTAGTTCATAAGCAAAATTTAAGACTGTTGTAAAGAGTATTTGTGAAGGACTCTGGTTAAAATGAGTATTAATAGAAGTACAGGTCATATGTAAATCATCAATAAAACACTACTGTGACAACAAGACTTCCATCAACATGTCTCATAATCTAGTTTATCATGATAAAATTAAACATGTTTAGGTTGACCAACATTTTAGTAAAGAAAATATAGAAAAAGGGATCATATGCTTAACGTATGTGCCAACCAAGAGGAAAACTACTGATATGTTTACAAAAGGGCTTCAAAGACAAAGTTTTGAGGAATGTGTGAGCAAGTAGGATGTGATAGATATCTATAATCCAACTTGAGGGGGAGTTTGGTAAAAGTTATCCTAATTACCAAATTATATGGGATTTGAATTGTGTATATATCCTATACAGTTTTTTGAGAGGTTATCGGATCCTAGGATTATGAGGATCTTATCTCCTCCGGTTTTGTAGCTTCTTCCTTGTTGTATATATGTATTGGCGCTCCTCAATGAAAATTAGAAAATTACTTTCTCATCATCACAATAATTTATTTATATTAAATTAATTTTTTTTTTATAATTTTTAAGTTCCCACTTTTGGAGTCTGTCTAAGGTGTCAATTGCTTATAATTAATTAGATTATAATTTAAGCATGCATATCAGAATTTTATTAGATTGAAATTTATGATTTGCTATATCAGCTTGTACTAACTAATCATTGTCCTGACCTCCCTCTGCCACTCCTCTATCTGCTTAACTTTCATTCTGACTCAAATTGATGAAATACATTAAATATAGTCTATCTCATTTAGTTTGTCTGAACAGATGTCAAACTCAATATTTTACTTGTAAAATAGCCAGCAAATCAGAGTAGTTCAGTTTAACATGAGCTCAAAATTTCATTATCAGCAATGCATCATCTCAGAAAAGATTGTAAGCAGAATGAAAAGACTGAGGTTTCACACAGGTAGCAAAGATGATCGATCCCCCTCCCTCAAAATGGCACCAAAGGTGTGCACCTGACTAAAGGGACCTCGCCTCAATCATCTAGAGGTGGGGACCCCTTCTGGCACTTTGGCTCAGTACCTTAGGTGCTCCTGCACCTTTTGGCACCCTTTCACTGAACTTGGTTGAGCTGTCCTGTCTTGGGTTCAATGGAGAAGCCATTATATGTACAATCATAAAAATTGCTAACTCATAAGCTTCACTGGCATATTGCAAACAATATGCACCTTTAGATGCCAAAAGGCATATTTTTATATTTTTACAATTTATGATTTATTATATTTATCTGAAAACCATAAAATGATACTATTGTGAAGTTGAGGAAAATTACAGATACAAACACGCAAGTTATAAAGCTATTGTGTTAATGTTATTGGCAATTGTGGTAATCCTTTCTACATGTCCTGGTGGCCTAAGGACAATTACTATTGGCTATATTGTGGATCTGAACTGTGAAGTATTATTGTTTGAGGCTTTCTTATTTCTTGATCGGCAGCATATTCATAATTTTATAATTACCATCAATACGATTATAGTAGCAGTCACAATATGCTCACCCAAACTGGTCCAGTTTTGCTTTTCTTCCTGATTTAAACAAAATTTTATAGAAGCTTTTATATCTAATTCTTTTTCTTCTTTTTTTAAATAATTCTGTAGGTGCACTCTTATACAAAGTCTGCAGCAACTGCTCTTTGCATCGTCAACAACAGCACAGCCAATACTGACACCTCGGGTATGATACGCTGAATTAGTTCCATGTCTTCAAGTTTTTGCTGTTAGCCTTTTATAAGTATTCTTCCATTTTTCTTCCCTCTTTTTGGTTGTGTAATTTATTTATTTATTTTCATAAGAGGTTGTATAAACTCTTGTTACATATATGTTTGCTTTACAGAGGCAAGTATAGTATACAGATACCCAGGCTGTTTCTCAATTTAAACATCTAGACTCGATTTGATGAAACATTACTGTCTTAACATTTTTCAGTATTAGCGCTGGTTCATATTACTCATTTTCTTAGTTAGGCTATAGCCAAATGGTAACCTAATGCCTTTTTTTTATATGGTTTGTGAATGTCTGGAGTTTGAATCTCTCACCTAATTTGTTGATTATGCAAAAATTAATAATCTTTTCTTAATTGAACATATGGACATGAAGTGACACCTTTAGATTGCTATTACAAAAATTTTATGTAATTAATTTTGTCAATTTCATCGTAGTCAGGAATACTAGTGGTGGTATCCATTTGTCAGGGTTTTATGGGGATTAGTCACTTTCTGCAATGATATTATTGAGAATTGAGGTTATTGAAGTAATTTACCTATATTTCTGGGCAGTTTATGGGTTATAGAATAAAGTCTGAATTCTGGATCAAAGTCATACAAATATGGGAATATCAGTCTTTTTATTCTTTCTTTCTCCCCCTTATTTAACTGCTGGGCTTGGGAGTCTTACCTGTAGTGTGATTTAAAGTTGGTCCTGTTTCATCAAATGTCTTCAGCCATTAATGAAAGAGCTTGATGAAATGGAAAAGATCAATGCAAAGCTCTCAGCTGCTGTGGAAGAGGTGACATTAGAGCATGTGAAAAAGAATGAGGTAATTTTGCTTTAATTCTTTTAGGATCTGTTGCGTTGGATGATTTCTGCATAAGTGCATACTACTAGATCCTTTTGCTAATATTAAGATCTTTCACTTTTTCTGGGGTGAGTACCTGCTATAGTTCCTAGAGTTATCACATCATTGTACCCGTAGCATTCATCAATACATTTAATCAATAATCTTCGAATCAATAATTATAGGAAGTAATTTCACTTGTTGAGTTTTTTTTTTAAAGTATTTTGACCCACTAGTAAGTGTAATACTTATGTGAGGCTCCCTATTGTAAATTGCTTAAATTGCTTGAATTGTTTTAGATTTAACTGTTGAAATATGCTTGTAGATCTTGGAATTTATGCTCATATATGCTAAGGCATTAATAGGATTTTGTTTATTTTATCACAATTTTTTATATTTAACTTTTATCATGTATTTTTTGTGCTCTTGGCCCCAAAAATCTGGTAATAAATGTCACTGTGATAGACATGTAAACTAGTTCCTGCTCCAATCATTTCTCTTTCTGCTTTTTGTTTTTGATGTATGATCATATAAATTAATTGAATAGGGGTTTGGCATTGGACAAGTTCCAACGCTCAAGTCTGAGTTTGTCAGATTAGTTAAAGAAGAGAGCTTTGTTGACCGATTAACCTATGAAACATGTCTAACCATCACAATGTTTGCATTGAGAATTAAAAACAGAGGACTAGTTGGTTCTCTCTTGGGGAACTTTTGCATAGTAATTTGCTTGGAAAAGTTTATAAGCACGCACGAGATCATTTATCAGATTGATTAGAATATGAAACATATCTTATAAGTTATTACCACTGTTGAAATAGTAGATATTTATTGTAATATCCTTTTATTAAGGAAGTAATTATATGTCATCATATTCTTTAATTTGGGGATGATCATATCTCTTGATTCATGGAATAATTAGGATTCGAATCATCAGGGGTGTACAAAACCGATCGAATCAAATTGAACCATTCAAAAACCAAATTTGGGCGGTTTAGTTTATTTTATTTTTTTGAGTGAACCGAGTGGTTCAGTTCGGTTTTCGATTGAGAAAATTTTTCAACCAAACCAGACCAAACCGATTGGCCTTTAGCCCAGTCCACTTTCTGGCCCAGCTCCCTTTTAGGCTTAGAATCTGAAAGAGCTTTAAGCCCAAGCGGGCCAGAAGCCCAGAATGACCTTTTGTTTGGACAAACAGAATGACACTTTAATGAAAAAAATTTTAAAACTAAAGTGGGCCAAAATGCTAAAATGGGCCAGAAAAATATGTTAAAATGAGCTAAAAAAACTTGCTAAAATAGGCCAAAAAAATTGTTGAAATAAGTCTACAAAAACCGCCAAACCGAACCGCTTTTCATTGGTTCGGTTTGCTAGACTTGAACCAAACCGAATAGATCTATTTTTGGCTGAATCTTGTATGGGCGGTTCGGTTTGGTTGAACCTTCAAAACCGAACCGAACCGCATTGCGAACACCCCTGCGAATTATGGGTCATTTATATTTATAATTAATATCTTGTCTGTAATTTTTTCTATAAATATCAAGGATTAATGTGGGTCTTCCTTAAGGTGACTATATTTTATTCTCTTATTTTTCTCCTATTCTCACTTAATTTAACATGGTATTAGAGTCTTGAGAAAAACAAAAATTCTATAGCCCCTCTTAGATGTGCTTCGTTCCTGCAAGACAAACAACGAAACTTTTTTCCACTAGGTAAAGTCAGCTACATAAATCAAACGACTCTACAATAACTTATTATAAATGAAATCAATAGATAGATTATTAATTGTTAAATCTTTCTTAATAGGTTTACCTATTTTCTTTTTCTTTTTTCTACTACTAATTATCGGGTTGCACTCCATCTGATTTACTCTTCTCAGTAGGACTTTTGTAGGTCTTCTCCACACATGGTCAAATCACCTTAAATGAAATTCTATCATCTTCTCCACAATAAGTGTTATCTTAACTTTTTCTGCAATGCACTCATTTCTAATAATATCTTTATTGCAAAGAATTGAAAAAAAAGGTTCGCGTAGTGTAAAACTGAGAATCACATTCCTTTCCTATGTGTGTTTGAGAGTATAAAGAACACTTGCTTACCCAAAAAAAAAAAAGGAAAATCGCAGAATGTTGCGATCAATGGCTGTGCGTCCTTCCAGCCATTGTAAAGCCCAAGGAAGTCGTGGGTTTTGGTTAGAACCCAAAAACTAGCCAACCCACCACCACCGGAGCATTTTCAGCCATCGACAACAATGTTGTTTAGTGTCCAAACAGTCCAAACAGCATTGATAATCAACCTCCAGCTTGCTTTTTTTTAGGCTTATGCTACCCAAACAATGTTGAAAATCATCTGTGCCAGTCTAGTTGCTATTTTTCACTCCTTGGTTTTTGTTTGTGGTGCTTTTTCTTCTGCTTGGTTTGTTTTGGCTTGCTTTTATTATCCAGACGTGATGGCTGTGCCTTATTCCAGTCGCTCTTCTTGCTATGTCTCTCTCAAGTAGCTCTTCCTACTATTCATCGTGCTAGCGGTACTTTCCCACTCCAATTGCTCTAACTTATGTACATCAAACTATCTGTGTTCTGTCCTTTCACCTCCATTGTGATATTCTATACTGGCATGTGGTAATTTTGAGTGTTCTAGCTATTTTTAGACTTGTGTTCTTTATTCTAGGTCATTTCTTAGGCTTCATTTTGTCCAAAAAACCGACATGATGCTAGAAAAATTATCATCAAAGGAGTTGATTACTTTCTTTTATTGAGTCTTTTTCATTTGAAGTTAATTTTAAATTAGAGTCATGAAGACAAAAGATTTTTTCACAACTATTGAACTACGTCAAGGGTCTTCTTTAAGTCTATATCTTTTTAATTTGATTTTGGATATAATTATTAAACATATATAAGATTTGGGGCCTTGATGTATGATTTTTGCAAATGATATAGTTTTAATTGGTAAATCGAAAGAGGAAATAAATATGAAGTTAAAGTCATGAAAATAAATTTTGAAAACACATGATTTTTGTATAAGTAGAAATAAAATAAAATATATTGAATGTAATTTTAGTAAAAGACGAACAAATACGAATTTAGAAGTAAAACTTGAAGACCATATATTAAAATAAGTTACAAACTTTAAATATCTTCAGTCCATTATACAAAATGACGGCGAAATAAAAAATGATGTAAACCAAAGGATTCAAGCGAGATGGATGAAATGGAGGAAGGCTTCGAGTGTCTAAAGAAAAATTATATAGTACAGTTGTAAGATCTGTTACATTGTATGGTACTGAATATTGGGCAGTTAAAAGACTACATGAAAATAAACTCAATGTTATAGAGATAAGAATGTTGCGCTGAATGTGTGGACACACTAAAGAGATATGATTAGAAACGAGTGCATTAGAGAGACAGTTGGGGTAACACTTATTGTGGAGAAGATGGTGAAATCTTGTTTAAAGTGGTTTGGACATATGTGGAAAAAACTTGTAGAAGCTTTATTGAGAAAAGTAGATCAGATAGAAAATAGTTTGATAGTTAGAGAGGTAGGGGAGGTCAAAGAAAATAATAAGAGAAACTATTAAGAAGAAATTAATAGTTAATAATCTATTTATTGATCTCATTTATAAACAGCCACTGTGGCGTCATTTGATTTATGTAGCCAACTCCACCACTTAGTGAAAAAATATTTAGTTATTGTTGTTGTTGTTAATTTTAATTGGGTTTAATTTGTAACAAGCTGAAGCTTGAATATACTTCAGCTTGAGGGGGGATATTCAAATAGTATATAGTCATCATAATGAAGTAATTAGATGTCATCAGATTCTTTGATGTGGAGGAAATCATATCTCTTGATTTGGGGGAAATGATGTCTCTGGATTTAGGGAATAATTAGAATTCAAATTATGAGTAATTTATATTTATAATTAATGTTTTATTTGTAATCTTTTATATAAATATCAAAGACTAGCACAGGTCCTTCTTAAGGTGATTACATTTTATTCTTTTGTTTTTCTCCTATTATCACTGAATTTAACCACCACCCTAATTATGTGACATCTGAGTATTTGAAACTGAGGACTTTCTGGTACTCTCTTTACTAACTATTTTTTATAGTAACTTTCTTGGATCAATTCCTTGAAGCTGAACTGAAAGCAAATAATATATCACATATTTTTCTTGAAATCAACCATTGAGTTTCGTTTCCAAAAGAATGGCAGTGCTGGCCCGCCCCCACAACACCCTCCCCCCCCCCCCCCCCCCAAAAGAAAAAGAAAAAAAAAGGAATGATGTTAAATTCTTTTGTAAGTCCCTGTATTACATTTACCTCATTGAATTAAATTAGCATATCTGAATTTGAAGAACTGAATTTGTTCTTGACCAATGTTGCATTCCTTCTTGATTCTTAAGTAAATATTACATCTCTTCCATCACTCTGAAAGATTTCATTTTTTTGTCACAATGGACCCGGAAGGTGGGCTGTGACATCGTTAATATTTATTTCTAGCTGAAGCAAGTTTTGCAAGAGTGTTGAATGTGAGAGACAAGCCTAGAAAGTTTAATAGACACATTCTCACATGAGAAGATTGTGAACCATGTTTCAGTTTTGTCAGCTGAAATTTTTGCATGTTGGCTCCCAGATTGTGAAACATCATGCACAAGAGATTGGGCTCCAAAGGCGGGTGTTCGTTGATTTCTTTTGCAATCCTGAGCGATTGAGGAGCCAGGTTAGGGAACTAACTGCTCGAGTCAGAGCCTTGCAAGTTTCCTAGCAATCATATATTTATTCTTTTGTGTTTTCCATTCTTCTGTTGTTTTGGGTTAATTTTTCTTCTCTCTAATTATATTTTCACGTGAAACTTTTACAAGTTGTTCTGAGAAGATGCTGATCCTTGTGCTATCTTCTCCGAATGGGGAATTTGTTATTCTTTGTTTATCAGTGTTGTAAGTTGTAAGCCTCATGTATTTTCTGGCATGTATATATATTATATAAACTGACGTTGAACGTAACAGATACTGCCCTGGTCCTCTTCCTACTTGATCCTTCTCCCACTCCATTTGCCATTCCTAGCCTGCTCTCTAATACAAAAGTGGAAGCCGTGCTGTGTACTTAATTTGGGTTTGAATTGAACAGGGAGGATATACATATGCATTTCGTTCCAACTCAAGTTTTTTTAAATGGGCAGTAACATTTTTATACTATATGCATCCGGCTTGTTTTCTATGTTGTATACATTTGTGGTTTGATGCTTGCAATCTTCTTTCATTTCAATTTTATCAGATGTCCCCAAAGGCGGGTTCGCTTTAAATTATATCCTATATAGGTTTTACGCAATGTGGCTGTCTGGCAGAACCACCAATGTCTACCGTTCACGCTTTGAATTTCAGGTTTTTCATATATTATAACAATGATAATTAAATGTTACATATTTTTCAGTGTCTCCACAGAAACTTAGTCGCATGGTTGTTTTTATTTTATTATTTTTGAATTTCTTTTGTAAAATAGTTTTAAAATATTTTGAAGAATAAAAAAAATTCTTTCAATGATTTATTCTAAATTTTTTTAAAAAAAGTAAAAAAATGTGTTTGGATACTTTTTTTGAAAAACATTTTTCAAAATTGGACAAATATTTGCATATAATTTTATTTATATATTTAATTCAATAAAATAATCAAACACTTTCTGGACAAGAATAAAGAAATAAACGCAATTTAATTCATGAAAAGACATTTAACATAAATTTTAATTTGAAATAAATTTAATTTACTTTAATACCTAAATTTGATTTTTAAAATGCTAAATACTGGTCAATAAAAAATTTGTTACCTTGTCTATTTTCATTTATGAAAGATTTTTTTTTTCAATACATAAAGAATAAATAAAAAAATATTTATTAAATATTGGAATAATGTAAAAATGGTGATCAAACATTTTTTAAAACGTCTCTTTCAAACCCCCCCCCCCCATTTCCAAATATGTTTTGTGATATTTTTATTTTTAAAAGGGGTAAATTGTTATTAGGAGCAATATTTCTTATTTTTCAAAAAATAAAATAAAATAAAATCTCGAGGTTTTGTTATGGAATATGGCACCTCTTGAAGAGGAATTTTCTCAATAAATTTTAATGAACTTGTTTGTACATTTTTATGAGCAATATATGTTATTTAATAATGAATAATTTTTTTATTTATAAAATTAAAATAATAGTAAAATTATAATTATAAATAGATACTTCAAATGTTTAAATTATTTTTATAATAAAAAAAATAAAGATACAATTATAAATTATTATTTTGAATTGAAAATTAATTAAGGATATTATTTTTTAAAAAGTGAATTAACATGGATACAAAGTACAAAAATTTGAGATCAGTTTCATAGGAAATGACATAATGTAATATGCAACTGATTTTAAAATAATAACTTTTCATAATAAAATTGTGTATTATATATAGATATAAGATCAATACTACTAAAAATGTTCTTTTCATGAGTATTCCCAATTGGAGGATTTGGGCCTTTTCCAGCCGGAGAGTTGGCAAAGACCTAGAGTTTATGGGTAGAATGAGGGTTAAGATGAGGTGAGTTTAATATTGGAATGACAAAAAAGTAATGTTTTAAAAATGAGATCAGTTATTAAATCGGAAAATGTAGTAATTTACTGTTTAGTAGTTCAATCAGAGTCAAATCAAAATTGGACTAGTATTTTTTTTTTTTTTCGTACACAAGGGGAGAGTCGAACAAGAGACTCTTTATTCAAATCTTCACCCCAAGTCCCAACTCGTGTTACCCTTATATGAAATTAGATCAGTATTTAATATTATATATAGTTTGTTAAAAGTATAATACTTATTAATTAAATAAATTATACATAAAGATAATATATCTTATTAATAAAATAAACACTATAAAAATAAACTTTTGAACAATTATGATTCATGAACTAACATATAACAAAGGGAAAATGGAAATTATAAACAAAAAAGGTAAAACGCATTTCATATCATAATTTTCTTGTAATTACAATTTTTGTTTTCTCTTTTATCATTATTTATCAATCAAATGGCTGAGATCTACCCCTTTGCAGTGGGCCTCACCCACCATCCTTACACCTCCCTTTCTCTTTAGTCCTCCCTTCACCCCACAAATCCAAGACTTTTCTTAACCTCTCTTTTTTGGGTGATAGTCTCGTTTCCCTCCACTTCCCTTTCTCTTAACTTAGGGGAAAACAAGCATACAATGAGAATCAACGAAGAACCATAAATGAAAGAGCTTGGGAGATTGAAAATGGAGAACCAGCAAGGAAACGAGAGCGATCTTGAGACCATGAACTAACGAGATTGAGAAAAACAAAGGATAATGGGAGGCTATGTGAATGTGAAATTAACAAGAGAAACCGCGATTGAGAAAAGGACAATAGAGAAATAGAGAAGTCGAGAAACAGAGATGGACTCAAAAGTTTATTCTTTCTTCCTTTATCGCTGTTGAATCTCAAACCTATGAAATCAATTCCGAGATGTTGGTCCCTCCCAGTCCAAGAATACTGGTAAGTCCCTATCTCTTGCTTGAAGTTATTCATCTACCTCCACTCTCTTCCTAACTATATAATCTATGGAGGGTTATGGTTCACTTGTTTGGCCAGTTTAATACCAATTTTTTGCTACACCGGTTTTATGGCCATCGTTCGGATCGGTAGGTTCTCCATTTTTTTGGTTGGTCAGATTTTGATAACATTGTTAAAAAGCAGTAAAGTTGGGGTGGGGAACCTATCCTAACCCACCCACACCCTAATTTTCAAATGACAATATTTAAGTAGACTATTAAAGTGAGTTTAAGTTAGTTCACTTAACTCATTTAAATAAAATAGGGGAGTTGAATTATAGAAATATACAATTTATTTAAACTTAGGTCAAATTAGGTCTACCAATAATTTTAGTATCTTTTTGGGCTCTGTGGATTAGGACATTAGACTACCAATAGTTGCCTATATCCAACCTAGAAATTTAATTATGCCTTATAAGCTATAGCCTGTATGAACTTTTAAAAAAAAAATCAAGTTTCACTTTCCCTTTTCTTTAGATAGAGATCACAATAGCACACAATACAACTGTCAAAATGGGTTTGACTTATGGAGTCAACCTATCCCAACTCTGGAAATGAGTTGTGTTAGGCCAATATTTTTATGGTTCATTTAGAAGAAGAGTTTTTAGCCCTTTGGGCAGAGGTAACTTGTCACGCCTTTACTTTAGGAACGCGAATATCTCTAATATCTGATAAAATTTATTATTATGCATTTGTAAATAGTCTCACAATATCACATATTCGAGTATTATCACACGTTTATAAATTTGCAATATTAATAATTATATATGACAAGCCTATATATATTAGGTTTACAGCGGAAACAAGGATCCTGCCTGTGACTTTAGAGTATAAATATATTACAAATATAAAATATTGAGAGCTCAAAAACAATTTAGGCTCACCACAAAAGTACGACACCTAGTCGATCAAGAAGCCGAATGATCAAACTCTTGGTCTTTATCTGAAAAACATATAAACCACGTGTAGTGAGTTTTACAACTCAGTGAGCAGATAATACTTATTAAGACCTCTCAGATCAACATATAGATGTACTTATATAATAAAATTTATGTCATAAAAAATTACATTTCAGAAATACATCCATATGAGATTCGCATTTTTAAATATTCTCTGTTAAAAAAAATCATAATCAAGTCTTTCAAATCGTATGCGGTAACTGTATAAACAATGCTTATATCAAGTTCAA
Organism: Gleditsia sinensis; assembly: GCA_037074535.1. Classification (NCBI taxonomy): domain Eukaryota; kingdom Viridiplantae; phylum Streptophyta; class Magnoliopsida; order Fabales; family Fabaceae; genus Gleditsia; species Gleditsia sinensis. The sequence goes on from CM073469.1 coordinate 49,892,350, forward strand.
AATCATATTCAATACTGTAAAATCATTAACCAATTTATGTTATGCATCAAAACATTTCTCATATAATATTCGAAGGATCTGATATCAGAACCACCACATTAGAGTCTAACCCCTTCCGTACTTTGGTGGTATAGGATTTGTCTAAACTCAACATCCCGCTGAAGTTTGCCCTACTACCATTCAAGAGGACACGCGAAGGGACTCTGTATGGGTCTTTTCCTAAGCACACAGTAAGGGAAGGCAAATAACATCTCATATAACTGACATTTCGCCCATATATAAATAGGAGGCATTTCGCCCTCCTTCACATATAATCTCCCGTGTGTTGGCCCTCACACGAGGCTAGTACCACCCCCTGCTAGTTGAGGCAATCAAGGTGCACCGAGACTAATATAACATGCTGTTAGCAGACAGTGTTTTTAATAAGACTCCTCCACAAAATCATATTCTCATATATTCCACATTTACCAAACAGAGGTTCTACTATAATATAACATTTTCAATTTCAGTATATTTCCTCTGTCAAACTTCTCAATCAAGAGAATCATATACACATGCCTATCTCCGAGACAAAAATATCATTGTATACATCAATATCACATGCACAACATGTTTTCTTTGCCATATAATGAGAAATGTATTTAGAAATCACGTATACAACGCATTTAAAAATTTATTTCAAAAATAATACTTTTCTTGAACTAAATATCATGTTTCAACTATTTCAGAGATTTTAAATCATTTCAAGAACATATGAAAGTATAAATAACCTGTAATCATACTCACTAACCAACGTAAAGTTCAAGAAGAGTAAAGTTCAAGAATCATACTCACAAATTTAGGGTACCAAGTTGGATAACCCTAAAATTCTCGTTCCGGGTCCGATTTTGGCAAAACAAACCCCAAAATTGAGTTCAGAGGATCCAAAAACCTTAAAAATGACTCCGAATTTGCAAAATTTGACCTCTAGGAGCTCGGTCAACGCTGGTCAATGCAACAGGGTCCGGTTTTCACGTGCTACATGTGCTGCCAAAGGAGCTGCGCGTGGACTTCACTCACCGAGAGAGATGCAGCGCGTGGGGGAGCGTGTGGTAGTGGGTCGGCCTGAAATTTGATATTTAAAGGTTTTGGCACCTTCTAAATCGATCTACGGTGTTAGTTTTTGCATTAGACAGCCACAAATAGGAGTTTCGGAGATTACCTCTTTAGGCGATTTTTCCTTCAATTTTTCAGCCAATTCTTCAGAAACCAATTAGATGAATTTATAGAACTCTTCGTCCTGAGTCCGTTGGTGATGGTGGTGTTGAAATTCGAGGTCCGGTTACGGAGAAATTTTAGAGAGAAGTTAAAGAGTTTTCAGGGAGAAAATTGGAGGAGAGAGAGAGAAATATCTGATTATGCAGTTCTGGAGGCGGTTAAGGCCTTTAAAATATCTCGAGGGACTTTCCTACAAAAATTCACTTTTAGAGAGAGGTCCTTGCAAATTTTTCTTATTTACACTTTGACCCCGTAACTTTTAAGAAATTACATTTTGACCCCAGAACATAATTTCTCATATTTTTTTTGTAATTCTTTAATCCATGTAATAAATAAACTTATTTTTACTGATTCTTATCTCCATTTTCAAGATTCTCTCTTTGATTCAAAATTATCTTGACTTTGAACTTTATTAAATTTATGGCTATTACATAGGATATTGTAGACCGGACTCAGTGGTTTTTATTTTTTTTCAAACAACCTACCTTTACTATCATTCATTTTACTTTTTATTTTTCATGTATTAGAATAGGTTTAATTTAAATGAGGTAGTATTATTAATTGTTCTAATAAATATTATATATAGTAATATTTTTTTAATCTTTCTATGTTAAGTTTACTATTATGTTATGATAATATATTTTTTAATGATAAAGTTTTTTAAATATTTATTTCTATCACATAATTTTTTAATTTTACTCTACGTATGTATATAATGTAATAATTATATAAACATCATAAGGTACTTTTTTTTAGATAAGTGAAAAACTAATATTAAAAGAAATACATCAAGTACTAAGGTTAATAACAAAAAATAAAAGCACGTGAAATAAGTATAATCAGTTTAGTCATGCGGCTTTTGAAAATACACATATTCATGTACAATAACCAGAGATGCAACACACATTATAAACACTATTTTATCAAATATTATAATTTAAAATCTTACATGCATAACAATATAACAAAAAAAAATAAAGAAAATAAAGACACTCTTTAAAGAGGCAATACACCTTTTAATATTGTTTAGGGGTTAGTTATTTTTAGTCTTTTTTTTATGTAAACACAAAGTTGTAGATCTAATTTTTTTTATCTGGATTTGAGTATAAAGTTGTAGAGCTGAGGTTAGAATTATAGATCTAGACGTAAGAGATACAAAATTTTGAAACTCTACCATCTCTTCTAAAAAAAGAGAAACTTTTTTATAAGAAGTAAAAAACTCTTCTAATGAGAGAAATTTTTTTCCTAAAGAAATAAAAATAAAAAGACATAAGAACAGGAGAAGAAATGGATGAGGGGACAGCCATTCCTAGAAGTTCTCATGCTTTTTTTTTTCTTCTCTCTTTTTCTCTAGCAGCAGCTCTATCTTTTGCATTTAATAGATTATATATAATTCATATGTATTAACTTTTGCCTTCAATAGATGGTATATAATTTCTATTTATTAGTTTGTGTTCTTTAATGGATTGTATATAATTTTTATGTATTAGTTTTTATATTTAATGGATAGTATTGAATACTTTTTGTATCTGTTCAAGTTATATAATTGTACATATTGAACATTTACATGATAAAAAATTTAACAATAAAACAATTTATCATTGTAACAACTACGTTCACAACAGTTAAGAGATACAACACTTCCAATATAGATGATCAAATGTCTATAAATTCATAGCTTTTACAAAATACACTCGTGACATCATTCTAATCATAGTTTTAATGCCTTTTATCTAAAAACTAATGGCAACACTCAACAAAATATACTATGATGGCAAATGAATTTTCACAAGTTTTCTCTATTATTAGCATTTATTTTCACCTTTTCCCTAGTAGACAAAAGTAAATCTCATAGTTGTTTGAGTTTGAACAAGATATGCCTTCTATGTTCACACATCAGTGAATCTACTCATTTGAAAAAATCACATCTCCTAATAGACTGATAATTCAAATACATTAAGAATCTCCTTCCAAATTTATCATTTGTAAAGGAAGTGAGTCAACAAACAGGTTATCCATAATCACACAAAGCAATACTTCTTTGAAAAATTTTCAAACTCTGGTGGTTTGAATTTTGTGATATAATTTATTAGTTCAATCTTCCAAAAAATATTACAATATTACATTCAAGAAGAGAATACATGCTTATAAATTAGAACCCAGCTTAAGAATGAAGTGTATAATATACTATAGGTGCAAAAAATGCAACCTTTATGTGTTATGCCACTACAATTTGAGATTTGAAGACAATAGCATACAGAAGATAAGCTTCGGGCTTTAGTAGTGAGTATTAAATCACAATATGTCCATTAATTCAACAACACTACAGATCCAAGTAGCAGCCCAAAATATGTCTTAACAATCACTAGAAAGCAAGTGGATAGCTGATACTAAATCAAGAAATTGATAGTGTGCCAACAATGAATTGATGGCCTGACTATACTATTGTAGTACTAGTTAGGGCATGGATTAATACAAACCAACTGAGCTTAAGAATGAAGTGTATAATATGCTATAGGTGCAAAAATACAACCTTTATGTGTTATGCCACTATAATTTGAGATTTGAAAACAATAGCATACAGAAGATAAGCTTCAGGCTTTAGTAGTGAGTATTAAATGACAATCTGTAGGGGTGTAGAAAATCGATCTGGATCGAACTAAATTGACCGATTTTTTATTTAAAAAATCGATTGGTTCGGTTTAATTTTCGGTTCAAACAAATTTTGAATCGAACTAAACCAAATAAACCAATTTTATATAATATATATTTAATTATTTATAAATAGTGTCGTATTACTGATTTCTCGAGACACAAAATGTGTGTCATTCACAGCGCTGCCCAAGTATGCTGATGAAATTAATTTTTTAAAAGCTGCAAATATTCACACCTTCTGGACGCCTGAGCTCTACATCCTATTACTTTTTCCATTTTGTCACGTCAGTTGTCAAAGCTTTTCTCCATATGTCATGACTTGTAATTTTTTTTAATGTTATGCCTTTACTTTTTCATTTAATATTTAGCTTTTCTATTTCATGAGTCAGACTTCATTTATTTTAATTTATTTTTAAATTCATGCTCAAATTTTTTAAAATTTCGAATACATAATTAAATTTTTTTATTATTCTAGAGAACTGTGCATGCACGTTGCCATTCTTAATGTGTTCTTTCTCCCTCCTTTAGTCAAAACGCTAAATTCATGCATAGCGTCCTTTGCACTATATCGGATTGTTAGATCTGCGGCACCATGAACACTCATCACTCAGCGTAGGTGGAGAAGAAGCAAAGTACAAGCAGAGGTCTAAGGTCATGCAGAGAGAAACACATCAAGTCATGGTGGGCAAAGGAGACTCAGAGACATGGAGGCTCACGACACTGTCGGCGACAGCTTGGGTACTTGGGTAGGACAGAGCTTGAAGCCTTGAAGGGTGGAGAAAAAGTTAAGTCTGAAAGAAATTTCAACTTTCAAGTGCCAAAGATTATAACAATTCAAGGCATTTCTCTGGGCATATTACCTACACTACAATCTTCTCCTTGAACTATCGTCTCAGTCTTCTTGAGCTTCCCCAAGAATCTGCATGACCGTCTTTACAAATGGGCTTAAGGGCACGCACTTGCCATCGCGTCCAGTTTAGGGAGGGGCTGCGAAAATGAATGGCACAACAGCATGATGTACCCAGGTTCTGATTTCTATCATGGCTTTGGATGTCTGTTGAGAAGAGTCAAGCCCCTAAACCAAAAAAAAAAGAAACCAATGAATCGAACCAAACCGAACCGATTTTATACAGGTTCGGTTTGGTTCGATTTCATAGGTTTTAAACAAACCGAATAGGTCTATCTGAAAAAAATTCTATCGGTTCGGTTTGGTTGGGTTTCTAAAATCGACCGAATTGAACCGATGTACACCCCTAACAATCTGTCCATTAATTTAACAACACTACAGATCCAAGTAGCAGTCCAAAATTTGTCTTAACAATAACTAGAAAGCAAGTAGGTAGTTGATACTAAATCAATAAATTGATAGTGTGTCATCAATTCATGAATTAATACAAACCAACTATTCTATGGAATGAATTCATTTAATTGTTTGGTTTTAATGGCATGGATACCTTTTCATCTTCAGTTTCATATCTAATCACATAGAAGAATAGGAAATCATATTCTTCTTCATTTTCATCAAATTGCCTTATATATAAAAAAGATTGCAACCTTCAATAAATACAATTACACCACCTGTTATGTACCAACAATTACTTGGAACAACAAGTTTTCCACTCCAAAAAATTACTTGTGTTCCAATATAACACTTGTTGATGGGTAATGAACATATTTAGACATTAGCATTGCCATTTTAATTCTTGAAATAGTATTGGTCAGATACATATCCAAACTTCCACAAAAACTCGTTGGTGATATATATGCATATCACTTTTAGCACACTATAGAAGCCAAATCCATAGTATCAGTGACCATTATCTTGCAAAATAAACAATTAGATCAGTTATATTATGCAGTAATTGCACAATAAACCTAGACATGTATTCAAATTCAAAAGCTTAATCCATTTTACTAAAATTACTTTTGAAGTTTACTAAATAAAAACGTAATCAACCCAATAGCAATTTTTACATTTTTCGGTTTATGGATATGCATACAAATGACAAATGAAATTTTCGAAAGACAAATTGGACAAATTGTACAGGTTGCATTCCAAAATGCCCTTTTACAAGATTGTTTTCAAGCCACAAATTAGAATGAGGATGAATTATATACCCATGGAAGCAAAACACACAAAATGCCCAATTAATTAAGGAAAAAAGAGAGAAACAATTCACAATATGCATTATATACCCTCTTAAAACCACCAAAGCAGAGGGTGCTCATGTTGTTGGAAAATTTCTTCTTCTGGTGGCTTCTTCTTACACAGGTGCTCGGGCACGCAGGTGCTTTTCAATGCTCGCCTGGTTGTGAAACTACCCCCAAGCCAATCGAACGATGTGATGGCTCAATGTTGAATGATGCGGTGGCTAGAGTGAACGACATGGTGGCTGATGTGCTTCACTCTACTTGCATTTTCTTCTGGTCAGGGGGAAGGGAGTACTCACGTTTTGAGATTGGGTTCATCGTGTTTTATAATCCCAAATGTAAAAAGAGAAAAAAATAAAATCAAGGGGGGTAAAAAAGTGATTGGATTTGTTTAAAAAAAATTAAAGGGTAGTTTGATATTTTCACATACCAAAATATTAGATTTGATGAAAAATTTAATGGTGGGGGACAAGTAGCGATCAAATGAAAGAGTGGAGGTGGGACATTGCAATGTTAGAAAAGAAAGGAAAGAAGTTGCAATTGCTATAAAATATTAGGGTGGAAAAATACAATTTGCCTTTGTTTCTTTGTTATATTTGATTTAGAGCATACATTTTTGCATGAAATTATATTACTACTTATTAAATTCTTTAAATTTACATATTTATTTTTCATAGAATATGGATAAATTTTTCAAAAGAAAATCAATTTAAGAACAAATTTTCTCTTATGGACAAAATTGTTCAAAGCAACATCAAACTGAAATTAACATAGAAATCTTCAAGTGGATCTTACTTTACCTCCTAAAATTTCATATTATCATCGTAATAACCAAGATAAAATATAAAATGTATTACTTGCAAACAAAATCCTATCAACCCTGTGACTATGAATTTACCAAAAGAAATCTAGGAAACAAGTTTGAAAAATTCTACCCTTCTTAGTTTTATGAATTTTGCAATTGGTTGGAGTATAGGAAAACAAAGATGCTGAATATTGTTTGTGTTGTTATATTTTTAAACATGATGTTTGAAAGCAATCGAGTGGAGATATATTCGGAACAGATGGGTTTAACAATTAGAATAAGAAAGATAGATTTAAACTTTATATTGGAGGTCCAAACAGTGCTCATAACAATCGGGAAAAAAGTGTCAAGTTTGATGAATCAAAACCAAAGCATCCAACTTTCTATTTCTAAGCAGCCTCATCAAGCTTGTGACGTATATCAAAGTCAATTAACTGCATTAGCTACTTGTATTCAATTTCTTTTGAAGCAAGGATTAGCTTTTCATAAATATGATGAATTAGAAAATTCTGCTAATCAAGATAACTAACTTCCTTGAACTTCTTAAGTTTATTGCTAATCATAACAAATATATAAGTAATGATGTTTTGCAAAATGCTCCTGGGAATAATCAGTTAACAGCTCATGATATTCAAAAGGACATTGTTGGAAATGAATATTTTGTTGTTATCGTATATGAGCCACGAAATATAACAAAAAGAAGAAGAAGAAGAAAGAAGTGTTACTTTTGCATTATGTGTACACGAAAGGAAGTGTTGTTGAATGTTTTCTTGGAACAGTACATGTTAGTGATACTACTGCATTATCACTAAAGAAGACAATTGAATCATTATTTTGCAAACATGGATTGAGTATATCAAGAATTTATGGATAAGGATACAATGGTGCTAATAACATGCAAGGTGAATTTGACCGTCTTCAAAGTTTTATTTTGAAAGAAAATTTATTTGAATTATGTATTAATTGATTTGCTCATCAAGTGCAACTAACACAATGTTGCCATTGCCAAAAATCATATTCAAGTTGCTTTCCTTTTCAACTATGTCAATACCTTATTGAATGTTGTTGGAGGCTCATGTAATAACATGACATGTTGTGGGAAAAGCAAGTTATTGAAGTTAAATAAACATTAGAAAAGAGGAAAATTTTTAGTGGATGCCTTAAACAAAGTACTGAAACTGGATGAGTTTCAAATTATGAAATTTTAATAAATTTCACTCTTATGTGTTTGTCGGTGATTGATATGCTTGAAATTATCAAGGACGATATTTTTAGTCTAGATCAAAGAATTGAAGCCAATGGCCTCTTAGACATGTTACAAACATTTGTATTCACTTTGCATTTGATGAAAAATACATTGGAGACACTAAGGTCTTGTTTAGTTGTTGGCAAATAAAAGAATGTGAATAGGAATTGTGAATAAAATGAAATAGAATAAAATATTGTTATTAAAATTATATTTAATATGACATAGAAAGAAATGAAATTTCTATTATTTTTCTACGTTTAGTATGTTTTAAATAATACATAAATAAATAAAAAACTGACAAAAACATAAATCCCCTTGAAGAATAAAATTATTAAAATAATATTATTTTTGCCTAAAAAATTATTTTAAAATCATATAAATAAAAATAAAAATAGATAATTCGTATTATAAAAATTTTATTAAAAATAGTTTAAACATTATTTATTTTATTTTATTTATCAAGAGAAGGGCATTTTAGTCTTTTATAATTCCATTCCATTCTATTCCCTTCTCCCCTTTTCTATCACTTTTCAAAGGTAAACTATTTTCCCACACATAAGATAATCTATATTTGATGGTTTTTGTATTTTGGCAATCAAACACAACATCTTATGGAATGAGAATTCAAATTCTCATTCCATCAATTTAAATTTGTCTATCAAATGAAACTTAATGAATTGTCATAGGCATTGCAAAGGAAAGGTCAAGATATTATTTATACCAAGAAATTGGTTTACATTTTAAAGCAACAACTACAAATTTTGAGATATAATGGATGGGAACCTTTTTTGAATGAAGTCACTTTGTTTTGCATAACTCAAAATATTGAAATTCTTAATATGAAAGAGATATTTCTATAAAAAAGGCAATCCAGACTAATGTGATCCCACATAGGTTACCAAGGGTGGTCTTAGGTATTATATATACTGTAATGCAATCCTTCCCTTACAAGGATCTTTTGTAGGTGAAGTTAGGTGCATGGTTATATTATGTGGTATAGGAGTCATACCTTGTCTGGTAGGTTGCATGTGTCCTTTGTTTGGTTCCCTGTACGAGACATACAGATTTTGGTCCTCATAATGAAAGATTGCAGTGCGGTTTATATAACACTAAGACCACCCTTGTCAATCAATGTGAGATTACACTTGTCTCGACCCTTCTAGATTATACATCCTCTTACAGAGAATCGAATCTGGGATACATCCACTTGATCTGACATGGCTTTGATACTACATAATATAACTACAAGTCTAACTTCACCTTAAAAGGATCCTCGTAAGGGAAAAATTGCAATGTGGCTTATATAACACCCAAGACCACATTTTTCAACCGATATAGGTTCACATTTGACCTAACTTCTTTAGATTGTACATCCTCATATAGGGAACCAAATATGGGGTACATCCACCCGACTAGATGAGGTATGGCATGGCTTTGATACCATATAATATAATCGTGTGCCTAACTTCACTTCAAAATGATTTTCAAAAGGGAAGGATTACAATGCTATTTATATAACACCAAGACCACCTTTGCCAACTAGAGTGGGATCACATCAACATCATAGAGTTCAAGATATTACAAATTTACATCATTATCACATTGATTTACTTTATATTGTTGTAGATATGTAGTTTCAAAAACTTAATGATTGGTTCATTGAGACAACTATAGAATTACTTCTTTGTTTGGCATGTTTAATTCTATATGGCTTATTTTCTACATTTGATAGGTAAAGATTGATTTAGTTCTCCGTGTTTTACCTAAATGATTTTTCTCCAACTCAATTGGTAATTCTTGAAAATCAATTGGAGACATATTGATATGCAAAGTAGTAATAAATTTTCAATTTTTGAAGAGAAGTTAGTTGAGTCCAGAAAACATTTATTTATCGGTTAGTGTATTTGTTTGTTAAGTTAGCATTAACTTTACCTATTTCCATAACAATAGTAGAAAGAGTATTTTCTAGAATGAAGATTGTAAAGAATCAATTGCATAATTGAATAGAAGATATTTAAATGAATGATTGTTTGGTTAATTACATAGAGAAAGATGTATTTAATAGCATCAACAATAAGTTATTATTCAATGATTTCAAAATATGAAATCATGGTGTGGGCAACTGTAAGAGTTACACTTTTCTATTATAATGATAATTGTAGATCTTTTTGTTTCTTTGATATATTATACTCATCAATTGATTGTTAATATATAATATTTATTATTTTTTATTATATATAACCCCTGACCTTAAGGTTTTGGCTCTGCCATTGTGCATCTTTGCATAATGGCATTGAAAGGGCATTTAGGTTTTCCTTTTAGAAGAGAAAAAGAAAAATGATTTTCTATCATTGGAAATGGCACTAAATCAATTTATGGAGTCAAGGCCCAAAATTTAATTATTCTGGTGTGTTGTATTATGCAGGATTATTTGATGATAGTAGATCTAGACAAAGAGTTAATTGCAAAGATCGATGAAGAACTAGCAAATGAAAGTGAACATCAAGACATCTTTGTGACAAAGAGATGAGCTTAACTATGTCCATTTGAAGAAAGTTTTATAGATTCTATAGCTTCTCCTATGTGGAGACTATGCATCTTGATTTGATTCTTTAAACTTTTACTAAAAAATTCATCATTGCTTTCTTGTTGATTACTAGTGTTATTTAAGTTACTATATATTGAATATTATGCATTACTTTCATAATATACTATTTCATCTCTATTTTGAAAATGTCTCCATTGAATTTTTAGGAAGCATGTCTAAAGGAAGTATTCATTTATGGAGTATTTGTCTGAGACGAGCACTTTTGCTAAGAAAATCAAAAGGCAACAATGAAAAAAAAATATGGACACCTTAGATGAAAGATTTTCTCATTGACCTTTTTTTTCTTTAACATAACTCAAAAAATAAAAATGGAAATTTCAAAACTTTGGCCTATGAACTAATAATTAATGATTTAGAAGTGATGGAACTTTTGATTTTAAAAAAAAAGAGTTGTTAAGAAGACTTTATAGAATTGTTGTTCCAAGTGTTATGATATATTCAATGTTAAATTTTATATTTGGTTCCTACAATTTTGTCTTGTTTTTTATGTGGTTCCTAAACTTCATTTTTATTTTTCCTTTACCTAGTTTTGTTGGGTCAACCAATTGTATTATTTCTTTCGAAAGCTTATGCAGGATTCTTTCTAAAAAAGCATTCTAGTTGTGCTGTGTTGGATGCAACGGGTATTATCACAAAAATTAATTGTAGAATAAAATAATCAACAAAAATAATACAAAAAATTTAACATGGTCCACCCTTTATTTTTGGGCTACGTCCATGGGATAAATTCTAAATAAATCTTTCAATAATAAAATAATAGGTGCAAAAAGAGATTTTCCTAGATAAATTCTAAAGGATATAACTAAGATCTCACCAAAATAGTGGGTACTCAATGTGTTTATCAAAAACACCCAAAAATATTTATTAACTATTTTGTCACTCCCATTTTAACAATTTTTCTCCTCAAAATAAACACAACTCTCTCCTATATTTTTTTTCTCTCTTCACTTTTTAGAGAACTCAACTCTAGCTTTCCTCTTCAAGGAGTATTCTCCTTGGCTTCTGATGCAATTCTACCCCCTCCCAATGCCTATTTCTATGAAAAAAACGTGAATAAAAAAATTGTTATAAGTTGCATTATTCGGCACCTGATATCTCTCAGGAAGGGAAGTGAAATTTTGGTGGCTACAGATAAAAGTTCCCGCTCGTGCATTTTTCTTCTTATGCTATTGTCTTCTGCTATGATTTCCTGCAGCATTTTTTTGCTTTGCTTTTTTTTTTTAATTTGTCAATGGTGGGCCCTTTATGTTGGAGGGACCTACCGCCAACAAATCTCCCCCTCTCGACTACATAAAGTGTTTAACCATTCCTATAGCTAATCGACAGAACTTAAATTTCTTCCTTGGTAAAGTCTTTGTTAATATGTTTGATCTATTTTTTTCAGTATGAATTTTCTCAAGCTGTAGCAACTTCTTCTCCAACACATCCCTGATCTAGTGATATCTTACATTTATATGTTTTGAATTTGAATAGAAAGAGGAATTCTTTCCAAGGTGAATGTCACTCTGGCTATTACAAAATAGTTGATATATGTCCTACTGAAAACCAAGTTCATTTAAGAACTTATTCATCTATAGTAACTATTTGCATGTTTTTATTACTGCAATAAAATCTGCTTTAGTAGTTGAAAAAGCAACATATTTTTGTAACTTTGATTGCCATGAAACAGCTTCCCCTGCAAGTAAAATTAGATACCCTGAAGCAGATTTTTTTGAGTATACATCACAACCATATATGCATCTGTGTAGGCAACTAACAGAGGTTTGGTATTTCCAAAACATAAACATATTTTGGAAGTGTCACAAAGATACTTGAAAATCCATTTTACTACAACCCAATGTTCTTTACCAAGATTTGAAAGAAACCATCTCACAACTCTAATTGAGTTAGCAATATCTAATTGTGTACATACCATGGCATACATTAAAATTCAAACTGCTGAAGCATATGGAACCTTGTTCATTTCTTCATTCTCCTCATTTGTAGAAAGACTCTGTTTAGAACTTAGTCTAAAATTGTTAGCAAGAGGATAACTAACAACTTTAACTTTGTCCATATGAAACTTTTGAAATATTTTCTCAATGTTTTTCTCTTGTGATAACTATAATTTCTTGGCATCTCTATCTTTGATAATCTTCATGTCAAGAATTTGCTTTTTTGGCCCTAAGTCTTTCATGGAAAAAGACTTGTTTAACTGTGTTTTTAAATAGTTAATTTTGTAACTGCTCTAACCAATGATCAAAATATCATCCACATAGAGTAAAAGAATAATGAAATCAACATTAGATAATTTCTACACTAAAACACAATGGTCTGAAGTAGTCTTCTAATATCCTTACTCCCTTATAATAAACTCAATTTTTTTTACCATTGTCTTGGTGCCTATTTAATGAGAATCATGATAATGATCAAACTAGCTTGAAATGTTTAAGTAATCCATTAAAATTTTCGAGTGGACTAATTACTAGAGCTTGAGTAAAAATGATTAAAGAAGCTTTGAATGGGCTTGTTTAAAACACCTTCGCTAATTAAATGACTGAAGAATCAGGGCTGAAAAGTTATCAGTACATGCTGAACATTATCTAAGATGAAGATGGGCTTATTGAGAGCATTTTGGGCCAAAATACTATTAAATGAAGAGCTAGGCCCATAAAGCACACATTAATTGACTCATAGGGCCTTAATTATGCTAATTGGAGCAAAATATGTTGATTTAATATATTGTAATCTATTCGATCAAAATTTTAGGCCTAATAGGATCTTTAGTCAAATTTGAATAATTAATAGTTTCTATTTTTTAAAGTTTTAATTCCCAAAGAATCTCCTTTTAGGTTAGGAATCAAACTTTCCTATATAATGTAATCTCTTTCCTTTTTTTGAAAGAACTTTAATATTGGAATAAAATCATCTTTTCTGGAACACTAGATTGGAGAGAAGGGTTCTTCTCTAGGGTTTTACATAGAACTAATAGACTTATTAAGGGTTGATCAACCTTATGGCATATTCCAACACTAGGGATCCTTGTTCTCTCTTGTTTAAAGGTTCTTAGTGCATCAACCAGACCTGATTGGACTTTCTTGGGGTACATATATCATTGTATTGGTTGTGGGTTCTAACATAAAGATCTTCTGAGGTTCGCATTGTGTAACAACTCCATTTATGTAAATTTTTTTTTTTAAAAAAAATACCATGAAGTTATTACCTCGTTACAACTTAACTCAATATAACATTTATTTAATTTATACAAGACTGAGTTTCCATACACACTATTATTTTACAAACTACACACCATTATTTTACAAACATTTGTACAAAGATACATATTAGTTCTAATCATCTATATCGACTATTTCCGGGGACACTGGTTCGGGTGGCATGTCCACCGGAATCTCAGTTACATCTACGACAGTTATATCTGAAATAACTGGAAGTTGCCCAAGGTAGGGCACCTCGATCCAACGTACAGGGATAATAAGTGTCATAGAGGATATCTGCATATTTATTCTTCTGAACATGATATGGAAATATAGTGAGAATTAAATCCCAGTAAGTTCAACAATAAATCATAATTTACCATTATAGTTCATTATGTCATGTTCAGCTGTATAAACTACAAAAAATATCTTTAGGTCACATGAATGCACTTTATCATGCATATGAAAATTATACAGTTATGACATGTATGGCATGAATAACTATTTTTTTTTTTCGAATTTCATATGATGGCTATCAACTTATTCTTACTTCAAGATACTCCGGTCAGGGTAAGTATTCTCTACTTTTCGGTACGGGCTTATCTCGCTCCGTCCGACATGGCACACTTTCTCTTTCTTTTCTCATGAATATAATCATAACCGTTGGTAGGGCGTCCCCTACTGGTGCACCACACGGATTGCCATGTGATCGTGCTCATTTCTTTTCTTTTCATATTAATAGCCGAAAATATGATTCCAATAACGAGTATGTTCATTATATTCTCATGCCATAATGTATCAAAACATAATCATTCTCAAAATTCATTGGTAAACTAAAATTATGTCATGAATATAATCATTTTCTAATTTTCACTTTATAAAATATTTCCATGTCAAAATTTCACACTAATACCTCGATAACTGGATAGTAATTGTAGTCTGTAAACAGCGCACCAGGAAAGTTTCCAGAAAAGAGATGTGGGTCACTAATGGACACGCTTAAGTACCAAGTCTTTCCTTGCCAGAGCTTTCCTTAGACATGCACTTTTCACAAATCACAATTTTTTTCCAGTAACTAGAATAATTCTTTTCATTTTCTTTATGTCTAGGCATTTAGTCATTTTATTTCTACTTATATCATTTCCAACACATGTTCTTACAAATTTTATAGAGCATTTTTCCTCAAATTGATTTCTATTATTACCTTAAAAATTCATCTAGGGTAGAAAAATATTGAAAATAGGTTTTATTAACTTTTAACACAGCCTTTGCTTACAAATCAGAGTATAACTCTCTCATTTTAACTCCGATTAAGATGATATTAGTGTCTATGAAAAGCTAAGACAATTATCTAAAACTATTATGTTAATCATATCAACAAAATAGTATGATATTGTGGTGTTATTACTCCTTTAAATTTAGTATTATTTCTTCTCGTTTAGGTTCTGACCTTTACTAACTAATTAGACAATATCTCTCAAATTTGAACTCCAAATTGAGTTATTCCAGTTGATAAAATTCCATGAACCATATATCTATAATTGTTATGTTGGCGCGCTATTTTAATTCCCTACAGAATATTCCCAGAAATTCAAAAACTAAAACATTAATAACATACTCTTCCCTGAATAAACATTTTTTGATCTCTGCTTACTAATCGGATCATATCTACCTCATATGAACTCCAAATTGCATAATTCCAGTGGGCATATTTCCATGAGACATAGATATATAAGGTTCATGTTAACCATTTATTTTAATTCCATACAAATAATTCCCAGAAATTAAAATACAAAAGCTGTCCTATCATAATCTTCCCTGATGAACCATTTTCTGACCTTGGCTTACTAATCGGACCATATCTACCTCATATGGACTCCAAATGGAATGATTCCAGTGGCTAACAATCCGGGACACATATATCTTTATTTCTTATGTTAACCATTTATTTTAATTCCCTACCAATAATTCTCAGAAATTAAATTACCGAAACTATCCTAACATATTCTTCTCTGATGATTCATATTCTGACCTTTGACTACTAATCAGACCATAGCTACCTCATATGGACTCCAAATTGAATGATTCCAGTGGCTAAAAATCCATGACATACATATCTTTAATTCTTATGTTAACTATTTATTTTAATTCCCTACCAATAATTCCCAGAAATTAAATTACTGAAGCTATCCTAACATATTCTTCCCTGATGATTCATTTTCTGACCTTTGACTACTAATTAGACCATAGCTACCTCATATGGACTCCAAATGGAATGATTCCAGTGGCTAAAAATCCGGGACAAATATATCTTTAATTCTTATGTTAACCATTTATTTTAATTCCCTACCAATAATTCCCAGAAATTAAATTACCGAAGCTATCCTAACATATTCTTCCCTGATGATTCATTTTCTGACCTTTGACTACTAATCAGACCATAGCTACCTCATATGGACTCCAAATGGAATGATTCCAGTGGCTAAAAATCCGGGACACATATATCTTTAATTCTTATGTTAACCATTTATTTTAATTCCCTACCAATAATTCTCAGAAATTAAATTACCGAAGCTTAAAATTCTGCCACCCATAGCCATAACCATGCAGAACTATCTACATCAACCTAAGTATTCAAACATACATCACATGCAAGATCAATATGTAACATGATATAGTAACATCATGAACAATCATAAAAGTTCTAAGATCAAAATCTCATATAAATATTATAAGTTTCAAAAGTTTTCTTCAAAAAGAAATATTGTTAAACTTACTTGGAGCATTTAGTCTTCTAGACTTCTCCTTCCTCTTTCTTCCTTTCTTCCTCTCCTTTCCTCACTCTACCTTGCTTCTATTTTTTTTCTCTCCCTCACTTGGACGAAATTCTAATGTTGTAAGGGTGGGTTTTCTTATATAGACCACCAAATAATTCACCTTTCATGATCATGGGTCTACCTTATCACAATTAGGATACACTTTGTTGAATTTTTGGAAAACAACCAACTTATGTTCTTGTCTTCCTCTTCCTTAGTCAAGATATGCATAGGAAAAGGAGATTTGTATTTTGAAAATTATGATAATATGTTCTTAAGATATGGGACAAGGTCCCTTTGATTTAGGGATTCATTTCCATTTTTTTTTGTCTTAAACAAGTATGATAGGTTTGCCTTTTTAGGTGGCAAATTTCTAGCCCTTGAATCTCCATTATTTGGTTGATATTATTTGTGTGGGCTATGAATGTTTTGTCCTAATACCATGTATTATCATACCACTTGCTAAAATTATGAGTGTAGGATATAGATGTTTTTGTCCTAAAGCCTTGTATTATCATGCCACTTGCTTAAATGATGAATGTAGAATCACACCACTTGCTAAATTTTTTGTCTTAATGCCATGTAACCCAATCTTTATTCTTATTATTATATCATCATCTAATTTATTTTATTTTATTTTTCCTCTTGGATTTGGGCTTATTCCTACCCATTATGGGCTTGTCCTACCCATTTTCTTTGCTTTGGATAAAATTCTTCCTTTCTTGGTGGGCTTGGTCACATTTTCATAATTTTTGGGCTATTTGTGAAATTACTATATCCTAGTCCAAGTCTATGTTTAATTTCTTGTTTAGGTTATCCAATGGGCTTGCTAGAAACTTATGTGAAGTGGAAAAATTTTATATGAAGTGTCCATAGGTAAAAGCCCAATGTATGGGTAAAGATTTTAAACTTAGTAACTATAGTTCTTGAATTAGGAAAAATTACCCTAATTCAATGTTCTTTGAAATTTTAAGACCTTTACTTGTTTCTAAAAATTTATCTTCCTTATCCAAGAATTTTGCATCTCTTTAGTATGTTATTTCTAATTTCTTTCCTATTAGATTTTCCTTCTTTATTTGTTCTCTTAATGTTAGAAACATTTTCTATGCATATACCTAAGGTGAAGATTTTCTAAGGACTATATTTCCTTAGATATCTAAAATATTATCTAATAAATTTTATTTCCTTAATTTTTTTTATGTTCCTTTATCAATAAAAGAAACAAAATTAAGGATGTTACACATTGCTGTGTTTAGGAACGAGTTCTATGATCTTTCCTTATGGTTTGCACCATCTTAGCATCAGAGCACGGTTCCCGACCAGGTCATATCTTTTTGTTTATGTATTTTTTTTCATCTTTAGATTGCATCTTCTGTTCTTCTTGTGTTTGCTCATCTTTTTGTGTCTCTGTTTGTCCATTTCTTTATAATTGTTGTTCGTCACGTTTTCCTTAGAGCTTTTTTTTTCAATTAATATGTCATTTTTGATAGTTTAGAATCTCATTTGTCTGCTTGCTTTGGAATCGTTCCAATCTAAAATTTCTATGGTAAATTATAGTCATATTTGTAACATCCCTAATTTTGTTTCTTTTATTAATAAATGTACATAAATATAAAGAAATAAAATTTATTAGACAATTTTTAGATATCTAAGAAAATATAAGCCTTAGAAATTCTTCACCTTATGTGTTTGCATAGAAAATGTTTCTAATATTAAGGGAATAAGTAAAGAAAGAAAACATAATAGGAAAAATTAGAAATAACATACTAAAGAGAGGCGAAATTCTTGTGTAAGGAAGATAAATTTTTAGCAAATAAATAAAAGTCTTAAAATTTCAAGAAGATTGGATTAGGGTAATTTTTCTTAATTCAAGAGTTAGAGTTCCTAAATTTAACATCTCTACCCATACATTAAGCTTTCACTTATAGAAACTTCATATAGAGTTTTTACACTTTACATGAGTTTCTTGCAAGTCAATTGGATAGCTCAAGCAAGAAATAAAACATAGACTTGGACTAGGATATAAAAGTTGGACCGATAGCCCAAAAATTATAAAAATGTAACCAAATCCTCTATGAAAGGTAGAATTTCAAACAAACCAAAGGAAATGGGTAAGAATGAGCCCACATCCAAGAGGAAAAAATAAAAATCATGTGAGAAAATAGTAGTGTAATAATAATCAAGATTATGTCACATGGCATTAGGACAAAACATCTATATTCTACATTCATAATCTCAACAAGTAGGTAATAATACATGGCATTAGGACAAAACATCTATATCCTACATTTATAATTTCAACAAGTAAGTAATAATACATAGTATTATGACAAAACATTCTTATCCTACATAAATAATTTCAACCAAGCAAGGGAGACTCAAGGGCTGAAAATTTGCCACCTAGAAAAATAAACCTATCATACTTGAGTGAGACAAAAGAAAAATAAAATGAATCTCTAAATCAAAGGGACCTTGTCCCTTGTCTTAAGAACATTTTATCATAATTTTCAAAATATAAATCTCCTTTTGCTATACATATATTGACTAAGGGAGAGGAAGACAAGAACATTAGTTGTCTTTCCCCAAAAAATAACCAAGTGCATCCTAATTGTGATAAGGTAGACCCATGATTATGAAAGGTGAACCACTTGATAGTTTATTTAAGTAAAACCCACCCTTATAACATTATAATTTCGTCTAAGTGAGAGAGAGGAAAAACATAAGCAAGGTAGAGTGAGGAAATGAGAGAAAGAGAGGAAGGAAGAGGAAGGAGAAGTCTAGAGGACTAAGTACTCAAGGTAAATTAGTTCAATCTCCACTTGAATACATCTTGCCTCTTCATCCTTCGGGTTCAAAAACTCAGCCTCCTTCTCTTATTTAAGCTGCTAGAAAAGTTAAGAGAAGGGAGGAATCTTGATACTTCATTCAAGAGGAAACAAGAAGAAGAATTCACTAAGTGAGTTAGGAAGATCTTTAGGTAAGTTTAACAATATCTCTTTTTCAAGAAAAACTTTTAAATTTATAACATTTATATGAGATTTTGATCTTAAAATTTTGATGAAATTTACAATATTTGCTATTTTGATAATTAGTTATGGATGTTGCTATATCATGTTACATGTTATCTTGTATATGATGGATGTTTTGAACATTTTGGTTGGTGTAGAAAGTTCTGCATAGGTATGGCTATGGGTGGCAAAATTATAAGATTTTTACGTTGCTCTTTTGTATATTTGAATGTGGTAAAAAAATTGATGGAAGACGATTAGATGTAAATTAGGAAGAAAATGGAAGAGAACATAGTAAAATGATGAATTAAAACCTTAAGAAAGATTTGGTTAGGAAACTAGATTTCGGAGTAACCAGAGAAACTTATATTTTTGAAATTTTGGAAAGAATCATTTAGGAATTAAAAGAAATGGTTACCATGAAAAATGTAGATATATGTCTCACGGATTTTTAACCACTAGAATTGTAACATCCCGTAATTTTTAGATATTTTCCTTAGAAATTCTTCACCTTACATATATGCATAGAAATGTTCTAATATTAATGGAATAGGTAAAGAAAGAAAACCTAAGAGGAAATATTAGAAATAAACATGCTAAAAAAAGGTGACATTCTTAGGTAAAGAAAGATAAATTTTTGTGAAGTAAGTAAAGGTCTTAAAATTTCAAGAAGATCAGATTAGGGTAATTTTTCTTAATTTAAGAGCAAAAGTTACTAAGTTTAGTATCTCCACCCGTAATTGGGCTTTAACCTATGGACACTTCATATAAAGTTTTTCTACTTCACATGAATTTTTAGCAAGCCAATAGGAAAGCCCAAGGAAGAAATAAAACATAGACTTGAACTAGGATATAGAAATTGGACCGGTAGCCCAAAAATCATGAAAATGTGACCAAGCCCATTATGAAAGGTAGAATTTTAACCAAAGTAAAGAAAATGGGCAAGAATGAGCCCAAATCCAAGAGGAAAAATAAAATAAAATAAAATAGGTGATGATGTACTAATAATAAAGATTAGGTTACATGGCATTAAGACAAAAATTTAGCAAGTGGTGTGATTCTACATTCATAATTTTGGCAAGTGGCATGATAATACAAGGATTTAGGACAAAAACATCTATATCCTACATTCATAATCTTAGCAAGTGGGTAATAATACATAGCATTATGACAAAACATCATTATCCTACACAAATAATTTTAGTTAAGTAAAGGAAATTTAAGGGCTAGAAATTTGCCACTTAAAAAGGCAAATCTATCATACTTGATTAAGACAAAAGAAAAAGGAAATAAATCCCAAAATCAAAGGGACCTTGTCCCATATCTTAAGAACATATCATCATAATTTTCAAAATACAAATCTCCTTTTCCTATGCATATCTTGACTAAGGAAGAGGAAGACAAGAACATAAGTTGTTTGTTTTCCAAAAATTCAACAAAGTGTATCCTAATTGTGATAAGGTAGACCCATGATCATGAAATGTGAATTATTTGGTGGTCTATATAAGAAAACCCACCCTTACAACATTAGAATTTCGTCCACGTAAGGGAGAGCAAAAATAGAAGCAAGGTAGAGTGAGAAAAGGAGAGGAAGAAAGGAAGAAAGAGGAAGGAGAAATTTAGGGGACTAAGTGCTCCAGGTAAGTTTAACAATATTTCTTTTTGAAGAAAACTTTTGAAACTTATAATATTTATATGAGATTTTGATCTTAAAACTTTGATGATTGGTCATGATGCTATATCATGTTACTTATTGATCTTGCATGTGATGTATGTTTGAATACTTAGGTTGGTGTAGATAGTTCTGCATGGTTATGGCTATGGGTGGCAGAATTTTTAGCTTCGGTGTTTTAATTTCTGGGAACAACCTAATAAGGAATTAAAATAAATGGTTAACATATGAATTAAAGATATATGTGTCATGGATTTTTACCCACTGGAATCATTCAATTTGGAGTCCATATGAGGTAGCTATGGTCTGATTAGTAGTCAAAGGTCAGAAAATGGGTCATCAGGGAAGAATATGTTAGGATAGCTTCGGTATTTTAATTTCTGGGAATTATCTGTATGGAATTAAAATAAATGGTTAACATAAGAATTATAGCTATGTGTGGCATGGATTTTTAGCCACTGGAATTATTCAATTTAGAGTCCATATGAGGAAGATATGAGCTGATTAGTAGTCAAAGGTCAAAAAATGGTTCATCAGGGAAGATTATGTTAGGACAGCTTCTGTATTTTAATTTCTGGGAATTATCTATATGGAATTAAAATAAATGGTTAACATAAGAATTATAGCTATGTGTGTCATGGATTTTTAGCCACTGGAATCATGCAATTTGGAGTCCATATGAGGAAGCTATGAGCTTATTAGTAGTCAAAGGTCAGAAAATGGTTCATCAGGGAAGAATATGTTAGGACAGCTTTTGTATTTAAATTTCTGGGAATTATGTGTATGGTATTAAAATAAATGGTTAACATAAGAATTATAGATATGTGTGTCACGGATTTTCAGCCATTGGAATCACTCAAGTTGGAGTCCATATGAGGTAGATATGGTCCGATTTGTAGGTAGAGGTCAGAACCTATCCCAGAAGAAATAACCTATATATTTAGGGAGTAATATCACCTTGATTTCTTACTATTTCGCTACAATGTTCAACATAATAGTTTTAGATAATTGTTTTAACTTGAAATTGACACCAAGATCACCTACATCAGAGTTAAATTGAGAGAGTTATGCTCTGATTAGTAACAGAAGGTTAGATAGGATGAAAACCTGCATCAAGAAAATAAAGAAATAAAATTAGTATTTAAAAAAGAAGATGAATCTTAATAAATGACTAGTATAGCCATAGCCATTGCTATTGCCATTGTATGAACTTCTTACCATCTTAAGTGTGAAATTCTGACATGGAAATATTTTATAAAGTGATATTTGAAATGGTTATGTTCATGGCATGATTACCAATGATTTATGGTAATAGTTATATTTTGATGAACATACTTGTTATTGAAAGCATATTTTTGGCTATCATTGTGAAAAGAAAAGAAATGAGCACGGTCACATGGCAATCCGTGTGGTGCACCAGTAGGGGACGCCCTACCAACGGTTATGATCATGATAATGAGAAAAGAAAGAGAAAGTGGGCCATGTCGGACGGAGCGAGAAAAGCCCGTACCGGAGAGTAGAGGATACTCACCCTGACCGGGGTAGCTTGAGATGAGAATAAGTTGATGGCCATCATATGATATTTTAAAAATAGTTAATCATGTCATACATATCATTACAGTATATGTGCATAGATATAATGCATTCATGTGACCAAAGATATTTTCTGTAGTTTATAAAGCTGAACATGACGTGATGAGCTTTACTGATGATAATTTATTGTTGAACTTACTGGGATTTAATTCTCACTATATTTCCATATCATGTTCAGAAAATTATTTATGCAGCTTTTGTTTCTAAGGCTCTGGCTTTAAGTGCACATTGGATCGAGTTACTTTATGTTGGGCAGATTTCAGAATCAAATAAGATGTTTGTGGTCGAGTTGGCTCAGATCCCGGTGAAGGTGCAACCACCTGCACCTGTATCTCCAGAATTGGTCAACCAAAATAAACAAGATGTAAATATCTATGTGTTTGATATGTTATACGTATGTTTTGATTAATGACATGTATGTGAACTCAATATTGTATAATAATAAAGGAAAAAAAGATGTTACAAGAATAACTTAATTTGGAGTCCATATATGGTCAGATTAGTAAGCAGTGGTCAGAAACTAGCTAATTAGAGAAAAATCTGTTAAGTATGTTTTTTGGTTGAATTTTTGGGCAAAATTTGTAGGGAATTAAAGAAAATTGTTGTCATAATAAATATAGATATCTGTATAACGGATCTATATACTCTGAAATCACTTAATTTGGAGTCCATATGAGGGAGATATGGCTGATTAATAAGTAGAGGTCAGAATCAATCTAGAATCCAAGGTGGTAAATGTAAGCATTTTTGTTTTCAATGTTTTAGGAATAATTTGTAAAGAATCTGAAGCAATAGTAAACATTAAAGTTGTATATAAGTGACTTAGCTTTTTATAGGCTTTGTAATCACCTCAATTAGAGTTTGTATGAGGGATATATGGTTAGATTTGTAAGTAGAGGTTTGAACTTACCTGAGAAGAAATAACATTACATTTGAGGGAGTAGTAATACCACGATTACTTACGATTTCATTAAAATATTCAACATAAGGATTTTAGAGGATTGTCTTATCTTTCAATTAATACCAAGATCACCTCAATCAGATTTAAAATAAGGGTGTTATGGTCTGTTTTAGTGAGAGAGAAAAATAATATTTAAAAAAGAAGAAGAATCTTATAAATGAAAATAATAAATGACTAGTGTATGCCATAGCCATTGCCATTGCATGAAGTCTTTACCATCTTAAGTGTGTAATTTTGACATGAAAATATTTTATAAAGTGATATTTGAAAATGATTATGTTCATGGTAAGATTGTATTTTACTAATGATTTTTGGTAATGATTATACTTTGATGATAAATTATGACCTGTGAGTATAATGAACATACTTATTATTGAAATCAAATTTTTGGCTATTAACATGAAAATAAAAGAAAAGAAAAGAAAAGAGATGAGTATGGTCACATGGCGGTCTGTGTAGTGCACCAGTAAGGGACACCCTATTCACAACTATGATTATGTTAATGAGAAAAGAAAGAGAAAGTGTGCCATGTCGGATGAAGTGAGAAAAGTCCGTACCGGAGAGTAGAAAGTACTCATCCTAACTGAGGTAGCTTGATATGAAAATAAGTTGATAGTCATCATATGATATTTTGAAGATAGTTATCCATAACATACATATCATTACTGTACGATTTTTATGTACATAGATAAAGTGCATTCATATGACCTAAGTTATTTGTTGTATCTTATACAGATGAACATGATGTGACGACATTTATTGATGATGATTATGATTTATTGTTGAACCTCCTGGGATTTAATTTTCACTATATTTTCATGCCATGTTCAAAAAACTAGTTATGCAGATTTTTCTATGGCTTTGGCTTTTAGTGTATATTGGATCGAATTACTTTATGTTGGGCAGATCTTAGAAATTAATAAGGTGTTTGTGGTCGAGTTGACTAAAATTCTGGTCAAGGTGTAACCACCCACACCCGTATCTTTAGAATTGATCAACATGGATGAATAAGATGTACATATTTATGTGTTTGATTTTTGTACGGATGTTTTGATTAATAATGTGTATGTGAACTCAGAATTGTAGCAGTGTTAATGGTAGACCTTAAACCTTAAATTATGTTAAGTTAAATTAATCGAATTTTATTATGAGTTAGGTTATTAGAAGTAAAGAGGTAATGACTTCATAGGATTTTAAAAAAAAATATATGTATATAAAAAAATGGGGTCGTTACAATATTTATCCAAACGTGTTTTTCTAGAATTTTTGAAATTGATTAGTTTGTTTGAGTTTGTTTGTGTGAATTTCATATTTTTGCCAAAAAAAAAGAAAATGAGAGGCCTAGGAAAAAAAGAGACAAAAAAAATTAAAAAAGAGATTTGTGCTAAAAAGTTTATTAGGAATTGTTTGATTTGCATTGTGCTTGAGATTCTTGATATTGAAATTTCATTTTTTTTCTTTGA
The DNA here is from genome assembly GCA_037074535.1 of Gleditsia sinensis. Lineage (NCBI taxonomy): Eukaryota > Viridiplantae > Streptophyta > Magnoliopsida > Fabales > Fabaceae > Gleditsia > Gleditsia sinensis. The sequence goes on from CM073469.1 coordinate 49,917,782, forward strand.
TCCACATTTTTTTTCTTATCCCCAAGTGTTCAATTGACTCCACAAGTTTTGGTACAGTCTTGAGTTCATTAGTTACCTTAAAGAACCTATAGAGGGAATTAAGAGAGGAAAAAGGCAAGAGTGTTACATCTTGAGAAAAGTTTATAAGGAGTGAAACACGAGTGTAGAGTGACATTCCTTGAGTGCAAACACATAAGAAAATTTGTGAGGATATTTTATTTTTACTAACAAATTTTTCTTGCAACAAAAAATTCTAACAGGGAGGATTCAGCCAATGGTGAAAACTCAAAAAACATGGAGCTTGTCATAAAAGCCATGCAACAACAGTTTGAGCACTTTAATGTAGTGTTTGGAGATATAAGGGATAGGATAGACATGCAAGACACTAGGATTGCCAATTTACAAAGGAGTCATAATCCTAGAAGAGTTGTTAGACCTGAACATAAGTATGTAAATGAATATGAGTTCGAAGATGGAGTACAGAGTGAGGATGATGATGGTTATGAGTTTGAAGTTGGTGTAAGGAGAAATAGGCATACAAGACTTAGGCAAGAGATGCTTCATGGGAGAAATATTACTAGAGAAAGAAGGCAGGTAGACGGGAACCTTGGAAATATTAAAATGACAATACCATCTTTCCAAGGTAGAAATGACCCCGAAGCTTATTTGGAGTGGGTAAAAAAGATTGAGTTGATTTTTGAGTGTCATAATTATTATGAAGAGAAAAAAGTGAAGTTTCCTATAATAGAGTTCACTGATTATGCAATTATTTTATGGGAAAAGTTGGTTCTAAATAGGAAAAGAAATAGTAAGCATCTTATAGAAACTTAGGTAGAAATGAAAGCTGTAATAAGGAGGAGATTTGTACCTAGCCATTACTATAGAGATCTATACTAGAAATTACAGACTCTTACATAAGGTTCTAAGAGTGTGGAAGAGTATCACAAAGAAATGGAGGTAGCTATGATAAGGGCTAATATCAAGGAGGATAAGGAGGTTACAATGGCTTATTTTCTAAATGGGTTGAATAAAGATATAGCCAATGTAGTAGAGTTGTAGGATTATGTGGAGTTAGAAGATATGTTACATGTGAAAATTAAGGTGGAAAAACAACTTAAGCGCAAAGGTGCCTTAAGATTCAATTTTAGTTCTAGTTCTTCAATGAAACGAAGTTGGAAGAAGGAAGAAAAGGTTGTTCAAAAAGAGATTTCTTTGATTAAGGACAAAGATAAATCTGAATCTCAAACTTCTAAAAATAGAGATAAAAAATGTTTCAAAATGTTTGGGTATAAGTCATATAACTTCACAATGCCCTAACAGAAGAGTCATGATTATGAGGGATAATGAAGTGGTTACTGAAAGTGAAAGTGATGACTCCATACCTTCACTTGAAGATGCTAGTGATGATGGGATTGAATATGCAGTGGAAGGAGAAGCACTTGTCACCAGGTGTAACAATTTTTTTTCTTTTATTTATTATTATACAATATAAAGTTCACATACACGACATTAATCAAAACGTACGTAAAACATTTCAAACACATAAATATCTACATCTTATTTATTCTGGTTGACCAATTCCGGAGATTCGGGTGCAGGTGGTTGCACCTTCACCGGGATCTGTGCCAACTTGCCCACAAACATTTTATTTAGGATCCGCCCATCATAGAATAACTTGATCCAACGTGCGCTAAAAGCCAAAGCTATAGAAAATCTGCATAACTAATTTTCTGAACATGATATGGAAATATAGTGAGAATTAAATCCCAGCAAGTTCAACAATAAATCATCATCAATATAGCTCATCACGTCATGTTCAGCTGTATAAACTACATAAAATATCTTTGGTCACATGAATGCATTATATCTATGCACATAAGAATCATACAGTAATGATATGTATGACATGATTAACTATTTTTATAATATCATATGATGACTATCAATTTATTCTCATATCAAGCTACCCCGGTCAGGGTGAGTATTTTCTACTCTCCGGTTCGGGCTTTTCTCGCTCTGTCTAACATGGCCCACTTTCTCTTTCTTTTCTCATTAACATGATCATAACCGTTGGTAGGGCGTCCCCTACTGGTGCACCACACGGATTGCCATGTGACCGTGCTCATTTCTTTTCTTTTCACAATGATAGCCAAAAATACGCTTTCAATAACAAGTATGTTCATCAAAATATAACTATTACTATAAATCATTGGTAATCATGCCATGAACATAACCATTTCAAATATCACTTTATAAAATATTTCCATGTCAGAATTTTACACTTAAAATGGTAAGAAGTTCATACAATGGCAATGGCTATGGCATATACTAATCATTTATAAGATTCTTCTTTTTTTTTTAAATATTAATTTTATTTCTTTATTTTCTTGATGCAGGTTTTCATCATATCTAACCTTCTCTTACTAATCAAAGCATAACTCCCTCAATTGAACTCCGATGTAGGTGATCTTGGTGTCAATTTCAAGATAAAACAATTATCCAAAACTATTATGTTGAACATTGTAGCGAAATATTAAGAAATCAAGGCGATCTTACTCCCTAAATGTACAGGTTATTTCTTCTCGGATAGGTTCTAACCTCTACCTATTAATCGGCCCATATCTACCTCATATGGACTCCAACTTGAGTGATTCCAGTGGCTAAAAATCCATTACACACATATCTATAATTCTTATGTTAACCATTTATTTTAATTCCATACAGATAATTCCCAGAAATTAAAATATAGAAGCTATCCTAACATATTCTTCCCTGATGAACCATTTTTTGACCTTTGACTACTAATCAGCTCATATCTTCCTCATATGGACTCCAAATTGAATGATTCCAGTGGCTGAAAATTCGTGACACACATAGTTATAATACTTATGTTAATAATTTATTTTAATTCCGTACATATAATTCCCAGAAATTAAAATACAGAAGCTAAGAATTTTGCCACCCATAGCCATACCTATGCAGAATTTTCTATACCAGTTTAAGATTCAAACTTACATCACATGCAAGATCAATATGTAACATGATATAGCAACATCATGACCAATCATCAAAGTTCTAAGATCAAAATCTCATATAAATATTATAAGTTTCAAAAGTTTTCTTCAAAAAGAAATATTGTTAAACTTACCTGGAGCACTTAGTCCCCTAGACTTCTCCTTCCTCTTTCTTCCTTTCTTCCTTTCCTTTCCTCACTCTACCTTGATTCTATTTTTTTTCTCTCTCTCACTTAGACGAAATTAAAATATTGTAGGGGTGGGTTTTACTTAAATAGACCACCAAATAATACACCTTTCATGATCATGGGTCTACCTTATCACAATTAGGATACAATTTGTTGAATTTTTGAAAAACAAACAATTTATGTTCTTGTCTTCCTCTTCCTTAGTCAAGATATGTATAGAAAAAGGAGATTTGTATTTTGAAAATTATGATGATATGTTCTTAAGATAAGGGACAAGGTCCCTTTGATTTAGGGATTCATTTCCATTTTCTTTTGTCTTAAACAAGTATGATAGGTTTGCCTTTTTAGGTGGAAAATTTCTAGCCCTTGAATCTCCATGATTTGGTTGATATTATTTGTGTGGGATAGGAATGTTTTGTCCTAATACCATGTATTATCATACCACTTGCTAAAATTATGAGTGTAGGATATAGATGTTTTTGTCCTAAAGCCTTGTATTATCATGCCACTTGCCAAAATTATGAATGTAGAATCACACCACTAGCTAAATTTTTGTCTTAATGCCATGTAACCTAATCTTTATTATTATTACATTATTATATCATCACCTAATTTATTTTATTTTATTTTTCCTCTTGTATTTGGGCTTATTCCTACCCATTTTCTTTGATTTGGATAAAATTCTACCTTTCTTGGAGGGCTTGGTCATATTTTCATAATTTTTAGGCTATTGGTCCAAGTACTATATCCTAGTCCAAGTCTATGTTTTATTTCTTATTTAGGTTATCCAATGGGCTTGCTAGAAACTTATGTGAAGTGGAAAAACTCTATATGAAGTGTCCATAGGTAAAAGTCCAATGTATGGGTAAAGATTTTAAATTTAGTAACTCTAGTTTTTGAATTAGGAAAAATTACCATAATCCAATGTTCTTGAAATTTTAAGACCTTTACTTGTTTCTAAAAATTTATCTTCCTTATCCAAGAATTTTACATCTCTTTAGTATGTTATTTCTAATTTTTTTCCTATTAGGTTTTCCCTCTTTATTTATTCTCTTAATATTAGAAACATTTTCTATGCATATACATAAGGTGAAGAATATCTAAGGATTATATTTCCTTAGATATCTAAAATATTGTCTAATAAATTTTATTTCCTTAATTAAATATTTTTGTACTTTTATCAATAAAAGAAACAAAATTACGGATGTTACACCAGGCGTGCCTTGAGTGCTCAAGTTAAAGAAGATGATGTGGAGCAACAAAAGGAAAATATTTTTCACACACACTATCTTATCAACAATAAGGTATTCAATATGATTATTGATGGAGGGAGTTGCACTAATGTTGCTAGCACTACACTAGTTGAGAAATTAGATTTGCCAACTATTCTACACCCTAGACTATACAAGCTACAGTGGTTAAATGATTGTAGAGAAATAAATGTTAATAAGCAAGTTCTTGTTTCATTCTTAGTTGGAAAGTATAGTGATAAGGTGTTATGTGATGTTGTTCCTATGCATACTGGCAATATACTTCTTTGGAAGACCATGGGAGTTTGACCGTAGGGCAGTCAAGGATGGATTTAAAAATATATACTCATTCATAATGAATGGAAGAACAATTACTCTTGCACCAATAACACCTAAGCAAGTATATGAAGATCAAATTAAGATGAAAAAAAAGAGTGATCTGAAAAATGAGAAAAAAAGTGAGTGAAAAAGAAAGAAAAGTTGAGAATTCAAAAAAAGAAAGTCACAAAAAAGAAAAGAGAATGGAGAGAAAAGAAAATGCAAGAGTAAGCTTTTATGCAAGGGAGAGCGAAGTGAGGAGTGCTTTTCTAACTAAACAACCTTTGCTTGTACTTATCTACAAGGAGACCCTTTTAAACACTAATGAAATTAACTCTTCAATTTCTAGTGTTGTTGGGTCTTTATTGCAAGAATTTCAAGATGTGATACCTGAAGAAATTTCTCCAGGGCTACCACCTATTAGAAGAATTGAGCATTAAATTAACTTCATTCCAGGAGCTACAATTCCTAATCCCCTAGCCTATAGGACAAATCTAAAAGAAGTAAAGGAGCTTCAAAGGCAAGTTAAAGAGCTTATGGCAAAGGGCTATATGAAAGAAAGTTTGAGTTCTTGTGCCGTTTTAGTACTTCTAGTGCCAAAGAAATATGGATCGTAGAGGATGTGCATTGATTGCAGATATGTGAACAACATAATGGTAAAATATCGTCACCCTATTCCTAGATTGGATGATATGTTTGATGAATTACATGGATATAATATCTTTTTAAAATTGACTTAAAATCTGGATACCATCAAATTAGGATAAGGGAAGGTGATGAGTGAAAAACTGCTTTCAAAACAAAGCATGGATTATATGAATCGTTAGTCATGCCATTTGGATTAACTAATGTACCTAGCACTTTTATGAGATTAATGAATCATGTTTTTTGTGTATACATTGAAAAATTTATTGTGGTTTATTTTGATGATATTCTAATTTATAGCAAGAGGGTTTGGATGAACATTTGAATCTTCTACATTGTGTGCTTGATGTGTTAAGAAAGGAAAGATCATATGTTAATATGAAAAAGTATAGCTTTTGCATGGAGAAAGTTGTATTTCTTGGTTTTCTTGTAAGTGTACAGAGAATAGAAGTTGATGAAGAGAAGGTAAAGGGTATCAAAAAGTGTCCAACACCTAGATCAATCACTAAAGTAAGAAGTTTTCATGGTTTAACTAGTTTTTACTGTCGTTTTGTGAAGGACTTTAGAACACTTGCTGCCCCACTCACTAAAGTAATAAAGAAATCTGTTATATTTAAATGGGTAAAACACAAGATGATGCATTCAATGTTTTAAAGGAAAGGTTATGCTCTACACCTATTTTGACATTACCTAATTTTACTATAACTTTTTAAATTGAGTGTGATACATCCAGAGTTGGTATAAGGGCTGTTTTAATGCAGGAAATGAGGCAAATTGCTTCTTTCAGTGAGAAGTTAAATGGTGCTGCCCTAAATTATCCAACTTATGACTAGCTTTATGCACTTATGAGAGCACTAGAGACTTGGCAACACTACCTTTGGCTTAAAGAGTTTGTCATTCACACAGATCATTTATCTTTGAAACACCTCAAGGGTCAAGTTAAGATGAATAAGTGTCATGCAAGGTAGTTAGAATTCATTAACACCTTTCCATAAGTCATCAAATATAAACAAGGTAAAGAGAATGTGGTTGTAGATGCATTATCTAGGAGGTATGTTCTTCTTACTTCTCTAGATACAAGATTGCTTGGGTTTGAGTATATCAAGGATTTGTATGCAAATGATGTTGACTTTCCTGAAGTGTTTCTTGCATGTGAAAAAAGGAATTTATTAAATTTTATAGAGTTAATGGTTATCTATTTAAAGAGAATAAGTTATGCGTACCTCAATGCTCTTTACATGAATTGCTTGTGAGGGAAGCTCATGGGGGAGGCTTAATAGGGTACTTTGGTGTAAGAAAGACTTTAGATGTATTGCATGAGCATTTCTTTTGGCCTAGAATAAAACATGATGTTAAACGAATTTGTGAAAGATGCATTACATGTAAGAAAGCTAAATCTCAAGTCTTACCACACAGTTTGTACACACCATTACCAGTGCCTAGTGAACCTTGGGTGGACATCTCTATAGACTTTGTTTTGGGATTACCTAGGTCAAAGAGGGGTTCAGACTCAATATTTGTGGTTGTTGATAGATTTTCCAAAATGAAACATTTTATTTCATGCAATAAAACTAATGATGCTACTCACATTGCTGATTTATTCTTTAAAGAAATTGTGAGACTTCATGGTGTTCCTAAAACCATTGTGTCGAATAGGGATACAAAATTTTTTAGTCACTTTTAGAGACTTTTGTGGGGTAGGCTTGGTACTAAGTTGTTATCCTCTACAACTTATCATCCATAAACAGATGGCCAAACTGAAGTTGTCAATAGAGTTTTAACCCAACTACTTCGAACTATCATTCAAAAAATTTGAAAAATTGGGAAAATTGTTTGTCATTTATTGAATTTGCATATAATAGGAGTGTACACTCATCTATTGAATATTCTCCTTTTAAAATTGTTTATGGTTTTAATCTGTTAACTCTTTTAGATTTAATAACATTGCCAATTGATGCAAGAGCTAGCCTTGATGGGCATAGGAAAGCTGAGCTAGTGAAGCAAATTCATGAATGTGTAAAGCAGCAAATTGAGAAGAAAAATGAGCAATATGCGAACAAGGCCAATAAAGGGAGAAGGCGTGTTACTTTTGAACCTGGTGATTGGGCATGGGTGCATATGAGGAAGGAAAGGTTTATAACACAAAGGAAATCAAAGCTGGCTCCAAGAGGATATGGTCTATTCCGAGTTCTTGAAAGCATCAATGATAATGCATACAAGATAGATCTATCATGGTTCAATTGATCCATTAAAAATTCCAAGTGGACCAATTACTAGAGCTCGAACAGAAAGGATTAAAAAATCTTTGAATGGACTCGTTCAAGACACCCTATCTAATCAAATGACTCAAGAATTTGGGCTGAAAAGTTATGAGGACATGCTGAACATTATCTAAGTTAAAGATGCCCCATTGAGAGCTTTTGGGCCAAAATACTATTAAATGAAGACATAGGTCCATAAAGCACACATTAGCTGACTCATTGGACTTTATTTATGCTGATTGGACCCAAATATGCTGATTTAATATATTGTAGTCTATTTGAACGAAATTTTAGGCTTAATAGGATATTTAGTCAAATTTGAATAATTAATAGTTTCTTTTTTTTAAAATTTTTAATTCCCTAAGAATCTTTTTTTAGGTTAGGAATCAAACTTTCCTATATAATGTAATCTTTTTCATTTTTTGAAAGAACTTTGATATTGGAATAAAATCATCTTTTTTGGAATAACAGATTGGAGAGAAGGGTTCTTCTTTAGGGTTCTTCATAGAACTAATAGACTTATCAAGGCTTGATCAACCTTGTGGCATCTTCCAACACTGGGGGTCCTTGTTCTCTCTTGTTCAAGGGTTCTTAGTGGATCAATTAGACCTGTTTGGGCTTTTTTAAGGTGCATATATCATTGCAATAGTTGTGGGTTATAATGTCCAGATCCTCTAGGGTTTGCATCGCCGTGTTTAGGAACGGGTTCTATGATCTTTCCTTATGGGTTAGCACTTCTATTTTAAGCCGTAAAGACTTTAATATGAAAACATAATCCTTTTTGTTCAATATGAAAACCCTTTGGCTACTCCATGTTTAATTTTGAACACCTATTTATTTTTCAAAGTTATCTTTCCTTTTAGCAACTTCACTAACTCAAAATTTTTGTTCTTATGCAAAGACTTTATCTCATCTTGCATGGCTTGTGCCTATTTTTGTTTGTACTCATCAGTCATAGTTTATTCAAAACTATCAAGTTCTCTCCCATCAGTAAGTATCACATAGTCATCATTAGGATATCTAGTAAAAGGATTTCTTATTCTACTACTTCTCCTCAATTTATCTGGGGAAGGCACATATGCCAATTGTTGATGGTACCACCAATATCATCTTCTGATTCAACCTTTATAGGAGCATCATCAAGCTGATTGTCTTGAACTTCATCTCTAATTTGTCTCGGCACCACTGTTGAGGGAACTAATATTGAATTTGTTCAACCACGATCAGAGTTAGGAACATCTTTCTCTATTTTTTTTATATCTTCAATGGTCTGATCCTTAACTAACACAACATATAGCTTTTAATGAGCTTTTTCTTCACTGGATCATAACATCTATAGCCAAATTGATCTTGACCATAACCAATAAAGACACACTATTATGTCTTGGCATCAAGCTTAGACATCTTGTCTTTAGGAATATACACAAAATCTTTATAGCCAAACACTCGCAGATGATCATAAAAAATATCTTTTCCTGACCATACTTTCTCTTATGCATATTCCTATAAAGGAACACATGCTGAAAGATTCAACACATTTATAGCTGTAAGTAATGCTTCACAACAAAAGGTTTTAGGCAACTTTGCATGTGAAACTAAACATTTGACTCTCTCCATCAAAGTTATGTTTATCCTCTCAGTTAAACTATTTAACTGTAGTGTTTTTGGAGACGTTGTCTAATGTCGAATACTATGCTCTTTGTAGTAAGCATTAAGTAGTTCAGTAGACTCTCCACTATTGTCAATCTAGATGCATTTCAATATTTTTCCCTGTCTATCTTTTTACTAAGACTTGGAACTATTTGAAGACATCTAATACCTAATTTTTTTTCTTTAAAGTATATGCCCACATCTTTTTGGAATGATCATCAGTGAACGTTACAAAGTATTGAGCACCACCAAGTGACTTTAACATTAGTTCACATAAATCTGAGTGTATCAGATCTAACACATCCTTCATTGTAAAGGAAGGGGAATTCTTGAAAGCAAATTTGTTTTGCTTTCTTGCCAAAAAATTAGTGCATGTCTCCTAGTGTATTTGATCTATTCCAGATATCACCTTCTTTTTAGCTAAACATTTCATTCTTTTCTCAATTATGTCACCAAGTCTCTTATACCACAATTCAATTGCACTATCTTTCTCCATGGCATTCCCAATGTCGTTAGAAAGCTTTGCATGCATGACATATAATGTTGAATCCCTTCTTCCTCTAGCCACCACTAAGGCACTTTTAATGAGTTTCTACTGACCATTTAGAAAAGTGTTGCAGAAGCCTGCATCATCAAGTTTTCATTTAGAAATCAAATTTAGACAAATATATGAAATATGCTTGACATCTCTCAGCATTAGTCTTGTTCCATTCTCTGTCTCGAACCAGGCATCTCCTCTGCTAACAAATATTAACAAGTTTTCATTTTTCATCTTAATAGCTCCGAAATGTCCTTGTGTGTAAGATGAAAAGAATTCCTTTCAAGGTGTAGCATGAATGGTAGCGTCACTTTCAATCACCCAACTTGTCTCATTGGATGTAAGATTGACAATATCATAATCATAAATGACATAAAATTCGTCAATGGCATTTATTTGATCATCATAACTGTTGTTATCTTTCTTCACATCTTTACCTTTGTTATTTTCTTGCTCCTTCTTGAATTTTTGGCATAACCATTTATTATGTCCTTTCTTTTTACATCGATGGAATTTAATATTTGCATTTTTTTACTTTGCTTTGCCCTTGTCTCTATGCTATAAACTCCTAGATTGGCTTATTCTTCTGAATTCTGTAACTAGAACATCGAGTTATGATAAAGATGATAAACCTTGTGATCTCCTTCTCATCTCTTTATTCAAAATGTCGCTTTTGACATACTCCATGCTTACGACACCATTAGGTACCGAATTGATAATTGAGATCTTCAAAGTCTCCCATGATTATGGCAGTAAGGCAAGAACTATAAGAGCAAGTATTTCATTGTCAAACTTTATGTTTATTCTCGACAACTGCTCCACCATCATATAGATTTCATGATCTGTTACAAAAATACCTTCTTGATATTTCACTTGTATCAATTTTGTTAGATAAAATAATTTGTTGTCGTCGGTCTTTCAGGCATACAACTCTTCAAGCTTATGCCACAGTGTTCGCTCATAAGTTTCATTATAAATGTGATTTTACACATTATCTTCAACAAATTGTTGGATGAATCCACACACTTACTCATGTTCAAATGCCCATTGTTCATATGATTTTTTGTTGAGTTTATTTGTAGTAAACACCGGTTAATGCAGCTTTATCACGAACATGAGATCCTTCATCTTATTTCTTTATATATGGTAGCTTGTGCTATTTAAGTTGATCATCTTGCTAATTTTTGTCTCCATCATGAGTCTCATTTCCAATAAAATATTATTTTTAAAAAAAGATAAGTTAGTGCTGCAACCACAGAGCATACTAAGAATTTTAAAAGAATAACCTACAATGGCTCTTATACCACTTGTTGGATGCAATAGGTACTATCAACAAAAATTAATTACAGAATAAAATAATCAACAAAAATAACACCAGAAATATTATATGGTTCACCATTAATTTTAGGCCACATCTACAAGACAAACTCTAAATAAAATTTTCACTAAAAAATAGTATATACAAAGAGAGACTTCCCTAGATAAATTCTAGAGGATATAACTGAGATCTCATTAAAATAGTGGCACCCAATGTGTTTCTAAAAAACACTCAAATATATTTTTTCACTATTTTGTCACTCCCCTTAATTTTAACAGTTTTTCTCTCCAAAATAAACACAAATCTCTCCTATATTTGTTTTCTCTTCACTCTTTACAGAACTCACACTTGGCTTTCCTCTTCAAGGAGTATTTTTTCTCCTTGGCTGTTGATGCAATTGTTGGAGAAAAGTAGTTTGAAAATGAAAATTGTTCAGATATAACTTTTTAGAAAAGGTATAACTTTCTAAAAAAGTCACAACTTTTCATAGAAGTGGCAATTTTTTAGGAAAAGTCACAACTTTATTGAAGAGTTATGTCTGATCAAATTTTTATTATAAATAAGAGTATGAAGATTGGAAATTTTATAATGAGAATATCAATTCTTCTCTTATATTATCTTCTCTGAAAATTCAAGTTGTTCTACAAGAGAGATTTTAGAAATTGATGTCTGTTAATCTCTAGGTACTTGGGATAACTCCTATGGGTGATTTGCTATATACTCTGCAGCAAACATAGTAGGGGTAATTATCACCTTAAAGACAATGTGATTACACACGTTTTTGGGCACAATTTCATCTTTAATCTAGTCTATTTTCCTAACAATCTTAAGGTGATATTTTTTGAAGATGGAGACTACTCAAAAATTTGTATTCAAGACGATGAATGTAACATCCCGTAATTTTTAGATATTTTCCTTAGAAATTCTTCACCTTACATATATGCATAGAAATGTTCTAATATTAATGGAATAGGTAAAGAAAGAAAACCTAAGAGGAAATATTAGAAATAAACATGCTAAAAAAAAGGTGACATTCTTAGGTAAAGAAAGATAAATTTTTGTGAAGTAAGTAAAGGTCTTAAAATTTCAAGAAGATCGGATTAGGGTAATTTTTCTTAATTTAAGAGAAAAAGTTACTAAGTTTAGTATCTCCACCCGTAATTGGGCTTTAACCTATGGACACTTCATATAAAGTTTTTCTACTTCACATGAATTTTTAGCAAGCCAATAGGAAAGCCCAAGGAAGAAATAAAACATAGACTTGAACTAGGATATAGAAATTGGACCGGTAGCCCAAAAATCATGAAAATGTGACCAAGCCCATTATGAAAGGTAGAATTTTAACCAAAGTAAAGAAAATGGGCAAGAATGGGCCCAAATCCAAGAGGAAAAATAAAATAAAATAAATTAGGTGATGATGTAATAATAATAAAGATTAGATTACATGGCATTAAGACAAAAATTTAGCAACTGGTGTGATTCTACATTCATAATTTTGGCAAGTGGCATGATAATACAAGGATTTAGGACAAAAACATCTATATCCTACATTCATAATTTTAGCAAGTGGGTAATAATACATAGAATTATGACAAAACATCATTATCCTACACAAATAATTTTAGTTAAGTAAGGGAAATTCAAGGGCTAGAAATTTGCCACTTAAAAAGGCAAATCTATTATACTTGATTAAGACAAAAGAAAAAGGAAATGAATCCCTAAATCAAAGGGATCTTGTCCCATATCTTAAGAACATATCATCATAATTTTCAAAATACAAATCTCCTTTTCCTATGCATATCTTGACTAAGGAAGAGGAAGACAAGAACATAAGTTGTTTGTTTTCCAAAAATTCAACAAAGTGTATCCTAATTGTGATAAGGTAGACCCGTGATCATGAAAGGGGAATTATTTGGTGGTCTATATAAGAAAACCCACCCTTACAACATTAGAATTTCGTCCAAGTAAGGGAGAGCAAAAATAGAAGCAAGGTAGAGTGAGGAAAGGAGAGGAAGAAAGGAAGAAAGAGGAAGGAGAAATCTAGGGGACTAAGTGCTCCAAGTAAGTTTAACAATATTTCTTTTTGAAGAAAACTTTTCAAACTTATAATATTTATATGAGATTTTGATCTTAGAACTTTGATGATTGGTCATGATGCTATATCATGTTACATATTGATCTTGCATGTGATGTATGTTTGAATACTTAGGTTGGTGTAGATAGTTCTGCATGGTTATGGCTATGGGTGGCAGAATTTTTAGCTTCGGTGTTTTAATTTCTGAAAACAACCTATAAGGAATTAAAATAAATGGTTAACATATGAATTAAAGATATATGTGTCACGGATTTTTACCCGCTGGAATCATTCAATTTGAAGTCCATATGAGGTAGATATGGTCTGATTAGTAGTCAAAGGTCAGAAAATGGGTCATCAGGGAAGAATATGTTAGAATAGCTTCGGTATTTTAATTTCTGGGAATTATCTGTAGGGAATTAAAATAAATGGTTAACATAAGAATTAAAGATATATGTGTCACGGATTTTTACCCACTGGAATCATTCCATTTGGAGTCCATATGAGGTAGATATGCTTTGATTAGTAGGCAAAGGTCAGAAAATGGTTCATCAGGGAAGATTATGTTAGGATAGCTTCGGTATTTTAATTTCTGGGAATTATCCTTTGGGAATTAAAATACATTGTTAGCATAATAATTAAAGATATATGTGTCACAGATTTTTAGCCACTGGAATCATTCAATTTGGAGTCCATAAGAGGAAGATATGAGCCGATTAGTAGTCAAAGGTCAGAAAATGGGTCATCAGGAAAGAATATGTTAGGATAGCTTCGGTATTTTAATTGCTGGGAATTATATGTTGGGAATTAAAATAAATGGTTAACATAAGAATTAAAGATATGTGTGTAACGGATTTGTAGCGACTGGAATCACTCAATTTGGAGTCCATATAAGGTAGATATCGACCGATTAGTAAGCAATGGTCAGAAAATGGTTAATCAGGGAAGAATATGTTAGGATAGCTTCGGTGTTTTATTTTCTGGGAAACTTCTACAAGGAATTAAAATAAATGGGTAACATATGAATTATATATATATATATGTGTCACGGATGTTTAGCCATTGGAATCACTTAATTTGGAATTCTTATGAGAGAGATATGGACAGATTAGTAGGTAGAGGTTAGAACCTATCCGAGAAGAAATAACCTGTATATTGAGGGAGTAATATCACCTTGATTTCTTAATCTTTTGCTACAATGTTCAACATAATAGTTTTAGATAATTGTTTTATCTTGAGATTGACACCAAGATCACCTACATCGGAGTTATATTGAGGGAGTTATGCTTTGATTAGTAAGAGAAGGTTAGATAGGATGAAAACTGGCATCAAGAAAATAAAGAAATAAAATTAATATTTAAAAAAGAAGACGAATCTTATAAATCACTAGTATATGCCATAGCCATTGCCATTGTATGAACTTCTTACCATCTTAAGTGTGAAATTTTGACATGGAAATATTTTATAAAGTGATATTTGAAATGGTTATGTTCATGGCATGATTACCAATGATTTTTGGTAATAAATATATTTTGATGAACATACTTGTTATTGAAAGCATATTTTTGGCTATCATTGTGAAAAGAAAAGAAATGAGCATGGTCACATGGAAATCTGTGTGGTGCACCAGTAGGGGACGCCCTACCAACGGTTATGATCATGATAATGAGAAAAGAAATAGAAAGTGGGCCATGTCGGACGGAGCGAGAAAAGCCCGTACAGGAGAGTAGAGGATACTCACCCTGACCGGGGTAGCTTGAGATGAGAATAAGTTGATGGCCATCATATGATATTTTGAAAATAGTTAATCATGTCATACATATCATTATAGTATGATTCTTATGTGCATAGATATAATGCATTCATGTGACCAAAGATATTTTCTGTAGTTTATACAGCTGAACATGACGTGATGAGCTTTACTGATGATAATTTATTGTTGAACTTACTGGGATTTAATTCTCACTATATTTCCATATCATGTTCAGAAAATTATTTATGCATCTTTTGTTTCTAAGGCTCTGGCTTTTAGTGCACATTGGATCGAGTTACTTTATGTTGGGCAGATTTCAGAATCAAATAAGATGTTTGTAGTCGAGTTGACTCAGATCCCAGTGAAGGTGCAATCACCCGCACCTGTATCTCCGGAATTGGTCAACCAAAATAAACAAGATGTAAATATTTATGTGTTTGATATGTTATACGTATGTTTTGATTAATGACATGTATGTGAACTCAATATTGTATTAATAATAAAGGAAAAAAAAAGTTGTTACAATGAACTAAGACTTTATCAAACTTGGTTGGTTTTTATCAAGAATATGATTATTATGGCCAAAGGCATGTATATTTGAACTTCTACTTTTAGAGTATTGCAATTGATGCAAATTGATGGCTTACATTTGGTATCAATTGAATGTGTCATACATGATGTTCATATTTCTCATAATGTTCTACGTAGTTTTCGTCATTATTAGCACACTTGAATTTTTCTGTGGATTATAGAATTGTTCATTTGTGAGAAAAGTAACATTGTTGAGAACAAATAAATGAATAAAAAGAAGCAAACTAGGTACAGTATACATGTTAAGATTTTGACGATTTTGAATGCACTATTAGAAAAAGCCTGTTTAGAGATGAAATTTTTTTTGTCTCTAACGTATTTAGAGACGAAATCAGAGACAGAAATAATACCTCTATAAAAATGCAGTTGCTAAAATTTAGAGACAGAATTTATATTCCGTCTCTAATTAGAGACGGAATATTTCTGTCTCTAAAATAATATATCCGTCTCTAATTGTTGTTAGAAAATTCGTCTCTGCAGAGAAGGAATATTCCGTCTCTGCACTCAGAGACGAAATTATTTCCGTCTCTGAGTCCAGAGACGGAATATTCTGTCTCTGTCCGTCGCTGGAGTCAGAGATGGATTATTCCGTCTCTGACTCAGATACGGAATCAGAGACAGAATATTTCGTCTCTGATTCCAGAGACGAATTATTCGTCTCTCATTTTAGAGACAGAATATTCCATCTCTAATATCAGAGACAGAAATAATTCTATCTCTAATATCAGTAATAAATAAATAAAATAATTTTAAAAATCTCAAACCCATTAACCAGCAACCAATATAAACCAACAACCAAAAACCAAACATTTCAGGCAGAAATATCAACATAAATTTTAAATAATGGCAAACTTGTTATCATCCAAAACCATATCAACATAAATTTTTAATAATCCCATACCTATTATCATATAAATAATTACATGAAATGAAAATATCATCAATCAAACACTTTTGCATCAAAATTACATAACACAGTCATAAATAACACAAACTATCATGATCCATCAGCATTATTATTTTGCTCATTGTTATTATTCTCTTCTTCTCTAGGTGGAGACGAGGGCATTCTTATACTACCATCTATCATGAGGCGCCGAAACATTTGATCCCATTCTTCAACCTTTTGCTTTAACATAAAATTTTCATCTTCACTCTATTTGAGTCGTGCAGATAAAGCCTCAATTTTTGCATTCATAACAGAAGAGGAACTTGCTGAGACTTCATCAGAAGCGGAAGACCTAGAAAAGGAAGTTGTTGCAAATACATTATGTGCTTGAGATCCCAGTCCATATATCCGTCCTTTATTGTTCATGCCACCAACTACATCCAAATAAACAACATTGTTTGAATGTTGGGCAAAGTGTTGATTAGAACCCTCATCTCTCTGAGATTCGGACTGTCTCTCAACTATTTTTGTTCGATACATTTCCTGAAAAAATAAAATGATTAAACAAAATAAATATTTGTAAAGAAATGAAAATAAAAGAGTAGTGACTACGTACAACAATTCTTCCTTGCTGGTCGTTGAACTACCTCGACGGCTTCCCTTTGGGCCGGTGAAGTCGCTCATACAACTCAAAACATGTGGGTTCTTTATTCATTTACACCCTCTAAAATAATAAAAAGTTAAGTAATATTGAAGTAAGAACTTAAATCAATATATATTTGATAGAAATTACTCACTATTCTTTTGGCATGCTCTCGTACAGATATAGACCCTCCACTATGTACATTAAGTCCTACTTTGGAAAGTCTATTTTGTTTATTTTTTCTGGCTTTATCTTGCCAGTCTTCACTATCCCATTCAACCATTAACTGTTGTAGCTTCTCTGGTGGAATCCAAGCACCCTTGTCCTCACCACTACATACCTTAAACAATGCATTCTTTAGGGCTGTTGATCCCCTACTGTCAAATGACCTTTTAATATTGTGCTCATCATTGTCCAACCACTTAAAATTTGCCTAAACAAAGAAAGTAAACAAATTAACATAACATTCCCACATTTTAAAAAAAGATATCAATAAATATGATAGGAAATGTTACATATTACCTTGAACTCCTCGAACCACATTTGAATGGTATTGTTGTCCACTTTTTCTCAACTATACCAAGCACCTTCAAATTTTTTCTTGAAAATCGTTGTGATGACACCTCTTATTAAGATATCAGGATAAAAGCTGAAAGTATAGATATCAATTTAAATAAATATACTAACAAAACACACACACACACACACACACACACATTACTTATGTGTTCCCAGATGCAGATCTAACCCAAATTTGACCATCTATGTCCCTTGTTCCCCACTGAATAGTCTGTGGTGTGAAAGGAACTGGCTCAACATTTGGACATGTGAATGGATTAGGAGATGGGGCACGTATGGTATGTGTAGGTGGGATAGGAGCAACTGTACTAGAAAGATGAGGAGATGAGGCACTGGAATGCGCTACTTATGAATGGGAAGTCTAGGAAAAGGGAGATGAAGTAGGTGTATGTCCAGTGTGGATCTAGTCAAGGTGAGCTATGTCAGCAACAGGTGATGTGTCTGGCTGTGTATATGGCTGAGAGATAACTCGTCCTCGCCCTCTACTTCTACCCCTTCCTCTACCTGTCATCTATAGTAAAAAAGATAATCATCTATTTCAATTAAATTTGATGACAATTTAATAATAAAAAATACAAATAATTACAAATGACAATGATAACAAAACTCATAACCATACTACCATAGATTTATAACCTACTTCAAAAATACATAATATATGATCTACATAATACACTCAGTAAAATGAAGAAACCTAACAATACCTAAATATCTTTATCATTATCATTTTCTTCCTCTTCTTCATCTTCCTATTCTCTTTCTTCCCCAGTATCTTCTTCATCTATATCTTCTATTTCAATATCTATATCTGTATGTACTTCATGTAGGTTCAAAGAAGAACCATATACTTCATCCACAAGGCCTTCAATATCAACAAGACTCTGCTCGAGATTGTCATTTGTAACTATTACAGGTGATTGCATTGATGACTCTTCTTGGTATGGAGCATCACTTTCAGGCATTTTAGTTTCTATTGCGGTTTGTATTGTGGTTCGTGCCTTAATTTTGATCATTACTAACCAATCACGTTGTCCTTCAGGATATTGTGTATAATATACTTGTGTTGCTTGTTGTACAAATATAAAAGGATCATAATTTTTATATCTCCTGGATGTTCTAACCTCAACAATCCCATAGTTGTCTACCTTTGTTCCATAATTTAAGGTGGGATCAAACCAATCACATTTGAATAGAACTAACATCTTTATAGGCCATCCTGTATAGTGTACTTTAATAATGTTTGTTAAAACCCCATAATAATTATTTTATGTTGTTTCATCCGTACCACCTGGACAACATACACCGAAAATTTTTGTACCCATACCTTGGCCATGATCTTTTGTATTAAATTTATAACC
Organism: Gleditsia sinensis; assembly: GCA_037074535.1. NCBI lineage: Eukaryota > Viridiplantae > Streptophyta > Magnoliopsida > Fabales > Fabaceae > Gleditsia > Gleditsia sinensis. The sequence goes on from CM073469.1 coordinate 49,936,851, forward strand.
ATTTACATAATATGATGGCCATTTGTTGGCTTTTCTTTGAGGACCCCATGCCAAACTCTTTAGAAAGGCATCTGCAACATTATTATTTAACACCTAGTCATCAAATATTTAAGTCAGTCTCACATAAGAAGCAAAATGTTAGAAAATAAGGAATTAAGAAGAATTCATGCAACATACGTATTCTTTAAACCAAACAGGAAACATTGTGGAGATTTGTTTATCTACTTCCGAGTCACTCATCCCACATTCTTGTAACATATTAGTATATGTGCTACATTTAGAAAATATGTCAGAACAATTTATAGTGATATATATATTTATATAACGCTTAAATGAGCATTTTATATACTTACATTAAAAATGGCTCCACTTCATGACAATTTAGAAGAACTTATAAATGTGCGGTTTGAAAGTCCCTTTCTTCTAACATGAAGGATATGCATCTTCCGGTTGGATGACCAGGATAATTAAAGATAGAAAGCGGTGGTCTATTTGAACAACCTTGACCTCCATCATTTTTTCGTGGTACTTGAGTCCTTCTACATGGAACATCAGGTGGATAATAGTAGGATGCAAATATAGAGGTTTCTTCTACCAAATAAACTTTACAAATTGATCCTTCAACTGCAGCTGTGTTCTTCACCTTGTCTTTTAGTGTGTGAATAAACCTAATACACTTAATTGATACATTTAATACTATGAATATGATTCCATAATTTAAAAAAAAAACAAAAAGGATACATAACTCTACTTTTCAAATAGATACATCCATCGATATTGCACTGGACCTCTAACCCTTGCTTCGTATGGCAAATGAATTGGAAGGTGTTCTATTGAGTCAAAAAAACTTGGAGGAAAAATTTGTTCTAATTTGCAAAGAATGACTGGAATATTTTGCTGCATCACATGTAAAGTATCCTCTCGCAACAATGGGGAAGTCAATTCTCGAAAGAATTGACTAAATTCTGTGAGTGTATTCCAAATAGTCTTTAGTAATACTTTGAATGCAATTGGGAGCAAGCATTGCATAAACACATGATGATCATGACTTTTCATACCAAATAAATTTGCTTCTCTCATGTCAACACACCTTGATAATGTAGAGGCATATCCGTCTAGCAGTTTCAATTTTTTGACCCATTCACACACAGCTAATCTTTGTTGCTTAGTTAATGTGTATTTTTCTTTGGGTTTAATTAGCTTGCCATCTCTTCCATCCTGCAACTCTAATTCATTCCGTCTACAAATTTCCGCTAAGTCGAGCCTTGCATTAAAATTTTCTTTTGTCTTACCTTTAGTGTCCATCACTGTGTATAAAATATTCAAGAAGACATTTCTCTCAATATGCATAATATCTAGATTGTGTGGAAGAAGATTTGTTTTCTAATATGGTAACTCCCAAAATATAGATTGCTTCGTCCAGTTGTGAAAAACTCCATACGTTGGGATATTATCATATGTCTCTTTAGTTATGCTAGGCATATATGTCTAACCCTTTCCAACACTTCTTCACCTATTAACCGAGGCGGAGGTAAAGATGTTTCAGTATGTCTCTTCCGAAAAGAATTCTTATTCCTTCTGTAACTATGATCAAGTGGCAAGAATTGTCTATGACAATCAAAGAAAGATGTCTTCCAATTATGTTGAAAGGTGAATGCCTTTGAACACTCCATACATATTGGACAAGCAAGTTTTCCCATTGTCATCTAACCTGAAAGCATCCCATATGCAGGAAAGTCATTAATGCTCCACAACAAACAAGCTTTCATATTAAAGTTCTGTTTTAGTGAGGTCATTTATAAGTGGTTGTAAATACACTAGGGATTATAATGGTAAAAAACAAGAACTCTCTTCTCATGCACATCCAAGGGGGAAGATTGTAAGGGGTAACAATAACTAGCCAACATGAATAAGTCCAACTAGTTTTATCAAATGAAGTAAATCCATCAGCACACAAACCTAACCTCACATTTCGAGGGTCCATTGCAAATTCAGGATATTTTTCATCGAATTTTTTCCAGGTTTCGCCATCAAATGGATGAGACAAAGAGCCTGTCACCCTCACAGTTTCCCGATGCCATCTTATTTGACTTGCAGTTTGCATTGACGAATAAAGTCTTTGCAGCCTTGGAATAAGTGGAAAATACCACATTTTTTTTTACTGGAAGCTCTCTTGCTTTGCCATTTCTGATGACCCTTTTGTAACGCTCTTCACCACAAAATTTACAATGACGAAGCTCCTTATCAAGAGAACTATGATAAATCATGCATCTGTTTCGACAACATTGAATTTTTATACAATCTAATCCTAATTGCTCCATTGATTTCTTTGCACAGTAGAGATTTTTAGGCATATGATTTTTATTTGGTAATGAATTTCCCATAAATTGTACCCACCAATTGAAATAATTCTCAGATATGTTGAAGTCAGACTTGATGCCCAAAGCTTCCACTGCAGCTGACAATTCAGAATAATTTTGACAACTGTCATACAAAAGAGCATGCGCAGCTTCTAACATTAAAAAAAATTTGGGCTTCTAGGTTAGGATCTTCATCCCTCTGTTCGCAATGAGCAAAACCTTGTTACTCTATATAATTACCAATAGATGGCCCAACAGCATCCATTACCATCTGTTTCTAATCATTGAAGCATGCCTGAAAGTCACTACTTCCATAATATGAGTTTTTTGAAACCATTAGTGGAAAGAGAGGTCTTGATTCATCATGGTTGGTCCAATAATAATAATTACTCATAAATTTCTTCATACAAAGTTGGGTTTTCACTTCATTAATTGAACAATACTTCTGACACTTGCATTTTTTACAAGGAAACCTCAACTTTCTTACACTTTTAAAATGATCTTGACTACAAGCAAACTCTATAAACTCAACAACTCCTGCCATAAACTCATCTGTAACTGTTCTCTTATTAGGACCCACCCTATTATCCATCCACTTACGATGTTCAGGAACTTCCATCCTATTTTTAGGCATACATGAATCAAAACAAATAGCTTAATTCAATATAGCACAAATTATAATAACATGTTGAACCAATACCAACATCAAATGCATAATGTGAATAGAAATAAATTTTTTGGTTAACAAACCTCCATTTCTTAATTCTTCATCCTCATACAAGTATACATCATTTAAATCTTGGCCATAACAGTAATATTCCAGCCATTCTATGCCAAATTAATACCCATTCAAAGCATATTTTCTAACACAAAATACATGGTTTACATGCATCTAGATAAAACCCACCTATGGTCAGCAACTACAAAACTAAAATACAATAATTTTTTTTGAAGTTCTAAAGTTAGAATCTTACTTAAATCATACAGATTTTAGGGTGTTTTCAAAAGGAAATCATTGTTAAACCTACTTAAGATATATTTTTTACAGCTTGCTTGGCTAGTTTTCACCTTGCTTCTCCTTCCTCCCTTAGATATGGCGTGGAGTTCTTCTCCTCACTCTCACTGTTCTAGCACTTTTTCATGGTAGAGAAGATGAGTTTAGAGACTCAAAGATAACAAATAACTAACAAGACATTAGAAGTCACCTCTTAACTATTTATCATTGAACATCCGGAACTATAGGTTTAACTGGACTATATATTCATAGGATATCATAGGCCCTATCAAACACATACAAAATATACAGACATTTCCTAACTATCTATATTCACATATATTCTCCTAGCTCTATCAAATAAATACAAAGCATACAAGTTAACATTATGCATATTTCTCAAGATCAGTATTCTCAATCATGAATATATGCTAATTCAACAAGTAAACTGTCATTATGAATATATGCTAATTCAACTTCAGTATTCTCAATCAAATGAACAAGTAAGTAAGTGATAATGTTTGGGACATTAGGAATATCTTGTAGCTCATAAACATTACCAAAATATTAGGCATTAGATGAGGGAATAATAGTAGGAATAAATGAAGAGATAGAAGAAGACAAATAAGGAACAAAATTAAGTGTTTGGGCCTTAGAAAAAGGAAAAACCAACACAAAAATTTACCACCCCTCAAAGAACCAACACAAACAAAAGAAAAGAAGCAAAATGGGTGACATTATAAAGAATAATCCTATGCAAACAATAGAGGAAAAACCAACATTGACAATTCACTGCCCAATTATAAGCTTTCATCTTTAACAAGAACATTAACATTTAATATTTAACCTGGCTTCATTTTCACCTAACCACAAGCCCAACTACAAAATTTAAATACCGTAGAATATGTGATGATATCTCAGTTATTTGATTGCCAAAGCTAGAATACCAACTAATACATTCATTCATTCATTGGTTATGTATGTGTACAAAAACTGATACACAAAATAATTATTAGGAAATTTATCTCATTCATTCATTCATTGATGATATCTCAATTAGTTTCACTCATCAACAAGAAAATGTCACCTCCCTTGGGCTTAAAAGAGTACAATTAATCCTAAAAGAACCTACGACTATTTGCCAGATAATTATTAGGAAATTTACTATGGGTCATCATTTATGGTTCATTCACCTCTGACACTTAATAAAAGTAGAAAACAAAATTATGCATACTAGAGAAAAAAGCCCCTTTCTAGACTCCTATGAAGGATCCAGTGAGTTTGAAGGGAAACTTCGGTAGCACTCATTGTATGCAAGCGACTCAAAATTCAGATATTTCAATCTCTCTTGGAGTCACTCAATGTAAAATAAATTTTCTTGAGCTAACTCTTAAAAGTGTGTCAGTCTTATGAAAGTAACCATGAGAGTGTTAGTTTTGTTTTAAGATGTCATATACTAAGGCTTGTTCAGCTGTAACTCAAGATTTAAAATGAGAGAACATTCTTTCTCTTAAACATGCCTTTTTTTTCTCTTCCTAAAAACTTAAAAGATCTTTAATAAATACATGAGAATCCTGACTATGATCCCAAAGAGTATTAGTTCAAATATCCATATCTATTATAAAAAAATAAATTCATTATCATTTTACTCTCAACTGTTTAAAAAATATATCAATTTAATTCATGACATTAGATTTCTTAAGAAAATTTTAATAGATATAGCTTGTTAAAACTCATCAAAGTCAAACACACCAAATTTAAATAAAATTGAGGACAAAGTCTCAATTTATAGAAAGCTTACCATAATGTTATTAAAATTCGATGAGTTTTTTCATATGGGTTTTAATAGCTTACATTCGCAATTGACATTTGAAGATGGACAAAGTCTACATGACAACTCTATTGCCATCTAACCAAATGATGTTGGGGCATAATGTATTGTTTAAAAAGTTATGACAAAAATAATAAAATATATCTTCATATGACTAAATTAATTACATCAGTTTGAGAGATCAAAATGATAGCTTACTAAAAAAAGAGAATTATTGTTTTGATCCTTGGAATTTTTTTTTCCAATTTAATTCCTTAAAATATTTTTTTTTGCAGTTACCTATCCAAAAACAGAAATTTGATACAAGCACACCAATATGCAACTGCAGTCTGAGATACATGTATGCTCTCCCCCTTGCTATCTGCCTGTATATCCAAATAAATGTAAAGACCTTTAACCTCTCAATCCAATATACTAGCATATTGGTTCTTCAAATTTCAAACTCAAGAAACTTTCTAAAGTACAAGGCACTAAAGATTGGGCATTCTTCATACAACAAAGAGAAGTCTAGACCTAGAGATTTGAACTTAATCTCCCATCTAAATTATTTCTTTGGTCACATTGGCTCTGTAGCTTATGCTTATAGATGCACATAGAAGCTCTAAAGGATGAACTTTCAAGACTATGATAAAGGATTACACAATTGAACTGAAAAACCAATTCCCTAGTGTGCTATCAAAAGAAAATTTGGTTAAGAAGTCCCGTTTTAAGCATAAAAGTTTAATTAATTATCCTATAATTCTCTATGTTGAGAATATACTTATCAAAATGCCTCCAAGGACAGTAGAATTATTGTCACTTTTAGCTCCATCCTTGATTTTGTTTTCTCCACCTTTCCTATCCTATGGCCGAAATTCCAACTTTTGGCCTAGAACTGATAGTTAATATGTATAGTTTAGCAAACAAGCCAATAAGTAATTACTAACACATCAAGACTATTATAAACGATTACACAATTGAACTGAAAAACCAATTCCCTAGTGTGCTGTCAAAAGAAAAGTTGGCTAAGAAGTCTGGTTTTAAGCATAAAAGTTTAATTAATTATCCTATAATTCTCTATGATGAGAATATACTTATCAAAATGCCTCCAAGGGCAGTAGAATTATTGTCACTTTTAGCTCTATCCCTGATTTTTTAATAGTTGAAGTAAAAATGGGTAGCTTGTGTGCTTTGCCATAATAACATGCCTTACAGAAATCAGAAGCAATTTTATTATTTGTAGAAATATTACATTGACCAATTAGAAACCACAAGAAATAATTTATATTTCATACCAATAGAATGGTCACAAGGTCAATCAACCTATTAATAGGATCATTTAGAAAATAGCCTTTTTCTATCTTGTAATTTATAAGTTCAGTTGTCTATATTGTTAAGAAAAAAAATGAGTGGGTATTCTGCTTCTTCTTCTTTTTTAATATTTGAATCCAAATTTGAAACATATATTTACTATTTGAACCCTATCCAAATTCAAGTTTTCCACTTACTATACTGCTCAAAATATTCAATAATCAAAATGCCTAACATATTCAAAAATTTACATAAAAATCAAGGGTAATGGTTATCAAGTAGAAAGTTTAAGTATAAAGTAGAGATATATCTAAAATATCCGGTTTACATATTCACATTTTAAAATACAATTTATAAATTTTTTTTGAAGTTTTAATATTTTAATATTTTTATTTACTCTAAATATGTATGAGAATATTAATCTAACATAAAAAGTAAGTAATAAGTATAGTTTAAAACACATAATTGAACTTATTTCATATATAACTATTAACATTTATTACAATAATTAAATCAAGTTTAGAAGAGTGTACATTACTACAGATGATTAATTTGAAGTTGAAAATTGAGAATAACCCAAAAGCAGCAATAAAGTATTTTACGTACTATTTGCAAGTTCTCAAAACATCCATCAAATTTATGTATGAATTCCATAAATGAGAAATTACAAAAATGGCATTATGCTTTTTTATTTGAAGAGTCAAGATTCAAAATACAGTAGCAGGAACAAAATGTCATTTTCTTGGTCATTAGCCAAAATAAAAGTTGGAATATTTCATTAATCAAAATGTCAGCATGATCCGTCTATCCATGATGCAATTACATGCCAAAATGAACTGTCATTTAAGTACACATCCAGAGATCAAAATGAGAAAATCAGGAACATGATCCTAATAGTAGCTTGACTTAAAATCCAAAAGAGACATCATAATTACATGAGTAAATCTCAAAACTATATTATTATGGGCTTAATTCCTCTTCAACAAAATAATCATTTATTAGTATTATTCAACTGTTTTAAAATGAACAAATGGTAGTTACCATTTTCTTCATTATACTCATCATAATTTTAACCAAAAAAGAAAAAGAAAAGCACTTATAATCATTCCCGCATTGTTTTGTGGTTGTATTTCTATCATTCTATGAAAATTTAAACTGATTCCTATAGGACTATATCTAATTTGTCAACACAAGATAATCTTTGTAATGCTCCATTGTTATAATGGATGGTGTTGACTTAGTCCTATTTATCATTTGACCCATTGGACGCTTACATTTGATTAAGCAGCCCACTCAAAATTGTAATTTAACTCATAAAATTGTACAACTTTATAACTATTTTGTTGGAGGAAAAATGAAGCCCAGTTTTACATTGTTCTAAACCAGCCTATTAGAGTTTTCTTCTGCAAACCAAACCCCAGAAGCCAACAATTCTACCATAAATCCTCATGCAAAATTTGGTTCTTCCTAATGCTTAAATGTAACATCCCTAATTTTCTTTCTTTTATTGATAAAAGTACATATAAATTTAATTAAGGAAATAAAATTTATTAGACAATATTTTAGATATCTAAGGAAATATAATCCTTAGAAATTCTTCACCTTATATATAAGCATAGAAAACGTTTCTAACATTAAGAGAACAAATAAAGAGGAAAAACCTAATAGGAAAAAAAATTTAGAAATAACATACTAAAGAGATGCATAATTCTTGGATAAGGAAGATAAATTTTTAGAGACAAATAAAGGTCTTAAAATTTCAAGAACATTGGATTAGGGTAATTTTTTCTAATTCAAAAACTAGAGTTACTAAGTTTAAAATCTTTACCCATACATTGGGCTTTTACCTATGGACACTTCATATAGAGTTTTTCCATTTCATATAAGTTTCTAGCAAATCCATTGGATAACCTAAGCAAGAACTAAAACATAGACTTGGACTAAGATATAGTAATTGGACCAATAGCCCAAAAATTATGAAAATGTCACCAAGCCCTCCAAGAAAGGTATAATTTTATCCAAAGCAAAGAAAATGGGTAGGAATAAGCCCAAATCCAAGAGGAAAAATAAAATAAAATAAATTAGGTGATGATATAATAATTTAATAATAATAAAGATTAGGTTACATGGCATTAAGACAAAAATTTAGCAAGTGGTGTGATTCTACATTCATAATTTTGGCAAGTGGCATAATAATACAAGGCTTTAGGACAAAAACATCTATATCCTACACTCATAATTTTAGCAAGTGGGATGATAATACATGGCATTAGGATAAAAAATTCTTATCCCACACAAATAATATCAACCAAATAATGGAGATTCAAGGGCTAGAAATTTGCCACCTAAAATGGCAAACCTATCATACTTGTTTAAGACAAAAGAAAAATGAAATGAATCCCTAAATCAAAGGGACCTTGTCCTATATCTTAAGAACATATTATCATAATTTTCAAAATACAAATCTCCTTTTCATATGCATATCTTGACTAAGGAAGAGGAAGACAAGAACATAAGTTGTTTGTTTTCTAAAAAATTCAACCAAGTGTAATCTAATTGTGATAAGGTAGACCCATGATCATGAAAGGTAAATTATTTGGTGGTCTATATAAGAATACCCACCCTTACAACATTAGAATTTCATCCAAGTGAGGGAGAGAAAAAAATAGAAGCAAGGTAAAGTGAGGAAAGGAGAGGAAGAAAGGAAGAAAGAGGAAGGAGAAGTCTAGGGGACTAAGTGCTCCAAGTAAGTTTAACAATATTTCTTTTTGACGAAAACTTTTGAAACTTATAATATTTATATGAGATTTTGATCTTAGAACTTTGATGATTGGTCATGGATGTTGCTATGTCATGTTACATATTGATCTTGCATGTGATGTATATTTGAATACTTAGGCTGGTATAGAAAGTTCTGCATAGGTATGGATATGGGTGGCAAACTTTTAAGCTTCTGTGTTTTAATTTTTGGGAATTATATGTAGGGAATTAAAATCAATTATTAACATAAGAATTATAGCTATGTGTCTCACAGATGTTTAGCCACTAGAATCATTCAATTTGGAGTCCATATGAGGAAGATATGAGCCGATTAGTAGTCAAAGGTCAGTAAATGGTTCATCAGGGAAGAATATGTTAGGATAGCTTCTGTATTTTAATTTCTAGGAATTATCTGTATGGAATTAAAATAAATGGTTAACATAAGAATTATAGATATGTGTGTCACAGATTTTTAGCCACTGGAATCACTCAAGTTGGAGTCCATATGAGGTAGATATGGTCCGAGTAATAAGCAATGGCAGAAAATGGTTAATCAAGGAAGAATATGTTAGGATAGCTTCGGTGTTTTAATTTTTGGGAACATTCTATAAGGAATTAAAATAAATATTTAACATATGAATTATAGATATATGTGTTACGGATTTTTATCCATTGGAATCACTTAATGTGCAATTCTTATGAGGGAGATATGGACAGATTAGTAGATAGAGGTCAAAACCTATCTGAAAAGAAATAACCTGTACATTTAGGGAGCAATATCACCTTGATTTCCTAATATTTTGCTACAATGTTCAACATAATAGTTTTAGATAATTGTTTTATCTTAAAATTGACACCAAGATCACCTACATCAGAGTTACATTGAGGAAGTTATGCTCTGATTAATAAGAGAAATTTAGATAGGATAAAAAACTGCATCAAGAAAATAAAAAAATAAAATTAATATTTAAAAAAGAAGATGAATCTTATAAATGAAAATAATAAATGACTAGTATAGCCATAGCCATTGCCATTGTATGAACTTCTTACCATCTTAAGTTTGGAATTCTGACATGAAAATATTTTATAAAGTGATATTTGAAATGGTTATGTTCATTGCATGATTACCAATGATTTTTGGTAATAGTTATATTTTGATGAACATACTTGTTATTGAAAGCATATTTTTGGCTATCATTGTGAAAAGAAAAGAAATGAGCACGGTCACATGGCAATCCGTGTGGTGCACCAGTAGGGGACGCCCTACCAATGGTTATGATCATGTTAATGAGAAAAGAAAGAGAAAGTGGGCCATGTCACCCTGACCAGGGTAGCTTGATATGAGAATAAATTGATAGTCATCATATGATATTCTAAAAATAGTTAACCCTGTCATACATGTTATTATTGTACGATTCTCATGTAGATAGATATAGTGCATTCATGTGACCAAAGTTATTTTCTTTAGTTTATACAGCTGAACATGACGTGATGAGCTATATTGATGATGATTTATTGTTGAACTTACTGGGATTTAATTCTCACTATATTTCTATATCATGTTCAGAAAATTAGTTATGCAGATTTTTGTATAGCTCTGGCTTTTAGTGCACGTTGGATCGAGTACTTTATGTTGGGCAGATCACAGAAACAAATAAAATGTTTGTGGTTGAGTTGGCTTAGATCCCAGTGAAGGTGCAACCACCCGGACCTGTATCTCCGGAATTGGTCAATCAGAATAAATAAGATGTAGATTTTTATGTGTTTGATATGTTGTACGTATGTTTTGATTAATGACATGTATGTAAACTCTGTATTGTATAAATTAAATAAATATTATATTGAGTTAAGTTGTAATGAGGTAATAACTTCATGGTATTTTTTTAAAAAAAAAGTTGTTACATAATTGGTATCAGAGCAGGTCGATCCTAGATGGCCAGTGGGTGGATGGTTATCTGAATCGATCTTATAGTGTCTTGAGTATGTTGTGGTTGTGCTGTGTAGGGGATCAATGATTCATATAGGTAAGAAATTACTAGTATTTCCTATCTATATGCCGAGGTGGTGTTATGACTGCTATTAAATATTTTTGAACTAACTATTGGGGTTGATCACCTCAATAGCAGCATAACTTTGTTTTTTGCCACAGTAGGAAATGGCACCACCAAGGAGGAATCCAATAACCAATGCTGAGGAAACCCTGCACAACCTGGCCACGGCAATTCGAGACCTAGTCATGACCCCCAACCAAATTTTACAATATCTCCAGAATGCTAATAACCCAAATGGTGAAAATGGTGCTGACAATCGGATGGCTGGAAAAGATAATGGCATATCTGAGTTCTTGAGGACTAGACCACCTTGTTTCCAAGGTGGCTATGACCCAACGGTAGCCGAAAGGTGGATAAGGGAATTAGAGAAAATCTTTGAAGTGATGGGCTGTACTGAAGAGCAGCAAGTTATTTTTGCTGCATATATGTTAAAGGATGAAGCAGAATACTGGTGGCGTGGAGTTAGAGAACTTTTAGCTCATCAGGGAAGACAGATCACCTGGCAAGTGTTCAAGGACATTTTTTTTGAAAAGTACTTTCCAAGTACTGTACGGGCAGAGAAAGAGATCGAATTTCTCCAACTCAGGCAAGGCAACATGGCAGTGGATTAGTATATCACAAGGTTCGAGGAGCTATCTAAGTTCTCCTCTTATCTGCGATATAACCCAGATGAAGCATGGAAGGCGGTTAAGTTTGAAGCGGGACTAAACCCGGAAATAAAGAATGATGTTATAGCTATGGAGATCAGGGAGTTTATACCTCTGATAAATAAATGCAGACTCCTAGAAAAGAGTTTAAGGGCAGTGGAGGACGAGAAGCAAAGGCAAAACCTATGGAAGAGGAAGAAAAATTTTCCCAACCCTAGAAAGAACGTGAGAAGAAGTGGATATGGAGCTGGTAAGAGGCCATTGACTGCGGGTCCTAGACCTTTTCAACAAGACCTCGCCCCAATCAAGTGCGCTAAGTGTGGACACATGATGGTAACCGGCTATGCTACAGGGGACAAGATGTCTACTTCAATTGCGGACAGAAGAGAAATTTTGCGAGAAACTGCCCACAGAATGTGGGGAAGCAGCCAGAACAGAGGCCTCAAGTGAAAGGAAGGGTTTTCACCCTGAGCGGCCAAGAGGCAGCTCAATCTTTTAAAATGATTCAAGGTACATGCTATATCTATGGATTTGCTCTTATGGTGTTATTTGACTCTGGTGCTAGTCATTCATTTATATCGGATGAATGTATTAGGAAGTTTCAGTTTCCTATTTTTGAAATTCCTTATGAGTTATCCGTAGTAACCCCTACAGGGGAAAGGGTATTAACTTTCTCTGTATGTAAGGACTGTCAAGTCACCATCCAGGAAAAAACTTTTTCTGTAGACCTCGTCTGTTTACCTTTAAGAGGTATTGAGGTCATTCTAGGGTTAGACTGGATGTCTAGAAATCGAGTTTTACTGAATTGTCGTAATAAGACTATTGAATTTCTACCTCCTACTCTGAAAGAGGAGGTCCAGTTATTGATGATAAATGCCAATCAAGTTAATAGGGAGTTGAAGAATGGAGTACTTAGATACATTCTCTTGTATTTATCAAACCTAGAAGTCGAATCAAAGCTTGATGAAATCCCAATAGCCAACGAGTTTCCTGAAGTATTTCCATAAGATATTCCAGACTTACCTCCTAAGAGAGAGATAGAGTTCTCTATTGATCTCCTACCTGGGACAGGGCCTATCTCTATTGCACCATATCAAATGGCCTCGAAGGAACTACAAGAACTCAAGAAGCAGTTAGAGGAACTATTAGACAAGCAATTCATTAGACCGAGTGTATCACCTTGGGGAGCTCCTGTATTGTTTGTTAAGAAGAAAGATGGGAGCTTGAGACTATGCATAGATTACAGACAGTTGAATAAGGTGACTATAAAAAATAAGTACCCTCTCCCTAGGATAGATGACTTATTGGATCAACTGAAAGGAGCCTCCATTTTTTCTAAAATTGACTTGAGGTTAGGATATCATCAGATTAGGATTAAGGAGGAGGACGTACCAAAAACTACCTTCAGGACTAGGTATGGGCACTATGAGTTTCTCGTAATGCCCTTCAGGTTGACAAATGCACCTGTAATTTTCATGGATTACATGAATCGCATTTTTTGACCATACCTAGATCAATTTGTTGTAGTGTTCATTGATGACATTTTGATATATTCTAAGAGTGAGAAAGAACAAGAACAACATCTCCGAATCGTGCTGCAAGTGCTGAAAGAGAAAAAGTTATATGCCAAATTGGAGAAGTGTGAATTTTGGCTGTCAGAGGTGAAGTTTCTCGGACATGTCATCTCTAATAGTGGGGTAGCTGTAGATCCTAGTAAGACGGAAGCAGTGATTCAGTGGGAGAGACCAAAGACGGTTACGGAAGTCAGAAGTTTCTTGGGTTTTACAGGATACTACAGGAGGTTTATACAAAACTTCTCTCGTATAGCCTTGCCATTAACTAAATTGACCAGGAAGGGAAGTCTTTTCAAATAGACTGATCAATGTGAAGTTAGTTTTCAGGATCTTAAGACAAGACTGACCACTCCTCCAGTTTTAATTATTTCAGACCCCACAGGACATTTTGAAGTGTATAGTGATGCTTCAAAGAAAGGGCTAGGGTGTGTGCTAATGCAAGACAAGAGAGTAGTTGCTTACGCCTCTAGACAACTAAGACCCCACAAAGGAAACTATCCAACCCTTGATCTTGAATTGGCGGCAGTGGTGTTTGCTTTAAAGATTTGGCGACATTACTTATACGGAGCAACCTTTGAAGTATATTGCGATCACAAGAGTTTTAAATATCTCTTTGATCAAAAGGAGTTAAATATGAGGCAACGAAGATGGTTGGAATTTCTCAATGACTACAAGTTTGAGATAAAGTATCATCCAGGAAAGGCGAATGTTGTAGCTGATGCCTTAAGTAAAAAATCTCTACACATGGGCCAGATGATGTTGTATGAGATGCAAATGCTATAGGAGTTTTAGAATTTGAAGCTGGACACTACTTTTTCCTCAAAGAAGCTAACCATTAATGGTTTAAGTATAGAGTGTGACCTTAGAGCCCAGATCAAAGAGGCCCAAGTTCACAACCAATACTTACAAGATCATAAAGATCAAGGAAATTTTTCTATCATGGAAGATGGAGCAATCATGTATCAAGGAAGGATTTTTGTCCCTCAAGAACGAGAGTTGAGGACTAAAATCCTATAGGAAGCACATCAGAGTAAATATATTGTCCATCCTGGATGCACTAAAATGTTCCAGGACTTAAAGATGATGTATTGGTGGTCAGGGATGAAAAAGGATATTGCGGAGTTCGTGGCGAAATTTCTAATTTGTCAAAAGGTTAAGGTGGAGCATCAAAAGCTAGCGGGATTTCTACAACCTCTTGAGATCCTTAAATGGAAATGGAACAGTATCTCGATGGACTTTGTTGTGGGTTTACCTAAGACTTCAGTGGGACATGACTCTATCTGGGAAATAGTTGACAGAGTAACCAAATCTGCTCACTTTCTGCCCATAAAAATTAACTTTTCACTGGATAAATTGGCCTAATTGTACGTCTAGGAAATAGTTAGACTGCATGGGATTCCCTTAAATATTGTTTCTGATAGAGATTCGAGGCTCACGTCGAGGTTTTGGAAGGCGTTACAGGAAGATTTTGGTACTCAGTTACAGTTCAGTACTGCCTACCATCCTCAGACTGATGGGCAGATAGAATGGACCATTCAAACTCTAGAAGACATGTTAAGGGCCTGTGTGATAGAGCAAAGTAAAGGATGGGATAAGTACCTACCTTTAGTAGAGTTTGCTTATAATAATAGTTATCACTCCAGTATTAAGATGGCGCCCTACAAAGCTTTATACGGTAGGAAGTGCCGATCTCCACTATGTTGGTTTGAGGTAGGAGAAAAGAACTTGCTGGGTCCTAATCTAGTTCAACAAACTATTAAACAAATCAAGATGATACGAGATAAAATACTCACAGCTCAAAGTCGGCAAAAGAGTTACTATGATAAGAGACATAAACCTCTGGAGTTTGAGGAAAGGGACCATGTATTTCTAAAACTTTCTCCAAGCACTGGAGTTGGTAGGTCTCTCAAGACCAAAAAGCTAAATCCGCGATTTTTAGGACCCTACCAAATTCTGAAGAAAGTAGGGACGTTAGCATATCAAGTTGCTCTCCCACCTAATTTGTCCAACTTGCATAATGTTTTCCATGTATCACAGCTCCGAAAGTATCTTCTAGATTCCTCACATGTGATAAGAGATGAACCAATCCAAATAAAGGAGAACATGACATACCAGCTAGTACCAGCATCTATATTGGACACTGACGTGAAGCAATTGTGAAATAAAACTATTTCCCTAGTTAAGGTGTTATGGGAAGGTAACTCCAGAAAAAGCAACTTGGGAGTTAGAAGAAGTCATGAGGAAGAAATATCTGAAATTGTTCTTACTAGGTAATTTTTGAAATTTAGAGGACAAAATTTTTTTTAGGGGGAGAGAAATGTAACATCCCTAATTTTATTTCTTTTATTGATAAAAGTACATAAATATTTAATTAAAGAAATAAAATTTATTAGACAATATTTTATATATCAAAGGAAATATAATCCTTAGAAATTCTTCACCTTATGTATATGCATAGAAAATGTTTCTAACATTAAGAGAACAAATAAAGAGGGAAAACCTAATAGAAAAAAAAATTAGAAATAACATACTAAAGAGATGTAAAATTCTTGGATAAGGAAGATAAATTTTTAGAGATAAGTAAAGGTCTTAAAATTTCAAGAACATTGGATTAGGGTAATTTTTCCTAATTCAAGAAATAGAGTTACTAAGTTTAAAATCTTTACCCATACATTGGGATTTTACCTATGGACACTTCATATAGAGATTTTTCATTTCATATAAGTTTCTAGCAAACCCATTGGATAACCTAAGCAAAAAATAAAACATAGACTTGGACTAGGATATAGTAATTGGACCGATAACCCAAAAATTATAAAAATGTCACCAAGCCCTCCAAGAAAGGTATAATTTTATCCAAAGCAAAGAAAATGGGTAGGAATAAGCCCAAATCCAAGAGAAAAAATAAAATAAAATAAAATAGGTGATGATATAATAATGTAATAATAATAAAAATTAGGTTACACGGAATTAACACAAAAATTTAGCAAGTGGTGTGATTCTACATTCATAATTTTAGCAAGTGGACAAAAACATCTATATTCTACATTCATAATTTTAGCAAGTGGTATGATAATACATGGCATTAGGACAAAACATTCCTATCCCACACAAATAATATCAACCAAATAATGGAGATTCAAGGACTAGAAATTTGCCACCTAAAAAGGCAAACCTATTATACTTGTTTAAGATAAAAGAAAATGGAAACGAATCCCTAAATCAAAGGGACCTTATCCTATATCTTAAGAATATATTATCATAATTTTCAAAATACAAATCTCCTTTTCCTATGTATATCTTGACTAAGGAAGAGGAAGACAAGAACATAAGTTGTTTGTTTTCCAAAAAATTCAACCGAGTGTAATCTAATTGTGATAAGGTAGACACATGATCATGAAAGGTGAATTATTTGGTGGTCTATATAAGAAAACCCACCCTTACAACATTAGAATTTCGTCCAAGTGAGGGAGAGGAAAAAATAGAAGCAAGGTAGAGTGAGGAAAGGAGAGGAAGAAAGGAAGAAAGAGGAAGGAGAAGTCTAGGGGACTAAGTGCTCCAAGTAAGTTTAACAATATTTCTTTTTGAAGAAAACTTTTGAAACTTATAATAATTATATGAGATTTTGATCTTAGAACTTTGATGATTGTTCATGGATGTTGCTATGTCATGTTACATATTGATCTTGCATGTGATGTATGTTTGAATACTTAGGCTGGTATAGAAAGTTCTGCATAGGTATGGCTATGGGTGGCAAAATTTTAAGCTTGTGTGTTTTAATTTTTGAGAATTATATGTAGGGAATTAAAATAAATTATTAACATAAGAATTATAGCTATGTGTGTCACGGAGTTTAAACCACTGGAATCATTCAATTTGGAGTCCATATGAGGAAGATATGAGCCGATTAGTAGTCAAAGGTCAGAAAATGGTTCATCAGGGAAGAATATGTTAGGATAGCTTCTGTATTTTAATTTATGGAAATTATCTATATGAAATTAAAATAAATTACTAACATATGAATTAAAGCTATGTGTGTCACGGATTGTTAGCCACTGGAATCATTCAATTTGGAGTCCATATGAGAGAGATATGAGTCCATTAGTAGTCAAAGGTCAGAAAATGGTTCATCAGTGAAGAATATGTTAGGATAGCTTCTGTATTTTAATTTTTGAGAATTATCTGTATGAAATTAAAATAAATGGTTAACATAAGAATTATAGATATGTGTGTCACAGATTTTTAGCCATTGGAATCACTCAAGTGGGAGTCCATATGAGGTAGATATGGTCTGATTAGTAAGCAATGATCAGAAAATGGTTAATTAGGGAATAATATGTTATGATAGCTTCGGTGTTTTAATTTCTGGGAACGTTCTATAAGAAATTAAAATAAATATTTAACATATGAATTATAGATATATGTGTCACGGATTTTTAACCACTAGAATCCCTTAATTTGGAGTTCTTATGAGGGAGATATGCATAGATTAGTAGATAGAGGTCAGAACCTATCCGAAAAGAAATAAACTGTACATTTAGGGAGTAATATCACCTTGATTTCTTACTATTTCGCTACAATGTTCAACATAATATTTTTAGATAATTGTTGTATCTTGAAATTGACACCAAGATCACTTACATCAGAGTTAAATTGAGAGAGTTATGCTCTGATTAGTAAGAGAAGGTTAGATAGGATGAAAACCTGCATCAAGAAAATAAAGAAATAAATTTAATATTTAAAAAAGAAGATGAATCTTATAAATGAAAATAATAAATGACTAGTATAGCCATAGCCATTGCCATTGTATGAACTTCTTACCATTTTAAGTGTGAAATTCTGACATGGAAATATTTTATAAAGTGATATTTGAAATGGTTATGTTCATGGCATGATTACCAATGATTTACGGTAATAGTTATATTTTGATGAACATACTTGTTATTGAAAGCATATTTTTGGCTATCATTGTGAAAAGAAAAGAAATGAGCACAGTCACATGGCAATCCGTGTGGTGCACCAGTAGGGGACGCCCTACCAACGGTTATGATCATGTTAATGAGAAAAGAAAGAAAAAGTGGGCCATGTCGGACGGAGCGAGAAAAGCCCGTATCGAAGAGTAAAAAATACTCACCCTAACCAGAGTAGCTTGATATGAGAATAAATTGATAGTCATCATATGATATTCTGAAAATAGTTAACCCTGTCATACATGTTATTATTGTACGATTCTCATGTAGATAGATATAGTGCATTCATGTGACCAAAGTTATTTTTTTTAGTTTATACAGCTGAACATGACGTGATGAGCTATATTGATGATGATTTATTGTTGAACGTACTGAGATTTAATTCTCACTATATTTCTATATCATGTTCAGAAAATTAGTTATGCAGATTTTTCTATAGCTCTGACTTTTAGTGCACGTTGGATCGAGTACTTTATGTTGGGCAGATCCCAGAAGCAAATAAAATGTTTGTGGTCGAGTTGGCTTAGATCCCGGTGAAGGTGCAACCACGCGTACCTGTATCTCCAGAATTGGTCAACCAGAATAAATAAGATGTAGATTTTTATGTGTTTGATATGTTGTACGTATGTTTTGATTAATGACATGTATGTAAACTTTGTATTGTATAAATTAAATAAATGTTATATTGAGTTAAGTTGTAACGAGGTAATAACTTCATGGTATTTTAAGAAAAAAAAAGTTGTTACATTAAACATCTGACGCAGTAGCTTTTCTTCTCCAGTGACTCATATTTCCTTGATAAAGAAACAAGATTCTATAATTATATTAATCATTCACTAGGAAAACATAATATAGCCCACACCACAGATGGTTGTTCATAGTTATACCAGTTCTCTTGGCTTCTTTCTTCTGGAATTGATAGAAATCCAACCCGACCTCTTTATGCTTCTTCTTGGCTATTTTTTTTTATCCATAGAGGCTTTTCTTTCTTTTCTTTCTTGCACGCACCAAAACAAAATTATATGAAATCCAAAATAATGATTGAAGGTTACTGAACACAGGTTAGATCATTCATATCTTAACAATCAATGTGGTTTGTCAAATATTTTAGAGCAATCAACTACATTACCTTCATAAAAATACATCTAGCATTTTTCTCATAAAAATACCAAAATCATCCTTGTTAAGTCATCTATAAGTAGCAAAAAATACTTGTTATTTAAAGATGTTGTGCTTACTGCACACACTTATTAGTGTGTATAAGTTGTAATTTTCATAGGCTCTCCAACTTCCTTTAGTAGGAAATGAGAATTTACTTTGCTTTCCATATTGATACACTTCACACATCAGCATTATCTTTAATGGCATTTAAATCTTGAATTAAATCTTTTGACAAGCAATTGATCAACAATTGCATGCTTTCTTGTAGCTGCAGATATAAGAGGGGTTGCATTTGATTGAGCAAATGTCTTAATTAGCTCTGGATAGTGGTCTATTAGCACCTGAACAATGGCTGTGAAAAAGAGTATGATTGAGAGTAAATAGTTTTATTTAAAGCAGGAAGATATTGGGTGTAATAATTAGAACAAAGATGAACTTAACACCTCATAGGAAGCAGGAACCATAATGCACAATAACACTCTAAATTCAGTCATGATTAGCTATTTTATAACATTTTAAACTTCTCTGCGAATAAAAAGTTCGCAGAATCTTAGTTATTAACCTGTCATGCTTAGTAGATGAATCATATAGGAGCGAAATTAAAGTAACTGAGAAAATATAATAAGCAAATATTTTTCGCTCTGGATCTCTGTAATCAATATAACTACATCAGCCATTCTTCTAGGATCCATTTGGATTTGGAAGCAACAAGTGAAAAGTGAAGGTACAGGAAACTTTTGTAAGCTTCTCAATATTAGTTTTAGTTCACCTTTCTATCCGCAATACATATATCAACCAAGAACCAAGAGGAGAAAGACTGTATCTGTCAGTTTTGAAAATGCATATTAATTGGGTATCAGAAAATTACAAAAATCAGAATATCTCTATACTCAAGGTCTAGAAATACTTAATAGGGACACTTTGAGGCCAATCTGGTGATAGCCATCCTTTTCGTTTCATAACATCCCTATATTCATGAAAACGAAATTATATTCAACTACACTAAAAAAGTAGAAAATAAAATAATTAGATATATAATTTATAATTGTTGCGTTATATTTCACTTATATTATATAATTAGTATTGTCTGGCCTATTCCTCCTTACCCATAGATTCATTGACTGCTTTTTCAAACAGAGTAACTAAAACCACTTCAAAAGTATAGTTACTCTGAATAGCTCCTAATTTCTAATTTCTAATTTGTTAGACTTGAAAAGCACAACAGAGTAAAGGAGAAAAAGTTGCTTGGATAACCTGTACAAAGCAACATAAGCAAGTATTGGAGGAAATATTCCACAGGACAGAAAGAGGATCCATGACAAAGAAAATTAGAACCAAAGGATCTTTATCCTTGCTTAATATTACATAGAACAAAAACAATGGCAATAAAGCTTGCCTTTTGAATTTATTTAGTGACTCAAACTGCAATAAAATCGACATTCATATGTACACTCTGTAGCTTTTACTACAGTTATTTTCGGACTACAAAACTGTAAGATAAATAATAATAATAATAAAGCAGTAAGATTGTAAAAAAAAATGCCAATTGATACTTACATGCATGGATTTTGGGGCCTTTCCATAGGACTGATTATGACATATAAGTAAACATGGCATGTTTTTCTACCTGAATTAGTACAGGCTACATAAGCAAGTATAGCCTATCTAAATGATAATTATTCAAGTATAGCCTATCTAAATGATAATTATTCAAGTATAGCCTATCTAAATGATAATTATTCAAGTATAGCCTATCTAAATGATAATTATTCCTCATTTTTTCCTTGTTTTCTTCTACTACACTTTCACTTCCGAGATAGACCAACCAAAATGGAGGCACAGACCAAATTTTTTTTACCAGAGTCAAGAAAAAGGTATAATAAACTGAAATATATCTATCAACCAAATTTGACAAGAAAAAGGTAACAAAGTTCAATATCTACCGCTCATAAATTGACCACCCAATCAAGGTTTTTCCATAGCCCTTCAAAGCAGAAACATATATGGGCAGGAACATATAACATCTTAAAAGCAGAAATCCATGGGACAGAGAAGTAGAATAATGACCAAAAAGCAAGGAGGAACACCGAACTCACAGAGAGACTGGGAAGTCCCGACCACCCAATCAAGGGTGAATGTTTTCTCTGTTTTCACAGGCAGCCATAACGAACAGGGAGGCCACAGAAGAAGGAAAGAATTTTACGGCCACTTTTGTAGCAGCAGCAGGTAGTACTGGCAGAGAGCAGGGCGAGTGGCTAGGGCACACGAACGAAGAGGCAAACACCGAAGAGCAGTTCACGGGGACCTCGATTGTGAGTGTGATTTAAACCCTCCACTATGGGGGCTTCGTGGGAGGCAAGGGAGTTCTCGGGAGAGGCTAGGGCACGATGAGGCTATGGGGGGTTCTCGAGAGGCAAGGGAGTTCTCGGGAGAGGCCAGGGGATGATGAGGCTATAGGGGTTCTCGGGAGGCAAGAGACTACTAGGGCAAGATGAGAATCTGGAAATGAAAGAGGAGGCAAGGGGATTCTCGGGAGGCTAGAGTAGAGAGTGTAATGGGTTAAGTCCATCGGGCCTGGACTCTATCATGTCCAGGCCTGCAATTCAATCTTCAAGTGGGCCTCATTATTTGTGTTTTTTTACTGATTTGATATTTTTTAATTTAAATTTTATATCTTTTTAGTGATTTAATTTTTTGTATTTTTTTAGACTAATCTTATATCTTCTAATTTAAACTTTATATATGTTTAGTGATTGGACTTCGGCCTTTTGTCCAAAAAAAACCAACATTCATTCACCTAGTAAAAAAAACCAATCCAAAAAAAAATTTGTAAAAAATATGTAAAATTTATTCACCCAAATAAACTCTAAGATTAAAGGGGTCTACTTGATTATGCATTACATTTTTTATAATTTTCTTTTGTAAAATATTTATTTTACTTGACTGTAAAAATAAGTAAGGTTGATCATAATGTTATACAATATTGACAATAGGGCAAGAGAGTCATTTCATATTGCAATCTATTTTATTTCACACCACTTAGGTAGGCGCAAGGCTTCTTGTACAGAGCAATTTTAGATGTGGCATCATGTAAATAAACCAAAGTAGAAACTCCACTTTTTAAAGTTTTATTTTGACATTATATGAATAAATTTCGTATTAACAATCTCAACATGAAAAAAATTTCAATTTAAAATTTTTAAAATAAATAACTTTAAGTTTGCGTATTTTAAAATCTTAAATTTATTATATTTTTAAATATAAATTTAAAGATAGATTGCTATATGATATATCTGATTCAAAATTTTTTATTTGGTTCACATATTAAGTTTTTTGCAAGGATACGGGCATTGATTCAAAAAACAGCCTTTTATACAGTATTTTCACTTATTTATTTTAAAATTTATTTTTAATAAATTTTTTTAATTTAATTTTATAAAATAAATAATTTAAATGACCTTTTATATATTTAAAAGAAAATTTCAGATTTTTAACAAATCTTTATATTTCTTAAGTTTATTTTCTTTTTGATTTTTAAAGACAATATAATTTTTAAAATAATTTGTTCAAAATATTAAAATTTAAAAATATATTACAATAAATCCAAAAAGAAAATAATCCAAATTTTCAAAAAAAAAAATTTATTTATAAATTTATTATCTATTTAAAAATAAAAATAAAAGAAATTCTGGCGTGAACTTTTTTGTTTCTAGAATAAAAATTTCTTCTACTATGGTAATTACAAATAAAATAATATTTCTATAATTTCTTAATAGTATTCTATGACATAAAATATAAAAAATATTATTTAAAACACACTTATATTTCAAAGAAAATTTCATTTACCTCTTTTAACCTCCTATTTTTTATTTTTCAATAATAAACACTTACACACACACACACACACACACACACACACACATATATATATATATATATATTGATAAAAATTATATTACATCCAAAATTAAGCGTACATATAATTATTGTGAAGACATGTCTTTATTTTTCATAAATGCTTATTTCTTTTTGAAATTATTAATTTATTTCTCATAATATTAATAAAATATTTCTATTGATCAATTCTGAAAACTGTTAAATGAAAGTAATTATAAAAAATTTCTACAATAAAATATATCTACTTATCATTTATCTCTTTTAACTTATTTTTATTTCATTTCACTTTTTTATTTATAAGTTTTTCAAGATAAATCATCTCCTATATAGAAGAGAATCTGTATATCGTGGGAATAAAAATTATAGTCAATTATATCAACTAAATACAATAAATTAATGTAAGAGAACCTTCATTTCCATTCCATCAACTTATTTTTATAAATTAAGCGGGACTTAAATTTCTCCCTTAACGATGATTTTATTACGAAGACATGTCTTTATTCTTCATAAATGTTTATTTCTCATAAATCTTTAAAATTATTAAATCATTTCTCATAATATTAATAAAATATATCTACTCATCAATTTTGAAAAATGTAAATTTAAAGTAAATATGAAAAATTTGTAAAATAAAATATATTAATAAAATATATCTATCCATCATTTATATCTTTTAACAATATTGTCTATTTCATTTTACTTGTGCTTTTTTTAGAAGTTTTTCAAGATAAAATCATTTTCTTTATAGAAGAGAATCTGTATATAATGGAAATAAAAATTATAGTCAACTATATCAAACAAATACAATAAATTAATGTAAGAGAATCTTGATTTTTATTCTATCAACTTATTTCTACAAATTAAACGGGACTTAAATTTTTTTCAAAAATTATCTAAATTCTAGCTAATTTTACTAATAATTTAAATATTATTTCAAAAATTAGATAAAAAATGAGAGATAAAAAACTTATATACACAATTTATAGATTAGAGATGGAATTGGAGACGAAATATATTTCGTCTCTGAATTCCGTCTCTAAATCCGTCTCTAAATTTTTTTTTTAAATTAGAGACGGAATATTTCATCTCTGTATGTAGAGACGAAATATTTTCCATCTCCAATTCCATCTCTAAATGGATTTAGAGATAGAAATTTTCTATCTCTAAATTCCGTTTCTAACTTACAAAACTTTCCATCCGTCTCTACCTTCCCAAATCCATCTCTATTTCCGTCTCTGTTAGAGACGGAAATTATTCCGTCTCTAAATCTCCTTTTTCTAGTAGTGAATATGCATGATTTCATGTGGACGCCTTTTTGTGGTTTTAAAAGTAAAAGGGATACAATGCTTCGCCTATTTAAAATTTGAAAATAGGAAAATTTGGGTAACCCGATTTGAACTCGCGTCCCTTCAATATCCTATAGCACCTCTTCACCATGTGAATTGTCAATACAAACTATTTGCTTGAGTATATGGTTTTATCTCATGGCGCTGGTTTTGTAGTTTATAAAATAAAATAAATAAAAATTGTAATACCTTTTGGGAATTGAACATACATCCCTTTGGGCCTTTAAACCAACTTAACTGTCAACAGTTTCAAATTAATGGAGGCAATAATTTTATTGATATTGGTTTTGTGAATTTTTTTTACAAATTAAATTCTCAAAATTTATGTGCATATTTTTGTAATTAAATTTATTTATCAAATAAATTTATTTGCAAAGGTGAGTATGAAATTAAATATGCACATAGTATGATTTTATAATATTTCAGAATATATAGTGTAATGATTTACACATGAAATAAAGATACTAATAGATCTTCTGAGGCTTGTGAACAATGCAGATATGTGTAATGATAAGAAATTCATAGTAAATGTATATTGTGAATTACATGAAGCCATGAAATATTAGTAAAAGATTTTGTTATTAAACTTCTTGTTGTTAAAAAATATGTTTTATATTGTTTGTGAATTTAATAATTGCAAATTTGTTTCAAACATGATAGAATCTAGTGAAGAATATTTTAAATAGTTAACTAGATAGAAAAGTTATTGATTTATTTGTCTCATTAGATAAGTATGAAAATGATAATGAATAGGGTGATGTTTCTATGCTTATATGTGGGATGAATAATTTATTAACAAATTTGATTAGTGTGAAGATTTTGTGATGTAGATATTATCTTAAATATGAAATTAAAGAATGAAATAACGGGGGTTTATCCTTGAATTTATGAAGAGATTGTCAAGTTGAAATACTTGGTTTTAAAGAGATAGAGATCTCTAAGAGAATTTCACACAAGGAATTAAACTATGGTTGATCAATTGTTTGGTTGATTGTATTAGTGCTATGGAAGATATTGAACATGATTAAAGTTGTACTAGAGTAAATTATACTTTATAATTTACAAGTTACTATATATGTGAAATAGTCAAGTGCTGGTTATTGAAAAAAATTGATTAATCCTAGAATATATTGAAAGAAATATGAATCTAGGATTGAAATTAAATTCTTTCATAAGGTACTGGGATGATAAAATTTATGCTAGTTGAATAACTAGTGAAAATAAAGTAACTCATTTCATTATGGAATATGAATTGGGTTATTGTAAAATAGTGGACACAGAGGAAAAAATGATTGAAGAATTCATAAGATGAAGTGTTGTGCCCACAACCAAAGCTAATCATTTCTTTGTACTATGATTATAAAGCTATATATGTCTAATATATTGTTGACCATAAACAAATGCATTCATATTAAGCTTGAAAAATAATCATTGATATGCGATTTTATAATCATAATTATTCAATATTTAAAACCAAGTAAATAACTTGGTAGATATGTTTATAAGAGGATTCACAAAGAAAATTGTAAGGATAAGAGGACCCACAAAGAAAATTGTGAAGGTAAAGAGGACTCACAAATAAAATTATGAGAACATACAACAAATGTCTAGACATGTTGATTTGATATATAAATCATTGATAATTCTTAGAAAAATACTAAGAAGAACTCACCAAAGATATGGTGAGAGGATTTAAATGGAATGGGATTAAAATCTCGTACATAGAGTTACTAGTAATAGGAACCCAACATTTGGCTGAACCAAATCTAGTTTAAAGATTTAATAGGTAAAAACAAGTTATTGATAAGTGGCTGTGGCACTAGAGAAAATTTAGTCATTCTAGGTAGTACTTATATATTAAGAATTTTAGGGTGAATAAATGATATGAGCATGGCTAGCGAATGGAAATGGAATGCAAGCCTGCTTGAAGTTTCAATTGGACCTATCATAAGAGTTTGGGCTAAAAGATTTAAAGAAGCATTTAATATTCTAATCCTAGAGGCCTATCAAGGAGATACCTACATTACTATAAAAGAAGAGTTAAAACTAGTCCATGTCATTAAAACCCATTTAAATATGGGCCAAGACCAGCCAATTTAAATATGGATTTAAAGTATAAGAAGATTCAAGCCTGAAGATTGAATATATGCCTAAAATCAATGAGTTATTTTATGGCCCAATTTAGGCTACATTTTTTTTTTCTGATTTATTTACTTTATTTGACTAGGAAAGTTTAGTATTTGATGCTTTCCTTGTCTGACTAGAAAAGGTTTTCCTAGCTCTCCTTGTCTGATTAGAAGAGGTTTTCCTAACTCTATAGGAGTTTCCTATTTCTAAGTTTCCTTACTCAATAGGAGTTTTCTATTACTTTTCCTTGTTTGTTTAGGTAATTGGCTTATAAATAGGCATGTATGCTCATGAACAATTCAGATTATCATTTATATTATTGAGAGTGTTTTCTCTTTGGTTCTTTAAAGAAATTTTTTAAACTTATCAAGATTTATCTTGTGGCATTCAAGCAAGACGTATCACTCACAATCTTCTTCCTCTTTCTTGAGTGTGGCGTCTGCAATATTTTTTATACATTTGGTTCTTATCTCTTTATAGATAACGGTTCAAGATCTTTTTCTTTAATTTATTTTGTTATAAATCTGATTAGAACATGATCCTTCCAATTGGATCCTATATTAATTTTTGGGTCTCACTACTCTTAGTGAGGTTCATATTAGGGGTTCACATCATTTGGTATCAAAACTTAAGTTCTAAATCAGATTTGATCTATCCTATTTATTTATTTTTTTTCTTGTTATTATTTCATCTTGCTATCTTGCGTTCTTCATTCTTCTTATGTTCTTTTGATTTTTTTGCGTTCTTAGTTCACAACATATCCGAAAAAAAAGAAAAAAAAGAATTAAAAAAAAATCGAAATAAAAAAAGGGAAAAAAAAGCTGTGCAGAATTCTGAAAAAAAAGAAAAGGAATTCGAAAAAAAGAGATTAGAATCCAGTATTGTTGAAATTCATATCTTCACCTAGTTTGTGCAATCAACAAAAAAAAGAGAACCAATAATTTTGTTTGCATCGATTGTTTTTTCTTCCTTTGATCTTTAATTCGTTTGCTTATCTTACTTTGATTTTTTTCTATTTCGATTGTTTTATTTCCTCTAATAATTGATTTCTTTCTATTCTAATTGCTTCTTGTTCTAATTTTCTTATCCTATTACTTGTCTTTATTTTTTCTAAAGTTCTATTGTTTTGTTCCCTTTTCTTCTTACAATTCTGTTTGTTTTTCTTCCTTTGCTTCTTAAAATTTTTTTTTTCCTTTCCTCTTTGTACTCTATTAGTTGAGTTTGGATTGTTGAAAGAAATTTTTGTGTGAGTTTGTTGAGTTCAATAAAGAACTGAAAGAGGAGACTAAAAGAGGAAAAAGGCAAGAGAATGTGAGCTTATAAGAGGGTAAAAGCCAAAATTTGGGTAAACACGAGTGTGAGTGCCATTAATCTTGAGAGAAACACGTGAGTTAGTGTTGTGAGAATTTGTTTTACTCTAATATTGTTTTGTAGGAAAATCATGTAACACAACAAAAACAAAAATACTTTTGAAGGTATGTCGAGAATGGTGGATTCAAAGTTGATGATAGAAACTTTAGTGAGTGAGATGAGGCGAGTTTTGAAAGAGGAGATAGAACAAGTTCATGAACATTTAGATCGGGTAGAGAATTCACAAAATACTCCCAATATGCATAGGAGAGAGATAGTTCAACCGATGAAAGTGAGTTTTGAATGTAGAGAGTATTATAGAGATGATTTTGATGAAACTGACACGGATTTGAGTAGAAGATATGGGAGGTTTAGAGAAGTTAGGAATTGGAAAAATAATAACTAGGATAATTTTAAGATGAAGGTTCCGTCGTTTCAAGGAAAAAATGACCCCGAAGCTTATATAAATTAGGAGAGAAGGATGGAGTTGTTGTTCGGTTGTCACAACTATTCTGAGTTAAAAATGGTAAAATTGGCTATCATGGGATTTATTGACTATGCTATTAATTGGTGGGATCAATTGATTTTAAGCAGGAGACGAAATGGAGAAAGGTCTATTGAGACCTGGGAGGATATGAAAGCAGTTATGAGAAAGCGATTTATTTCAAGTCACTACCATAGAGACTTATTTAAGAAGTTGCAAAGCCCTACTCAAGGTTCTAAAAGTGTTAGAGACTACTATAATGATCAAGTGAGGTTACAAAAGAAAGAGTGTTAAGAAAAGAAAATGAAAGAATTAAGAGAGAAAAAGAGAGAGATGTTGAGAAAATTATGAGAGAAAAAGAGATAGAGGACAGAAAAAGTATGATAGAAAAAGAGAGAGAGGCCGAGAAAATTACGAGAGAAAAAGAGAGAGATGTCGAGAAAGTTAAGAGAGAAAATGAAAGAGAGGCTGAGAAAATTGATGGAGAAATTAAAAGAACCAATTGGGTCATCGAAAGAAAAATTGAGAGAAAAAAGATTAATTTTTATGCAAGAGAAAGTGTGACAAAAAAAATGTTTTGTTTTCAATTTTGCTAATGATTGTATTAATGAGCTTAACTCTTACTTACCCAATATTGAAGTTGCTATTTTCCAGGGTAATGTATTTGAGAAAGTGGCATCTGATAAGTTTTTGGGCATAATAAATTTCTGTTTAAAGAAAATAAATTATGTATGTCTAAATATTCATTGCAGGATTTGCTTGTTAGGGAAAATCATGGAGGTGGTTTAATGTGGCATTTTGGCATATCTAAAACTTTATATGTTCTGCATATGAAATATGATGCAAAACGAATATGTGAACAGTTTTTAACTTGTAGACAAGCTAAGTTTAAAATGAAGCTTAATGGATTATATACTTCTTTGCATCTACCTAGTGAACTTTGGATTGACTTATCTACAAATTTTGTGTTGAGTTTACCTAGGTCAAAATGGGGTAGAGATTCTATATATGCAATTGTTGACAAATTTTCTAAAATGACACATATCATACCATGTCATAAAACCGATGATGTATCACATATTGGTAATTTGTTTTTCAAGAAAATTATGAGATTGCATGGCATGCCTAGGAGAATTGAGTCTAATTTGTTTTTGAAACATGTGAAGTTTATATATAATAAGAGTGTGCATTTTGCAACTAAGTTTTCACATTTTGAAATTATGCATGGTTTAGATCATTAACTCCTTTGGATTTAATTCCTTTATCGATGGATGATTGTGTTAACTTAGATGAAAGAAGAAAGTTGATTTTGTTAAACAGATCTATAAGAAGGCAAGGCAAGACATTGAGAGAAAAATTGAACAATATGTCAATCAACCTAAAAAGTGACACAAAAAAATTATATTTGATCCTGGAGATTGAGTTTGGTTGCATATAAGAAAGGAAATGATTCTACCTCAAAGCCATTTGAAACTACTTCGAAGAGGATATGGTTTATTTCAAGTGATTGAAAGAATTAATATCAATGCCTACAAGCTAGATCTTCTAAGTAATGATAATATTAGTGTGTGTTTCAAAGTTATTGATTTAACTCTTTTTGATGTAGGTGCTGATTTGAGGACAAATTCTTTTCAAGAGGAGGGGAATGATGTGAGCACGGCTAGCGAATGGAAATGGAATGCAGGCCTGCTTGAAGTTCGAAGTGGACTTATCATAAGAGTTTAGGTTAAAAGATTTAAAGAAGAATTTAATAGTCTAATCCTAGAGGCCCATCAAGGAGATACCTGCATTACTATAAAAGAAGAGTCAAAACTGGTCCATGTCATTAAAATCCATTTAAATATGGGTCAAGACCAACTAATTTAAATATGGATCTAAAGTACAAAAAGATTCAAGCCTGAAGATTGAATATAAACCCAAAATCAATGAGTTATTTTATGGCCCAATTTAGGCTACGTTATTTATTTATTTATTTACTTTATTTGACTAGGAAAGTTTAGTATTTGATGGTTTCCTTGTCTGACTAGAAGAAGTTTTCCTAACTCTATAGGAGTTTCCTATTTCTAAGTTTCCTTACTCTATAGGAGTTTTCTATTACTTTTCCTTATTTGTTTAGGTAATTGGCCTATAAATAGGCATGTATGCTCATGAACAATTCAGATTATCATTTATATTATTGAGAGTGTTTTCTCTTTGGTTCTTTAAAGAACTTTTCTAAACTTATCAAGATTTATATTGTGGCGTTCAAGCAAGACTTATCACTCACA
The DNA here is from genome assembly GCA_037074535.1 of Gleditsia sinensis. Lineage (NCBI taxonomy): Eukaryota > Viridiplantae > Streptophyta > Magnoliopsida > Fabales > Fabaceae > Gleditsia > Gleditsia sinensis. The sequence continues at coordinate 49,967,960 of CM073469.1, forward strand.
ATCTTCTTCCTCTTTCTTGAGTGTGGCGTCTGCAATATTTTTTATACCTTTGATTCTTATATCTTTATAGATAACAGGTCAAGGTCTTTTTCTTTAATTTATTTTGTTATAAATCTGATTAAAACACAATCCTTCCAATCGGATCCTATATTGATTTTTGAGTCTCACTACTCTTAGTGAGGTTTATATCAGGGGTTCACATCAGTAAAACTCTTAATGGATTCAAGAAAGTTTAAGAGATTAAAACTTAAGGAAAATCCACATATGTGAACATAAGGAGTGGTGCCGCTCCTAGCAAGAATTTGGAGTTAATTCTTGGACATGTTCATGAAAAGTTTAGGGTGAAGCATATGGCCATATGAGTGCTTAAATATATTTTGTGGGAACTTCTTTGAAATTATATAAGATTATGTATGTGATATTTCTAGTATTAACTTAAGAATTGTGGTCCAATGTTTCATGCAACAATTAATTTATTAATACTTTGAAATATTTACACTAAGAATAGGTTCAAGTCGAAAGACACCTATCTCTATGCATAAGTTTTATGTGTTAGAGAATATGGTCAATTTTCAAACTAAGTGGGAGATTGTTGAAAAAAAAGTAGTTTTAAAATTAAAATTGTTTAGATATAATTTTTCAGAAAAGCTATAACTTTTTAGAAAAGTCACAATTTTTCATAGAAGTCACAATTTTATTGAAGAGTTTTGTCTAATCAGATTTTTATTATAAATAAGAGTCTGAAGATTAAAAATTTTATAATAAGAATATCAATTCTTCTTTTCTATTATCTTCTCTGAAATTTCAAATTGTTCTACAAGAAAAATTTTAGAAGTTGCTGTCTGTTAATCTCTAAGTAGTTGGGATAACTTCTAAGGGTGATTTGCCATATACTCTATAACAAACATAGTGGGAGTAAATATTACTTTAAAAACATTATAATTACACACATTTTTAGATACAATTTCATTTTCAATTCGGTCTATTTTTTTAAAAGCAATTCTATACCCCCAATGCCTATTTATCGGCAAAAAATGTGAATAAAAAAATTGTTACAAATTGCCTTATTCGGCGCCTGATATCTCTTGGGAAGGGAGGGGAAATTTTGGTGGCTGCAGATAAAAGTTTCCGCTCCTGCTCTGCTTCTATTCGGCGCTGTTCCTTGCTATGCTTTTCTGCTTCTGCTATGATTTTCTATTGCGTTTTTCTACTCTGTTTTTCTTTTAATCCGTCAATGGTGGGCCCTTTAATGGGTCCCTCCAACATGCTGTACCTTTCTTCGCTCTCCTCGACTGTGCCGCACTGATTAACTGAACTCAAGTGCGTTCTATTCGTTCTAATAGGAGAAAGATGACCTAAAAAGAAAGAGGGATACCCTATAGCTCCAACCAAGACATTGTTAAGATAAATCTCATCTTTGGATGAATAACCTGCTAGAATCGGCTGCTATTGAAGAGAAGGGGTTGCAGCAAGTATCCCACATTCAACTGAATGCCGAGCGGCAAAAGGGATAGCAGGATCAGAGCCGGAGTTCGTCTAGCTACCGCTGTGAATAAAGTCTACGTTCCGTAGACTGAACTTCATGGTTATGGATACGAGTTACAAAGGCTCCACCAAGTTCTGTCCATAGTCCGTTCATAAATTCACTTGGTGAATCAGACTTAGCCAGAACTTTTTAGACGAGTTCCGCGTAGCTGGTGAGTACGAGTACAGCCTATGAAACAGGCCTCGAGTTCCATTACATTGCAAGAAATCATTCTTGCCATTCTCCCTTCCAGTGAACCCCACGTGTCTGCCTCCAGCTTCGAAGCAGTGGAGAAGAAAAGCGATGTACACCTGTTGCTTCGACTTCATTCATACGCTTGTCAGCTCAGTTAGCGAAGGCAAGGTGTGAAACGTATAAACGGCTTTTTATAGTTTGTTACCGTTTTCAATCAGGTTCTTACTGTAAGTGGCAGTTATAGCATCATAAAAAAATTGTGAAATTGCTAACATAATGTTTAGGTGTGAACTGAGAGTGCGTATGTGGAAATGGTATTATGGTAGGGACCATATTAAAAAATAAAACAAAAATTTATGCATTAAATTAAAAATAAAGTAAAAGTGTTAAGGACTTTAAAAAAAATATAATTTTAGCTTTTTCTCACCATTGCTACTAAAAACATCATACGATTTTTTATTCATGTTTATATTTTTGTTGATATGTGAATTAGTGTCGTTAATTTGCACAGTATGATTTTCTAAACTTGGTGAAACAGAAGACGCTGGCAAATAAAATGAATTACATTCAATAAAAAATAAATTACTTCACTTATACCATACAGGAAGATTAATTCAGCGTATCGATGTCCAAAAAATATAACCTCTACTGTCGTTGCCCAAACACAAGGCTAATGGAAAGTTCGCAGCAATATACTGCATTTTTAGAATATATTATACAACTTTGTGCATTTGGTTAAGTCATTTAGTGACTTCATTTTTCATTAAAAACAGAACATAATTATGAAAATATGTTTGGTAAATATTTTCTGTTTTTATTTTTAAAAAATATTTTTAAATTTTTGAAAATTTTAAAAACGATAAATTTATGTTTTTAGCATTTTCAGAAAGAGACAATAGCTTTTTTACAATTAATCCAAAGTCATTACAATGTGCGTGAAGCCGTGACCATTGTTTCACTCTTTATGGAACTGAAAAAAGATGAAAATGAAAACAAATTAAAAACAAAAAATAAACGCATCTAATGAAAAATTGAAAATAAAAATAAAAATAGAAAACATTTTCGGATACCAAATAGATTTATCTTGAAATTTTCAATATTTAATGCAATTTAGTGCAGCAAACCTTCCATTAGCCATGTGTTTTGGCAATGACGAGATGGTTTTTTTGGTCAACGACAGATTGAATTAACTATCTTCTTAAACAGAGCGTAAGTGAGGTGATTTATTTTTTGATTGGATATAATTTGTTTTACTAACCGGCATCTTCCTTTTCACAAACTTTAGAAAACTATTTTTGTTGAAACAACACTTTCATATGTCAACAAAAATAGAAACATGAATGAGAAACTATGTAATGTTTTTATTAGTAGCAATAATGGGATAAAAAAGGTCAATTATTCTTTTTTGGTCCTTACACTTTCCCCTCAATTCTAATTTGGTCCATACCATTTTTACAAAAACACTTTCAATTGACACTTACAGCACTCTATTAGTCAAGCTAGCAAATAACAATCACTCACGATGGGGACTTGATTGGAAACGATAGTAAAGTATAAATGGTGGTTTACCAAAAAAATAAAGTATAGGAATCAAATTGAGAATGAGATGAAAGTATAAGGACTAAATATAAAATTTAATCATTATTCAAGTATGATTTGAGTGCATTCTCTTGGAATCCAACTACAATGCGTTGTGTGCTGAGCCTGAAATTTGGCAGAATTTAATTGAGGTTTATTATAAAGATGTTTTATTTTCAACTACTCCAAGTAATTTCTTTATCAATGTTATCTTTTGGTCCATTGTGAGGCACAATACTGGACTTTGAATCAATTTCCTTGCTCGTCAATACCATGCTTACCTTTTCCATGACGACTTTTCATTTTGGCTCGGACAAAAACTTTTAGATTTTCTTATTTTTATTTTTATATTTAAAGGATCCAAAATTTAAATTCAAAACTTCTCCCTAACTAGGAAATAAAAAAAAAATCTCGTGCTAATTCTATAATTCTGACAACTTTTAGTGGCTTTTCTTTACAAATATGAATTCTAAAAAAGAAATAACTTGTGCAATTTGTGTACTTTCGTTCACTTGATTAGTATGAAATATTATTTTAAAAATAGAAAGTTTTTTGGTAGTAGAATATTTCTATTTCTTTTGTATATAGAACTAAATTTTCTTAATATCTCTCTTTGCAAATATTTTTTTTACAAATTCAAACTATTGATATTACAGAAAATTTAATTTAATTTTGATTTAAATCAATATATAATGTTATTGTGAATGCAAACTCGTCTATATGTTCGAGTGGTTAAGGAGACAGGCTTGAAATCTGTTGGGTTTCGCCCGCGCAGGTTCGAACCCTGCTGTCGACGCAAATTTGTCGAACTCTTACTTTTGTTCGACTTTTCCTTTTATATGCACCCTTCTTACTTTTATTAATAATTTTGTTCGATTTTTTTTTTATCAGATGTCCCCAGTGGAGGTCTACTTTCAATTTTATACTATAAGTTTTAAGCAATGTAGCTGAAACACCAATTTCTACCGTATATGGCCGCATTCTGACTTTGAACTTCCAAATTTTAATATATTGTAAAAATGAAAAATAATAGTTAATTATTTTTTGGTGTCTGTTACCGTATTCCTATATATTGCCTCATCAGATTCACTTTTTGATACAGATAGAAAAGCAAAATAAAACTCTATGAACACTAAATTAATTTATAGTTAATCAATTAGTAACTACTATCTTCACATTTACGTAATCTCTATTAAAAAAATTCGTCAGTATTTCTTAAATGGTAATTCTCCTAAATAAAAATCAAAGGAGATGGAAAAGTTGAAAGAATATATAGCTAAGGTAAAATCCTTGACGTAGATTGCAATTTATTTTTCGGCCATTGACACGGAAAGAGAGCAAATCTCAATCATGCTTAACCATTTAAAAATTATGAATGTAAATAACTAGCAAGTATCTTTGAAAACTCAAACACGAAAATGAGATTACGACTATATATGGGTTCATGCGTAGATACAAACCAATATGAATATGATAGGTTTTTTTCACCAAGACGGGGTTAATATGTCATACCACAATTTAATGAAACGTGAATAACACATCTAATATATAACTTTACCCTTATTTATTTGCATACGGTTTCACAATATCACATATCTAAAAAATATCATACATTTACAAGTTTTCAGTGTAACTAATTATACATGTCAAAACTACACTTAACAATATTACATCAAAAGCATGAATCCTGCTTATGGCGTTCAGAGCATACTCTAGATTACAATGACATAATAGTTTAAAACATTTCGAGCCTTGAAAGTAATGTAAGCTCACTCAGAGAATATAACATCTGGCGGATCACGTAGCTATAGAGTCAACCTCTGTATCTTTATTTGAAAAATATGAAAAATATCGTGTAGTGAGTTTGACAACTCAGTGAGTAGATAATACTTCCTATGACCTCTCAGATCAACATATAAATGTACTCATTAATTAAAATTTATCATATCAGAAATTACAATTCAGAAGTACATCCATATGGGATTCGCATTTTCAAATATTTTCAATTCAAATCAATTCAAATATCTGTATCAATATATGATACAATATGATCATTAATCAAATAGTGATATATATTAAAAATATTTCTTATAAAAATGTTAGGAGGATCCCATATCAGAGTTCAACCCTTTTCGTATTTTGTTAATGTAGGATTTGTCTATACTTAGCATCTCAGCCAAGATTTGCCTTACCACCATTCAAGAAGACACGTGAAGGAACTCTAATATGAGCAGTTCCCTAAGCACAAAGTAAGGAAAGACAAATCACATTTCATATAACAAGCATCTCGCCTAGATAGGAGGCATCCCATTCTCTATCACATATCATATCCCGTGTGTTGGCCTTCACACAAGGTTAGCACCACCCCTGCTAGTTGAAATATCAAGATGCACCAGGGCTAACATCACCTGTTGTTAGCAAATAATGTTTTTAATAGGATTCCTCCACAAAATTATCATATGCATATATTTCATATTTTTCAATACAGAGAGCTTTTAGCATAATACATAATTTTAGTCTCAATACAACTCATCTATCATAAATTATCCATTCAAGGTTTATCACATATACAAGCCATTTCTCAAGATAATTATATAATCTTATAAATCCATGTCACGTGCATAAATATTCACTTTATCATTTATTGAGAAATACATGTGAAATTAGATATACCATGAGTTCATAAATTCATTTCTTAAAATTATACTCTTCTTGAATTATATTTCAAATTGTAAGCAATTCAAGTAATTTTAATGCATTTCAAAAACATATAAAAGTGTAAATATCTCGTAAACATAATCAAATAGATGCTTAAAGATCAAGAAGAGCATATGGTAAGTCATAGAAAGAATCATCTACTCACAAAGTTAAGGTACTAAGTTGGACAACCCCAAAATCTACGTTTTCTGTTTTATTTTGGTAAAATAAATCCCAAAAATAAGTTCGAAAGGCCCAAAAACCTTGAAAATAACTTCGGATTTGCGAAATTTGACCTCTGGGAGCTTGGTCAACGTAAGTCAACACCAAAGAGGCTGACTGTCACGTGCTACACGCGCCACTAGGGAGGCCGCGCATGGGCTTCACTCGGCGAGGGAGAAGCGGCGCATGGGGGCACGTGTAAGGGAGGATGAGCTTAAAATTTGATAACATGAGGTTTTGGCACCTTCTAGATTAATCTATGATGTTAGTTTTTACGTTTGAGAACCACAGATAGGAGTTTTGGATATTATTTTTTTAGGTAATTTATTCTTCCATTTTCTGGCCAATCTCTAACCAATTTTCCAAAAACTAATTAGATGGATTTGTAGAATTCTTCGTCCTGAGTCCGTTGGTGGTAGTGGTATCGAAATTTGAGGTCCAAAAACAGTAGAATCTTAGAAAGAAGTTTTAGGGTTTCGAGAGAGAAAATTTTGAGGAGAGAGAGAGAGAGAGAAAATCCGAATTTTCTCCTCCTTTGAGTGGCTGAGGCCGTTAAAATGTCTCAGGGAACATTTATGCAAAAAATTAATTTTAGAGGGAGGTCCTTGCAAATTTTTCTTATTTACATTTTGACCTTAAAACTTTTAAGAAATTACATTTTGGCCTCGAAACATAAATTCTCGTGTTTTCTTTGTAATTCTTTAACCCATGTAGTAAATAAAAATATTTTCAACAGTTCTTATCTCTATTTTCAAAATCATCTCTTTTATTCAAAATTTTCTTTAATTAATTTTTTTTAATTTTTTTTTTTTTAAATTTACGGCTATTACATAATGTCAGTAACATCAAAATCTGTTAAAGCTTCTCCAGACTACTTATGGAAATTAACAATCGACACAATGTGGTATAACATGAAACTAATCTTGTTTGCCTTAATTAGCACGTCTTAAGGTAGGAAGTTGAAGTTTTCTTGGTCAATGGAAATAAGACCAATTAATTTTATATTTTTGGGTACACAATGGGAGGTAATTTTAAATTGTGCAAACTATTCTAAATACTAAGAGCGTAGACTACTCAAATTTAGTTTATTAAAAGTTCGAATTAAACTCAACTTTTAAGAATAAATTTATTAAATATAGTAAACTCTTTAAACGAACTGAGTTAAGGTTGAAAATTTGATGTTCAACACATTAGGCTCAGAAATAGATCAATTATTAATAAATCATTTGAGTAAACTCTTTAATCAAACTGAGTTAAGACCAATTAATTTTATATTTTTGGGTACACAATGGGAGGTAATTTTAAATTGTGCAAACTATTCTAACTACTAAGAGCGTAGACAACTCAAATTTAGTTTATTAAAAGTTCGAACTAAACTCAACTATTAAGAATAAATTTATTAAATATAGTAAACTCTTTAATCAAACTGAGTTAAGGTTAAAAATTTGATGTTCAACTCATTAGGCTCAGAAATAGCTCAATTGTTAAGAAAGTATTATTATTTTTATTATTATTATCATTTATATATTTGTTATTTATATATAATTTTATTAAAAATTAAAGATAAATATAATTTTTAAAATGATATAATACATATTTTATGAATTTTTTCATATATTCATACACATACATAACATGAAAGTACATTCTTACTTAATTTAACTTTAATATAAATATATATATACACACACACACTCACACGTATAGTATTGATCGTCAACTGTTCGAGTTTAGCTTGATTATTAAACAAAAAATAACCATAATTTTTAGTTTACTTAAAGTTTGAGCTTGAATTTGAGTTTAATCTATTTTAAATAAATAAATTTAAATATGATAAAATTTGACTTGAGTTGACTCAATTACAGCCCCACATATTGCCCTTCATTAAAGTGGCTCGCAACTAATTAAGGCTATACATCCCTTCCCCTAAACAAATGTTTAGTTATTTCATTTCCTACTCTAGCATAAATAAAACGTAGTTTTCACAAAATTTGACAAGAATGCAGTTATCCTGAAGATCTTTAACAATGACATCTGATAAAGTCGTTAGAGAATGATCAATTTATAACAATAAGAAAATAACACATTTTCGGATGAAGGTTGATTTAGGAGACTTAATATTTAGATTCTTATAAAAAATTTCAATTTAAAAAAAATTAGCCAAATTTTAGGAAGATACGTTAACTAAATTAGTTTATTGTTAATTTTTTATTACCTTTTCAATATTAAGCAACTACTCTCTAAAAATTTATTTAATAACTCTTAAATTAAAATTTTAAGTAAATTAGTTTATCATTTACTGATTAATACTTTTATTACACTAAACTTCCTATAATTGTTTTCATTCAAAACATGAATAACTCACATTATGGAAGTGGTCCAAACGTTTGGCTTGAAGAGTCCTAATGTTTACAGATTTCATGGCCTTGAATGACCATTATTTAGCAGTTTAGTGGTAACCATTAATGTACAATTATTATTGATGGTAGAACATATAAATAAATAGTTTTGATCCCTGAGTCTTCTTCATTCTTCAAGCAACGAATCTTACACCATCTTTAGTTAGGAAGACAAGACTTGGAAGAGCTAAAACTATTAAAAAAATTGTGAAGAAAAGCAATGAGAGGAGGTTGGTTTACTTTTTCTAATTTTGTGTTTCATTGATTTAAATGTTTTGAGTTTAGAAGGATGTTTAGATCATTTTCAATATTTAACAGTTGCTATCAGAGCATGTATAGCCTCTGCCTTGCTTCTTTTCATACATGGTGTTCTGTTGAAAAGTTTCTCTTAAGCTTTTGGCATTTTAAATGAAAATCGATATCGTGAATCATTAGGGAATTGTTCTTTGAGAATTTTGGTATATAGAACATGATTTTTGGTGGTCAGAATCACAAAAAAAATGTTGGGTTTTCTTGCGGGTCACAATTGGGACAACCTCGACCTTGAACCCACGACCTTCTTAGTTAATATACATATGTTTTAGCCATCGAACCAGTGATCCTTCTTCAATATTATATGTGCTAGTTTTAATATTTAAAGACTTACATGAAATTGCACATAAAAGTCTACATATGTGGAGACTTGAACTCTAACTGAAAAGTGCCCTTTCGCGTTTTGCTAGTGGGCTATTGGTGCTTGTTGGATCATGAACTATCATAAAATATCCTTAGGGATTTTAATGTGTAGAATAACTTTTTTCTCAATATTTTGTTGCCATAATTATAATTTTTTGAATTATTTCATGTGTATGTATATATATTATTATGTTATTTTATATATATGCAATTTAGATTAAATACTCTTATAATGCATGAATAAATGCTATGTTTTTATTTTTCATACCATTAAGAATGAGTATATTTTGTGCATAATATTATAGTTTAAGAAAAATGATTTGGTCCACCGTCGTTGGACAATTTTTGGTCTACCGTCGTTGGACAATTTTTTGTCCACAAGCAGTGCCCAGATCGTGACATGTGACAAAAACAGTTTTAAAATATATTATTTTTGTCACTTGTCATGATCTAAGCATCGCTGGTGGACAAAAAATTATCCACCAACGGTGGACCAAATACCAACTCTATAGTTTAATTATGCTATTTTGTTTTATTTATGAGATGTTTATTTATATATACTAATATATTATTAATTTTTGATATTATTAGAATGCATGTAATTTAGGATTATTTTCATAAAATTTAATTTTGTACAAAAAAATTTTAATGTCTAGTGATTCTTATAATCTTAATTAATTAGAGATTAGCCACAGTATCTTTAATTAAGTAAAATCATATATTAAGTTTGGTTTATGATCACATAAGAAATTAGATATAGAATTGTGATTAATTATACTTAATATAATAAATTTTATCGCACATAAATTTTTATTATATTTATATAATTAATTAGAATAAAAATTCATATTATTTTCATAATTTACCTACAAGAGTTATGAATTTATACATAATCTGATAGTTTTATCATAAAGCAAGATTTTTGGATAAAAAATAAAATTATTTTCATAATATACATATAAGATATGAAATTAAGTACATAATTTGATGATTCTATCATAGAATACTAATGGATCTACTTGAATTAAAATTTTAGCCCACAATAAATTTTTATGCCACTATATTCATATATACATGTTTACATTGATAATACATGAAATTTAAACCAATAAGCCTCAAAATTTTGACATAAACATCTAGGGTGGATAGATATAGACTATGCTATTAGGAAAGAGGAACTACCTACAATCTCTGACGAGAGCACTTCAATTGAAATCACGTTATATGAGCCATGGGAGTGATCAAATCGGTTCAACATAATGTTCATTAAGACAAAAATAACTATCGGTATATGTGTTTCTATCAAACAGCATGAGAAGGTTTGAGATTTGCTAAAAGCTATCGACGAACAGTTTGTCACTTTTAAGAAGGCATTAGTAAGCACCTTAATCATGAAGTTCTCTTCTCTCTAACTTACAAGTATAAGAGGTGTTCATAAGCACATAATGCAAATGCGTGATATTTTAGCTCAACTCAAGGAACACAAAGTTGATATGTCGGAGTCCTTCCTAGTGGACTACATTCTAAACACCCTTCTGCAAGAGTACAATCCTTTCAAGATTTCATATAACATGCATAAAGATAAGTGGTCAATTAATGAGTTAATGACCGTTTGTGTTCAAGAAGAAGAAAGGCTAATGATGGAGTTAGGTAAGAGTGCATGACTGGCAATAGCTTGTGGTAAGAACAAAGTTGAAAAACCTAACCAGTCTCAAGCTAATCAGAAGAGTAAAGATAAAATACCACCTCAAGTTGATATTAAGAAAGAAGCGAAGTGTTTTTTTTTTTTTGTAAAAAGAAGGCACACATGAATTGCAAACTCCTTACAAGGTATCAAAATGCAATGAGTAAAACATCTTATCAGGCAACAAGATGGGCTTACATGTGGAAACAATAGGAACTTGCACTTTAACTTTAAGTAGTAGCTTTGTTTTAATGCTAGAAATGAACTTTTATGTACCAAATTTCTCAAGAAACTTGATTTTTTTTCTAGACTTGTACAATTTGGATAGTCTTTTAATTTTAAAGACACATCATTCAGTTTATTATATAATTAAAATTATGTTAGGAATTGTATTTTATCTTATGGTTTTTATCGTCTTAATTTACAAAACGATACTACTTATTGTTCAATGCAAGTTTAGATTGGTTTTAAACGGTGTAATATTAACGAGGATTCTTCTATGTTATGGCACTGAAGATTAGGACACATTTCCATAGATAGAATTAAGAGGTCAATAAAATGATATGAACCCGCCTAACTCCACCTCAAAATCTAGCCCGTAAGGGAAGGATAGTGAACTCATATATATAACACCCAATACCTCTTTTCCTAACCGATGTGGGACTTTGTTGATATTCACTCGATAATTACCCTTACCATTGTACGGCTCACATCATTCGCCCACTCTTTACTTGTACATCCTTGTGCAAGGTGTACGGGTTACACTACGAGCTACCCTCACAGTGCAATTTTTGACGACCTATCTCAATAAGCAATTTGGCCAACATACCCGACCATTCGAGGGTAGGCTTTGATTCCACATGATATGAATCCATCTAACTCCACCTCAAAAGTTAACTCGTAAGGGGAGGATTATGAACATATATATATATATATATATATATATAACACCCATGACCTCCTTCGCTAATCGATGTAAGACTTTGTATCCACTCGATAATCACCTTCACCATTACACGATTTACATCATTTGTCCACTCTTTGGCTTGCACGTCCTTGTGCAAAGTGTATGGGCTACACCACGAGCTACCACCACGGAGTAGTTTTTTATGACCTTCCTCGGTCGATAATCTGGCCAACCCACCCGACCAGTCGATGGTAGGCTCTGTTATCACATGATATGAACTCACCTAACTCCACTTCACAAGCTAGCTTGTAAGGGAAGGATTGCGAACCCATATATATAATGCCTAAGATCTTCCTCGCTAACCGATATGAGATTTTGCCGATGGTCACTCGATAATCACCCTCATCATTGTACGGTTCATATCATAAAAGATGGGGTACTTAATACTCTAGATTTTACTGACTTTGAGGATTGTGTGCATTACATCAAGGGAAAACAAACTAACATGTCTAAGAAAGGTGCTGTTAGAATTTCGAATATAGTAGAGATCATTCTACTGATATATGCTGTCCAGACATGGATGTGCATGGTCAGAAATATTTCATCACCTTTATAAATGATTACTCACGATATATTGGTGAATACTATCGCGGGTACACCAAATATAATTCTTTATCTCAAAACTAACCTATAGTAGTGAGAGTAAAGGTCGATCTCACAGAGACTGGTATTACTTTTTGTGAGTCAAATAAGGGTGATTTGATTAATAAAAGTAAAATAAAGTAAAAGAGAATGATTGCAAATAAAAGAGAATGATTAATAATAAAAGCGCTGGTTTCGATTAATATCTACCACGAAGGAATTGCATTGATCATAGATAACCTAATCTTTATTGAATATCTATTATTAGGATTCTATCCCTGTTTCTCCTTAAGTTTAGTAATTGATGACAATCGCCTCAATTAACCCTAATTAATAAGTGATCTTTTAGCATATCGGTAAAATATAACTTATTAATAGTATGAAGAATTGGAGAAACTGATAAAATTAAACAAATATAGGCACATCGGCTATATCTAATTTAGTCAATTATTCACCATAGGTTCAATAATTTATAATAAAAAATTATTAATCTTATTTGCCTCTTGAATCATAATAATGAAAACTTTGTTCAAAATATAATTCAGCGGTAGATTAAGACAAAAAATATACTAGTAGGCCTCTTAAAAATTATATAATAATCATTGAAAAGAGAAGAGCAGATGAATAATCAATACTCAATTAATATTAAACTAATAAAATCAAATCTAAATCTCACAATGCATGAAGATTCCTTGAAGTTTCAATTTTCCTCAACCAACAAAAATTAAATTAGTTACGCAAGACTATATGAAAATCTAAATAAGAATAGAAAAAGAAGATTGAGAATTTAATCCTTGGATCCTTGGATTTTGATTGGATGATCATTTTCATGTTTTCTTTCCTTCTTATTTATAAGTTGAGAGAGTCATAAATAAAGTAAGACTGATTCTAGGTTAGTTCCTGGACTTTTAGGCTTCATTTGAAGTCAAAATAACCTAAAATTTGTACTTTTAATTTCTGCAGTGGTGGCGGGCACCACGTCACTCTATGGCAGCATCGTGGTACACTATTACCAAAAATATGTAATGCCACTTAGGCGCACTAACGCCGCGGCGATAACTTTTGAGTGTTGTGGTGCTAATATTTCTTCATAATCTGAAAAGTGGTCAATGTGAGAGTTGTAACCCTATCTCTTAAATTTTCATAGGTTCTAAAATAACCTTAATCGGAGCTAATATGAGGGAGATATACCCAAATTAGTGACCAAAGATCAGAATTCATTCTACTGCAAGCTCTGTAATGCTCTGAAATCTCTCGAATTTGACAAAGTGCTCAACATAAAAGTTGTAGATTATTGTCTTAGATTTTTCCAACCACTTGAATCAATTTTATTGGATTTCATATGTGAGAGATATGATCTAATTAGTACCAAAAGGTTTGGAATTGCTATAATTGAGCATTTTCCATGAATTTCTTATCTTTTTCTCCTCTTTTCTTCTTCCTTTGCTTTTACAATATAAAATACACAACTAAACTAATTTTTAATCATATTTTACTTAAATAAAATAAAAAGTAAGTTTAAAGGTATTAAAAGCATGCTTAATTATGAATATATCAAATATGTATATCTATTTGCTTCATAATAAAAAAGCATTGGATGCCTTTATAGTCTTTAAGGCTGAAGTTGAGAACCAATGTGAAAAGTAAATAAAGATAGTGAGATCAGATAGAGGTGGAGAATATTATGGTAGATACACAGAAAATGAACAAGCACTTAGTCCATTTGCTAAGTTTCTTCAAGAGTTTGAGATTGTTGCCCAATATACTATACCTGATTTTCCATACCAGAATAGTGTTGTGGAAAGAAGAAATTGAACATTATGGGACATAGTGTAGAGTATGCTTAGCAACTCTAATCTTTCTAAATCATTGTGGACTGAAGCACTAAAGAAACTATATATATATATATATATATATATATATATATATATATATATATTAAACCGAGTTCCAACTAAAGCTATCCAAAAGACACCTTTTGAATTACAGAAAGGTTGAAAATCAAGTTTATGACATATGCGTGTTTGGGGATGTTTGTAAGGTAAAGATATATAACCCACAAAAGAGGAAAATGGACCCAAGGACCATCAGTGGGCATTTTCCTGGATATGCCAAAAGGTCTAAAGGTTATAGGTTTTATTGTCCCTCTCACACTACTAAGATAGTGGAATTAAGAAATGCCAAGTTTTTTGAGAATGACTTGATCAGTGGGAGTGATCAGTTCAGGAACATAGTTTTTACACATGATCATATAGAATCTTAACCTTCTACTTCAAGTGATAGATTGATTATTATTCATGGCACCCCTCATGTACAAATGAGTACTAAATAACCAATCATTGATTTTTCACAAGCTGATCAATTAGATCAAGATGTACTGGAATTACTTGTAGTTCTTGAACTAGTTGAGCCATAACCTCTTTAGAGAGACGGGGTTACAAAATTAAGAAGATCTACTAGAGAAAAAAATATCAGCTACTTCTAGCGATTTTGTAGTGTATCTACAAGAGTCTGACTACAATATAAGAGTTAAAAATGATTCTAAAACCTTTTTACAAGACATGATTTGTAAAGAGTCAAATTTATGGTATGATGTCATAAAAGATTAGATGGATTTTATGAAGACTAATGGACTTTGGGAACTTGTAGAGTTGCATAATAGGGTGAAGGACATTGACTGTAAATCAGTCTTTAAGACCAATAAGGATTCATTAGGCGACATTGAGATATACAAGGTGAGACTCATTGCTAAGGGATTTACTTAAAAAGAAAGAGTCAATTACACATAGATTTTTTCTCTTGTATCTAAGAAAGATCTCTTCATATTATTTTGGCATTAAGTGCTCATTTTGACCTTAAATTGCAACAAATAGATGTGAAAATGACTTTTCTTAATGGTGATTTAGAGGAGGAGGTTTATATAAAACAACTTGAAGGTTTCTCCTCTAGTAATGGTGAGTACTTGGTTTGCAAGTTTAAAAAATCCATATACAGTTTAAAACAAGCCTCCCGTCAATGGTATTTTAAATTCCACGAAATAATCTTTTCATTCAAGTTTGTTAAAAATCTCATGGATCAATGTATATACCAGAAGGTCAATGGGAGTAACATATGTTTTTTTGTTTTATACTTGAATGATATTTTGTTTGCAACCAACGATAAGGGTTTGCTGTATGAGGTGAAACAATTCGTCTCAAGAATCAATGTATATATTAGAAGGTTAGTGGGAGTAACATATGTTTTTTTGTTTTATACATGGATGATATTTTGCTTGTAACCAACGATAAGAGTTTGTTGTATGAGAACAATTCGTCTCTAAAAATTTTAACATGAAGTGTAACATCCCTAATTTCGTTTTATGTATTAATGAAAGTACAAAAGTATTCAAAGTAACATCCATAATTTCATTTCTTTTATTGATAAAGGTACATAAATATTTAATTAAGGAAATAAAATTTATTAGGCAATTTTTAGATATCTAAGGAAATCTAATCCTTAGAAATTCTTCACCTTACGTGTATGTATAAAAATGTTCTAATATTAATGGAATAGGCAAAGAAAGAAAATCTAAGAGGAAATATTAGAAATAAACATGCTAAAGAAATGTGAAATTCTTAGGTAAGGAAGATAAATTTTTGTGAAGTAAGTAAAGGTCTTAAAATTTCAAGAAGATCGGATTAGGGTAATTTTTCTTAATTTAAGAGCAAAAGTTACTAATTTTAGTATCTTCACCCATAAATTGGGCTTTCACCTATGGACACTTCATATAGAGTCTTTCTATTTCACATAAATTTTTAACAAGCCAATAGGATAGCCCAATGAAGAAATAAAACATAGACTTGGACTAAAATATAGAAATTGGACCGGTAGCCCAAAAATCATGAAAATGTTACTAAGTCCATTATGAAAGGTAGAATTTTAACCAAAGTAAAGAAAATGGGCAAGAATGAGCCCAAACCCAAGAGGAAAAATAAAAATAAAAATAAAAGTAAAGTGATGAAATAATGGTGTAATCAAGATTAGGTGACATGGCATTAAGACAAAAATTTAGCAAGTGGTGTGATATCCTACATTCATAATTTTAGCAAGTGGTATGATAATACAAGGCTTTAGGACAAAACATCTTTATCCTACACTCATAATTTTAGCAAGTGGTATTATAATACATGGCATTAGGACAAAACATTCCTATCCCACATAAATAATTTCAACCAAATAATGGAGATTCAAGGGTTAGAAATTTGCCACCTAAAAAGACAAACCTATCATACTTGATTAAGACAAAAGAAAAAGGAAATGAATCCCTAAATCAAAGGGACCTTGTCCCTTATCTTAGAAACATATTATCATAACTTTCAAAATACAAATCTCCTTTTGCTATACATATCTTGACTAAGGAAGAGGAAGACAAGAACATAAGTTGTTTGTTTTCCAAAAATTCAACCAAGTGTATCCTAATTGTGATACGGTAGACCCATGATCATGAAAGGTGAATTATTTGATGGTCTATTTAAACAAAAACCACCCTTACAATATTAGAATTTTCGTCCAAGTGAGGGAGGGGAAAAATAGAAGCAAGGTAGAGTGAGGAAAGGAGAGGAAGAAAGGAAGAAAAAGGAAGGAGAAGTCTAGAGGACTAAGTGCTCCAGGTAAGTTTAACAATATTTCTTTTTGAAGAAAACTTTTGAAACTTAGAACTTTGATGATTGGTCATGGATGTTGCTATATCATGTTACATATTATGTATGTTTGAATACTTAGGCTGGTGTAGATAGTTCTGCATAGGTATGGCTATGTGTGGCAAATTTTTAGTTTCTGTTTTTAAATTTCTGGGAAGAATCAGTAAGGAATTTAAAGAAATGGTTAACATGAAAAATATAGATATATGTGTCACGGATTTTTAACCACTAGAATAACTCAATTTAGAGTCCATATAAGGTAGATATGGTCTGATTAGTAAACAGTGTTCAGAAAATAGTTAATTAGAGAAGAACATGTTAGGATAGCTTATGTGTTTTAATTTCTGAGAACATTCTGTAGGGAATTCAAATAAATGGTTAACATAAGGATTATAAATATATGTGTCACAGAATTTTAGACACTGTAATTACGCAATTTAGAGTCCATATGAGATAGATATGGTCTGATTAGTAAGCAGTGGTCAGAAAATGGTAAATCAGGGAAGAATATGTTAGGATAGCTTCTGTGTTTTAATTTATGGGAATATTCTGTAGGGAATTAAAATACATAGTTAACGTGCGAATTATAGATATATGTATCATGGATTTTTAGCCACTGGAATCACTTAATTTAGAATTTTTATGAGGGCGATATAGACCAATTAGTAGGCAGAGGTCAGAACCAATCGGAAAAGAAATAACCTGTACATTGAGGGAGTAATATCACCTTGATGTATTAATTTTCGCTAAACTATTCAACATAATAGTTTTAGATAATTGTTGTATCTTGAAATTGACACCAAGATCACCTACATCGGAGTTAAATTGAGGGAGTTATGCTCTGATTAGTAAGAGAATGTTAGATAAGATGAAAACCTGCATCAAGAAAATAAAAAAATAAAATTAATATTTAAAAAGAAGAAGAATCTTATAAATGAAAATAATAAATGACTAGTATATGCCATAGCCATTGCCATTGTATGAACTTCTTACCATCTTAAGTGTGAAATTCTGACATGGAAATAGTTTATAAAGTGATATTTG
Organism: Gleditsia sinensis; assembly: GCA_037074535.1. Taxonomy (NCBI): domain Eukaryota; kingdom Viridiplantae; phylum Streptophyta; class Magnoliopsida; order Fabales; family Fabaceae; genus Gleditsia; species Gleditsia sinensis. Next base: position 49,986,207 of record CM073469.1, read on the forward strand.
AAATGGTTATGTTCATGGCATGATTACCAATGATTTTTGGTAATAGTTATATTTTGATAAACATGCTTGTTATTGAAAGCATATTTTTGGTTATCATTGTGAAAAGAAAAGAAATGAGCACGGTCACATGGCAATCCGTGTGGTGCACCAGTAGGGGATGCCATACCAATGGTTATGATCATGTTAATGAGAAAAGAAAGAAAAAGTGGGCCTTGTCGGACGGAGCGAGAAAAACTCGTACCAAAGAGTAGAAAATACTCATCCTGACCAAGGTAGCTTGATATGAGAATAAATTAATAGTCATCATATGATATTCTGAAAGTAGTTAATCTTGTCATACATGTTATTATTGTACGATTCTCATGTGCATAGATATTGTGCATTCACGTGATCAAAGATATTTGTTGTAGTTTATACAGCTGAATATGACGTGATGAGCTATATTGATGATGATTTATTGTTGAACTTACTGGGATTTAATTCTCACTATATTTCCATATCATGTTCAGAAAATTAGTTATGCAGATTTTTTCTATGGCTCTGGCTTTTAGTGCATGTTGGATCGAGTATTTTATGTTGGGCAGATCCCAGAAGCAAATAAAATGTTTGTGGTCGAGTTGGCTTATATCTTGGTGAAGGTGCAACCACCCGCACCTGTATCTCCGGAATTGGTCAACCAGAATAAATAAGATGTAGATTTGTATGTGTTTGATATGTTGTACGTATGTTTTGATCAATGACATGTATGTAAACTCTATATTATATAAATTAAATAAATGTTATGTTGAGTTAAGTTATAACGAGGTAATAACTTCATAGTATTTTAAAAAAAATTGATACTTAAATGGAGTTGTTACATGAAGGATATGGATGAGGCATCTTATGTTATTGGCATTAAGATCTGTAAGGATAGACCTCGAGCCATTTTAGGTTTGTCATAAGAAACCTATATCAAGAAGGTTTTAGAGAGATTTCAGATGCAAGATTATTCACCTATTATTGCTCCCATTGTGAAGAGTGATAGGTTTAATTTGAACCAATGCCCAAAGAATTACCTTGAGAGGGATTTTAGGAAGAATATCCCATATGCTTCTACTGTCGGAAGCTTTATGTATGTTTAGGTTTGCACTAGACTTGACGCTACATTTGTTGTAGGGATGCTCAAGTGATATTAGAGTAACCCAGGAATAGACCACTGGAGAGCTACAAGGAAAGTCATGAGGTACCTACAAGGAACCAAAGACTACATGTTTATGTATAGAAGATGAAAATTTTGGATGTGATCGATTATTCAAATTCAAACTTTGTTGGCTGTGTTAATTCTCACAAGTTAACATCAAGATACATTTTCATTATGGCCGATGATGCGTTCCTCTAAACGAAGAAACGGAGTGTTTGGCGAAAGCAAGGATCGTCTTGAAAATTCAACGGATGTTTGATCGCCACGAGTTGCCTCGATAAGATCGGATTTAGTTCTTTGCCCAAGAACTAAGGGAAGCTCTCACTTTAGGAGAAAACTCAATCTTTATTAATCATCAAAATCTGTATTTAATACATGAACTTAAAGAACTCTTAAATAGACAATCAAACCTAACCCTAGTAGGAAACCTAAAAGGCCTTAAACTCCTAATTGGACTTCTAATAGAATATGGCCCAAATAATATTAGTTATCTGGCCCAACTAAAACTAACAAAAACAAACTCATAATTAAACTACTATTTGGGCTGCATAAAGAATGGGCCCAAATACTAATAATATCCAAAACAAAACATTTAAACTAAAGCCCATAATACATCTTTAAATCAATGTAGATTTGAGCTAGTTATCTTCAAGATCCAATAAACTTTATTGGGCCTCCGAATTGCCCTCTTTAATGCAATCCTCAAGGCTGCAAAATGTGGCCTACTTGATGTCTGGACTTGGCCCAATAACTTCCTCTTTAGACTGCACATCCAAGATCAAGCCCAATAAAGCTTCTTTAGCCCGCTTTGCCCTGCTCCTAGTCATTGGACCGCCTATCCCTTGCAAAGGATATTGGGAACGGTTTATAGTAGCTTTGACAGCACCTTGATCTCCATCATTCCCTCCCTCCTCGAAAGGATTCGTCCTTGAATCAAAAGAATCACCTACATCAAATAAAGACAAGTCAGCAACATTGAATGTAGCACTAATATTGCCATACTCACTAGGTAAATCAATCTTATAGGCATTGTCATTGATTCTCTCCAAGACTTGAAAAGGTCCATCTCCCCTAGGATGTAACTTAGACTTTCTTTGAATCGAGAACCTCTCTTTACGCATATGTACCCAAACCCAATCACCAGGTTCAAATACAATTTTTGTTCGGCTCTTGTTGGCTTGCGTTGCATATTGCTTATTCTTCCTCTCAATGTTAGCTCGAACTTTAGCATGCAAATCCTTTACATATTCAGCCTTTTGCTTACCATCCAAGTTAACAAACTCATTAGTAGACAAAGGTAAAATATCCAAAGGTGTTAGAGGATTAAAGCCATAAACAATTTCAAAAGGACTATAAGTAGTATTAGAATGCACAGATCTATTGTAAACAAACTCAACATGTGGTAAAGCTCTTTCCCAATGTTTCAAATTTTTTGACATAATAGCACGTAAAAGTGTAGTAAGTGTCCTATTAACTACCTCAGTTTGCCCATCTGTTTGAGGGTGTGTAACAGTAGAAAATAGAAGTTTAGTTCTTAATCTTCCCCATAAAGTACGCCAAAAATGACTTAAGAACTTAACATCTCTATCACTTACTATTGTTCTAGGCAACCCATGCAAACGCACTACTTCTTTAAAGAACAGATTAGCTATGTGTGTTGCATCATTGGTTTTAGCACATGCAATGAAATGAGCCATTTTGCTAAACTTATCAACAACCACAAAAACACTATCCTTACCACTTTGAGATCTTGGTAACCCTATCACAAAATCCATAGAAATATCATGCCAAGGCTGTGTAGGGACAGGTAATGGGGTATAAAGGCCATGTGGCATAACCTTAGACTTAGCACAAAACGAAATGATATCATGTTTCATGCGAGGCCAATAAAAATGTTCGTGCAGAATTTCTAAAGTTTTAGTGACTCCAAAATGCCCCATTAAACCTCCACCATGACTCTCCTGAATTAATAAGGCACGCATAGAACACGTAGGCACACAAAGTTTATTCTTTTTAAACAAGTAGCCTTCATGCCTATAGAAACCATCAATAGCACGCTTATCACAAGAATTCCAAGCAGATCCAAAATCAACATCATTAGCATACAAGTCTTTAATGTATTCAAAACTAAGCAACTTAGCATGTAAGAATGTCAACAATGCATATCTTCTAGAAAATGCATTAGCTACAACATTTTCCTTTCCAGTTTTATACTTAATCACATAAGGAAATGTCTCAATGAATTCTAACCACTTTGCATGCCTCTTATGCAACTTGCCTTGGGACTTAAAAAATTTCAAGCTCTCATGATCTGAATGGATAATGAACTCCCTTGGCCATAGATAATGTTGCCAAGTTTGCAAAGTCCTCACCAATGCGTATAACTCCTTATCATAAGTAGGATAGTTCAGTGCTGCCCCATTTAGCTTCTCACTGAAGTATGCAATTGGTTTAGAATCCTGCATCAAAACAGCACCTATACCAACTCCAGAAGCATCACATTCAATTTCAAAAGCTTTATCAAAGTTAGGTAATGACAGCAAGGGTGCATTAGTCAGAAGATTCTTTAAAGTGTTAAATGACTTCTCATGCAAATCATCCCATTTAAAGACAACATTCTTTTTAACAAGTTCATTTAGGGGTGCAGCAATAGTACTGAAATTCTTTACAAACCGCCTATAGAAACTTGCTAAACCATGGAAACTCCTAACTTCATTAGCATTCCTAGGTGTAGGCCAATCTCGGATTGCCTTAACCTTGTCCTCATCCACACTAATTCCATGAGAATTAACAACAAAACCAAGGAACACTACTGAATCAGAACAGAATGTGCACTTTTTCATGTTAGCATACAATTTATGCTTTCTAAGCACATAAAAAACAACACGCAAATGCAATAATGTTCATCAAGATTTTGACTATATACTAAAATATCATCAAAGTAAACTACCATAAACTTTCCGATGAAAGCACGTAAGACATGGTTCATTAATCTCATAAAGGTACTGGGTGCATTGGTCAAGCCAAAGGGCATTACTAACCACTCATATAAACCATATTTAGTCTTAAAAGCAGTTTTCCACTCATCTCCCTCTTTCATGCGAATTTGATAGTAACCATTCTTTAAATCAATTTTAGTAAAAACACTAGAACCATACAACTCATCAAGCATGTCATCTAATCTAGGAATTGGATGCCTATACTTTACAGTGATTTTGTTGATGGCCCTGCAATCTATGCACATGCGCCAAGTACCATCCTTTTTAGGCACAAGAATAACAGGTACTGAACAAGGACTAAGACACTCCTTCACGAATCCCTTCTGAACTAGGTCATCTACTTGCCTCTGAATTTCCTTCGTCTCCTCAGGATTAGCTCGGTAGGCAGGTCGATTAGGGATGGATGATCCAGGGACAAAGTCTATCTGGTGCTCAATGCCTCTCAATGGTGGTAGTCCATGTGGAATCTCCTCAGGAAAAACATAAGTGAATTCCTGTAACAAAGACACAACCATTCTAGGCAAAGATAGGTTAGGAGTGTTAGTAAAATAAATATCCTTGTACATGAGCACAAGGAGGTTTGACTTGCATATCAAAGCACTCTTCACCTCACTTTTTAGTGCAAAAGCACTCACTCTTTTATTTTTCTCTTTCTCAAGCTTACAACTCTCTTTCTTTTTCTGCTCACATGTCTCAACCTCTCTCTCTTTTCTCTCACTCTCAATTTTCACCTTACTCTCTTTCTTCTCTTTTTCTAGTGTTTCTCTCAACTTACACTCTTTTGTAATTCTCACTTGATCAGCAAAAGCCTCAGCTGGCTTTAGGGGTGTTAGAATAAAGGTTCTCTTATGTATGGTTAATATATATTGATTCTTGTAGCCATCATAATTAACCCTTCTATCAAATTGCCATGGACGTCCCAACAACAAGTGTCCAGCATGCATTGGTACTACATCACAAAGCACTTTATCTTTGTAGTTACCAATAGAAAAAGATATGCAAACCTGATTGGTCACCCATATATCTCCCCTATCATTCAACCATCTTAGCCTATATGGCTTAGGATGTTTCAATGTGGGTAGAACCAATTTATCAACCATCAAGGTACTAGCTACTTTAGTGCAACTCCCACTATCAATAATCAAGCTACATACCTTGTTATTCACGTGGCACCTGGTCTGGAATATGTGTTCACGTTGTTCATCATCAACATCATCATTAGGTTGCATATTAAGAGCACGTCGAGTAACTAATACTTCTCCATGCACTGGTTCTCCAATCTCCATGTCACTGCAATCCTTCAATGGTGGCATCTCATCATCACTTGAATGCTCACTCTCCATGCCTCCATCATCAAGAAGAACAATGGCTCTCTTGTTAGGACACTGTGATGCAATATGCCCCAACCTGTGACATCTAAAACATTTTGTATCTCGTGCTCTAAAGGAAGTAGAAGTATCATTCTTAGCCTTGGGATTAGGGGCTGTAATTGAATTCCTCCCCTTGCTCTCTTCCTTCGGCCTAGTAGCAGCCTTAGGGTTATCTTGCCAATTCGGCTTCCATGGAGTTTTAGGAATTGAGCCAAATTTAGAAGATGTTCTAACCTTTAACTGCTTCTCAACTTTAATTGCTTTATGCAATAAATCCACCATCTCTACATAATGGTGCATATCTACTACATCTGCAATTTCTTTCCTTAAACCACCTATAAACCTTGCCATTGTAGCCTCTCTATCCTCTTCAATATTAGCTTTTATCATGGCCATCTCCATCTCATTGTAGTAATCTTCTACACTCATAGATCCTTGATGCAGATTTTGTAATTTTCTGAACAAGTCTCTATAGTAATGGCTAGGAACAAACCATTTTCTCATCACAACCTTCATCTCTTCCCATGACCGAATAGGTCTCTCACCACTCCTCCGCCTATTAATTGCTAATTAATCCCACCAAATACTAGCATAGTCAGTAAACTCCACAGCAGCTAGCTTCACCTTTTTCTCCTCAATATAATCATGACACTCAAACATATGTTCTACCTTCCTCTCCCACTCTAAGTAAAGTTCAGGGTCACTCTTACCTTGGAATGTAGGAATAGTCATTTTTATGTTTCCTAAGCCACTATCACGCCTAGGAGCTATCCTCTTTTCCTTTCTGGACCTGAATGCTTCACTATCTGAATATCCCCCTTCTCCCTTATCAAACCCAAACGGTTTGGTAAGCTTAGGCTGGGATGGTGAATCAAGGTTATCCAGCCTTATATTCAGCAACTTAAACTGATCTTGAACTGCTTTCATAAAGAGTTTAAGGTCAATTTCAGATTGATCTCTTTCACTACTCATGTTTGTCTCACAAACCTCACGTGTTTTACACTCAATTTCACTTTCTTTCCCTTAAAGCTCTTAAACAAGAACCTGATCAACAAACTTATCTAAGAAAACAAGTGAATTAAAAAGAATAAATTTTCAAATAATGACAACCCTAGGAACTGAATTTTGAAAAATATGCGGGATACTAATATCAGTATGCTATTTTTTTTTAACGAATTTCTCTTCCTTTTTTTTTCAGCTCACCTTTTTTTTTGAGCGAATTTCCTTTTTTTTTACGAATTTTTTTTAGAAGAGACCAAATTCAACTAGGACTAAGAATCTGATTTTTTTTTTTGAATTTTGAATTTTGAATTTTTGAACAAGAAACCAAATTGAAATAGGAATAGGAATCACTTTTTTTTTTCGAAATTCAAATTTTTGGAAGAAGAAACTAAATTGACTAGGACTAGGAATTAGAATATAAGTAGGAAAAGAAAATTGACTAGAACTAGAACTCTTTTTTTTTTTTCTAAAAGAACTAGAAGAACATTAACTAGAACTAAAACTAGAACTAGAACTCTAATTTGACCTAAAGAAAGGTAGAAGAAGAAGAAAGACTCTAGAAAATAGAAAAGAAAAGTAGGACACCAACCAAATCTCAAGAAGCCAAAGCTCTGATACCAAATGATGCGTTCCTCTAAACGAAGAAACGGAGTGTTTGGCGAAAGCAAGGATCGTCTTGAAAATTCAACGGATGTTTGATCGCCACGAGTTGCTTCGATAAGATCGGATTCAGTTCTTTGCCCAAGAACTAAGGGAAGCTCTCACTTTAGGAGAAAACTCAATCTTTATTAATCATCAAAATCTGTATTTAATACATGAACTTAAAGAATTCTTAAATAGACAATCAAACCTAACCCTAGTAGGAAACCTAAAAGGCTTTAAACTCCTAATTGGACTTCTAATAGAATATGGCCCAAATAATATTAGTTATCTGGCCCAACTAAAACTAACAAAAATAAACTCATAATTAAACTACTATTTGAGCTGCATAAAGAATAGGCCCAAATACTAATACTATCCAAAACAAAACATTTAAACTAAAGCCCATAATACATCTTTAAATCAATGCAGATTTGAGCTAGTTATCTTCAAGATCCAATAAACTTTATTGGGCCTCCGAATTGCCCTCTTTAATGCAATCCTCAAGGCTGCAAAATGTGGCCCACTTGATGTCTGGACTTGGCCCAATAACTTCCTCTTTAAACTGCACATCCAAGACCAAGCCCAGTAAAACTTCTTTGGCCCGCTTTGCCCTGCTCCTAGTCATTGGACCGCCTATCCCTTGCAATGGATCTTGGAAACGGTTTATAGTAGCTTTGACAGCACCTTGATCTCCATCAGCCGATAAAGTTGTTTCATGGAGAAGTGTTAAGTAAACTTTGACGGCTACTTCTACTATGGAAGTTGAGTTTGTCTCCTGTGTTGAGGCCACTTCAAATAGTGTATGACTTAAGACTTTCATTTTGGGACTTAGAGTTATGGATTCAATTTTTAGGCCATTGAGAATTTTCTGCGATAATTCAGCTATTGCCTTTATGGATAAGAATAATAAAATTTGAAGTCGAAGTAAACACATCGACATTAAGTACTTAGCCATTAGAGAACGTGTAGAAGAAAAGAAAGTAGTCATTGGGCATATTAGTATTGAATTGATGATTGCTAATCCTTTGACTAAGGGCATGCCACCGATAAAATTCAAGGATCATGTAGAGAAAATAGGACTTGGTTCCACTTTATGATTGTATACATGCAGTTTATTAATGAAATTATTATATATTATGATGTTTTCTCATATTCATGTACACCTTAATTCATTTGAGAAAAACATTTTGTTTTTGGACCAAGAATAAACATAAGGTTTAATCATTAATTTTTCATTACCACGTTAAGTATAACACTTGAGAAACTAAATGCATTGTAATACATGGTATTACTTGCTTTTAAAGGACCTATCACTATGACTCGTGTATTTATTTCTTAAGAAAGTTATTTGATGACTCATTTAAGCTAATAAGTTAAACATATGGACTAAGTGGGAGAATGTAACTATTTTCATTTAAAATAAGAATAACTCACATTTAACTCATATTATGGAAGTGTTCCATACGTTTGGCTTGAAGAGTCCCAACGTTTGTAGGTTTAACAGCATTGAATGGCCATTATTAAGTGGTTTAGTGGTAACCCTTCATGTACATTTGTTCTTGATGGTAGAACATACGTTTTGGTCCCAAAGTTTTCTTCATTCTTCAACCAACGAATCTTACGCCATCTTTAGTAAGGGTGACAAGACTTGTAAGAGCCAAAACCATTGAAAAACTTGTGAAGAAAAACAATGGCAAGAGGTTGGTTTACTTTTCCAAATTTTGTGTTTCATTGATTTAAACATGTTATTTTGAGTTTAGAAGCATGTTTAGATCATTTTTAATATCTAACACTTCCTTTTACTAAGAAAATATACATGAACCTTTAACAAAAGTAAGAGTAAAATACACTTCTCTTACTTAATTTTCTTATTACACAACTCTCCCATTTATTATGAAAATGTACATGATGAATCTCCTTTATATATATATATATATATATATATATATATATAACTGCTGAGTTATTGTTGTCTGTATAAACTCCATGTTAGTTTCTGAGAATGAATGAAGTTCTTGGTAGTCGATAGCATTGTTAAGATCAAGTGTGATGATGTAAAGAGGACTTTGAAGGCTCGCTATGGATAAAGGGTAATGTTTTCCCCTGTCACTCGGTAGTCACAAATTGATCTGAGGTCAGTTGGCTAGACAAACCAGGATGAATAGTTTATTTTGAGAAATTAATATCTAGTTCATTCGACAATAGTAAATTAATAGTTATCTTGTCACCCTTATAGAACCAATATAGTGAAGATACAAGGAAGGGAGAATTAAAATTTTAAATGCTTTGTTCAATTTCTTCTTGTTTCTCATCATCACCTTCTTCTTCATAAGATCTGAAGCTCGAAGCTTCTTCCAAATCCATCTTCAAAGATGAAATTAGCTTTGAAGATATAAATAACTCTGTCGATGACTGAGAAACCCCAAAGATTCTTGATACCCATTTGTATAGGGAATCCAAATCTAGTTTCTTCTTCAACAGGTCAGATTACATAATCAAGACTTCTGAAGAAATCTTAACTGTTGATTCCAAAGAAGATGAGTTTCAACTTTTTTCGGAAAAATATAACTTTATACACATAGGATGTGTACAAGTAGCTGCCAAACCTTTACACAATCTAGGATTAGATAATTCTATCTGTATGCAAGTAAGAATGGTAGGTACAACAAATTCCATTAATTAATTTTTGGTGATGTCTAGACCAGCCTGTCAAAAGGACCAATATGGTTCCAATGTTTTCCTAATTGGATTGTGTGTCTAAAGGAACCAAATCTAGAGATGACAATCATTCTCAAAGTCAAATTACATGGATATGACAAACTACGTGCTTCCTTACAGATATAACAAAAGCCTAACTATCCATTCCCTAGGAGATATCTTAGCAAGATATCCAATATCCAGAAGAATGGTTTTTAGAAAATGTGGCTATGCCAATAGAGGCACTAGCCTGACCAATAAGTAAGATGGTTCAATATCCTTTTGGAAAAGGAGGAATTTCTTTCCAAAAACATAGATGAAGTCTATAAATACCTAGGGTAACAGAACCAGAATCCATTAGGGATAAAGAATCTGTAGCCAACCTTAGGACAACAAATCAAAGTTTCAGAACGGCTAGAAAATCTAGTTTTAATGAAACATCAACAATTAACCTCAGAGGTTTAGAAACATCTTCTAGGATACCAAAACTAGTGTACACCCAAACTGGAAAAGAAAAGGTTGAAGACGATGACTTTGTCATGTCTCCAATATTTTCCCAAATGGTCGATGCCATTGAAATTGTTTAAGGGATTACAACCAAAAGGAACCCACAAAGGAATTTCAAATAGACAAAGAGTCTATAAGGAAAGAATTCTTCTATGTAGAATTCACTCCTTAAAGAACTTAGTTTTTTAACAAGTTCAAAAATGAATCTAATAGACAAATCCGAGATAAGTTCTATAAGTTTGTCTCTGACTTCAAAAAATATATTCCCTTTTTATAATGGTTCGAGGCTTATGCTGAGGCCAAAAGAATAGAATACCCTTTCTGTAGTTCTGTTAATGTTAACAACCAAGGGAGAAAACTTCAAATCGGAGTTACCTCCTTAAAAAGCTTTAAGGATTGAAAGCATATATCCTTAATAGAATCTAATTGCTGCACCTTTTAAGGAAAATGACATAGCAGAATCAATTTTCTCTAAAGATATAAAATCTTTAATGGAATAAAATAATTATACAAACAAATATCTTCAAACGATAGGTTAACAGATAATATTTAAAACATCTACCCAAATAAAAGAAGAGGTTAGACTAATAAAAAAACCCTTGTTCAAACCTTATCAGATTCCCAATGAAAATCAAATAATCCAGCAAAATCAGAATTGATAGCTAGGATAGACTTAGAACTAGCCAAAATCCAGAAGAAAAAAGAGTTATCCTAGATTGTTCAAGATACACCTCATAGCATAACTAGTATAGTACAAAAGAAGTTCAAACCTTAGACAAAACTTCTAAAATCTCTACAGATGATGAAGTAAAATTGGGAATTATGAACATCGAATCAAATTAGAAAACACCAACAAAACTCTACTACCATAGAGCCAGTTTTTCATACCAATCTCTTGAAAAAAAGACCACAAATAATCCAAAATTCCTATAATGGAAATAAATCTATGCATGGAACATAGATGGCCAAACAGAGTATCAAATTTTGAATACTATGCAACAAATGACAATGGTCAGTAAAGCCTATCAAATTGCACACGGATGTGATGACTCCACAGTTGTCCATATTCTGGTATCAGGCTATACATAGGATGAGCACTTCACTGAAGAAGAGAGATGTTCAATTTACAACTCTCTTAAAACAAATTCTAAAGGATCATTAATCCTTGATGAAGATAGAGAACCAATTTTAGATGTGGTAAACACTCTAATCTTCACAATAACAAAACATTTCATAGGAGATCCTAACTTATGGAGAGAAAAATCAGTAGAATTACTGTCAAACCTGAAGTGTAGGAGACTGTCAGACTTTAGATGGTATAAAGATACTTTCTTTAGTTGTATCTAAAGCTAGGAATGATAGTAATCAACCATTCTGGAAGGAAAAGTTCCTTATGGACTTCCTAGATCTTTTGGGGTCAAGAAAAAAATCCGTAATAAATACGAAGGTCAAATACCTTATGAACAACTTACTTAAGGACAATTAGTAAGCTATGTTAATAAGGCTGCTTTAAAAATCTATAAGGATGAGAAAATCCAAAGACAACTTTCTAAGAAAAGATCAATCAACAGAAAAGAATTAGGTTCTTTCTGTGAACAATTTATATTTAAATTCCCAAAAACATTTAAGCCAAAAGGTAAGAGATAGCTTAAACAAGCTGAAACTAACAAATATGTGGATAAAAGGAATAAATTTCAAAAATATTGTAGGAGAAAACCTAAATATAAACCTCCTCCAAACCAAGAAAAAAGACCAATTTGTTACATATGTGGCAAACCAAGTCATATATCCAAATACTGTCAGGTTAAGAGAAAACTTAATAAAAAATTAAGAAATCTTAATCTTGATGGAGAAACAACAAATAAGATCAGTAATCTGTTCGAAAAAGACTCTTCAAAAGAAGAGACTCTTTATGAAGAATTCTCGACAAATTCTAATTAAGAAAATAATCAAATCCAGTATGATGATATTCCTTCTGAAATAGAAGAAAAATCATCAAAAGAACATGAGATAAGCGTTCTCACCAGAGAACAAGATCTTCCTTTAGAAGTTATTGGGTCTCTTCCCAATGATGAAGGAAAGGAGAATTATTTCGCCAAATTCAAACACACGTTTGATAAATCACAAACATCTTACAGGCAACAACCAATAAGTAAATATAATCTTAACGAAATTTTAGCAAGATTTAATACATATACTAAACTTGTTACATTGCAAGATTTACAATCTGAAATAAATATGCTAAAAACAGAAGTAAGACAATTAAAAGAGGAGCATACGATACAATCTATAGTCTTCTCAAATCTTCAAGAAGATGCTCATAAAAAATTGCAAAATGAGCCAATTAAAGAACCTCAAAGTGAGAATGAAAACTTCTTGGCAACAATCTCCCAATTGTCTATACAAAAGTTTTACATTCCAATTAAAATAATAATAATAAATTCATATACGATTTAAGCAACAACTTTGTTTGATATAGGCGCTGATCTTAATTTTATACAAGAGGGACTAATCCCTACCAAATATTTTGAAAAACAAAAAAAGGTTTAAGATTTGAAAATGGTTCGAAACTTAAAATTAATTATAAGCTTACAGATGCATTAATCCAAAACCAACAACTTTAAATTGAAACTTCTTTTTTGTTAGTTAAGGATATGACTAGCAAAATAATCCTAGGTTCACCATTTATCCAATAGTTGTTCCCATTTTCGACAGATAACAAAGGGATAATAACTGAATGCTTAGGACAGAAGTTTATCTTCCAATTTACATGACAACCAACTTTAAAAAATTTAAACTTGGTGAAGTGTAAACAAAATCAAATCAATTATCTTTATGAAAAAATAGGATTCAGAATGATAGAACAAAAATTAACAAATAAGAAAATTCAGGATAAAATTCAGTCTTTAGAAATAAAGATTTGAAAACAAATTTGTTCTGGATTCCCAAATGCTTTATGGAATAGAAAATAGCATATGGTAGATTTGCCATATGAAAAAGACTTTTCAAAAAAAAAAAAATACCAACAAAGGCTAGGCCTATCCAAATGAACCAAGAACAGATGGAATATTGCCAAAAAGATATCAACGATCTCTTAAAAAAAATTATCAGACCTAGCTGATCTCCCTAGTCATGTGCTGCTTTTTATGTCAATAAACCAGCAGAAATTGAACTTGGAACACCTAGGTTGGTAATCAACTATAAAACTTTAAACAAGGTCCTCAAATGGATTAGATATCCAATCCCCAACAAGAAGGATTTGTTGAATATATTATAGTCAACAAAAATCTTCTCAAAATTTGATATGAAATCAGGTTTCTATCAATCCAAATTAAACCTAAAGACATGTATAAAACTGCATTTACAATTTCATTTGGTCAATACGAGTGGAATGTGATGCCTTTTGGACTAAAAATGCACCTTCATAATTCCAAAAAATTATGAATGATATATGCAATCCGTATATTAAATTCATACTTGCCTACGTTGACGATGTATTAGTTTTCTCTAACAACGTTGATCAACACTTCAAACATCTAAATATATTTTTGGATGTTACAAAGAAAAATGGACTTGTGATTTCCACACCAAAAATGCCTCTTTTTCAAACAAGGATTAGGTTTCTAGGACATTATGTTCATTTAGGAACCATAACTCCAATTGAAAGAGCCATTCAATTTTTGGATAAATTTTCAGATCAGACCATTGATAAAAATAAGTTACAAAGGTTCTTAGGATGCCTTAATTATGTTTCTGATATTATCTCAAAATTTTCAAATGTTCCTAAGCCGGTTCATGATCATCTTAAGAAAAATTTGCCTCCTTAGAATAAAGATCATACTGACATTGTCCGTTAGCTTAAGTCTCAGGTCAAAACTCTTCCATGCCTATATTTTCCTGATCCGTCAGCTTTCAAAATAGTTGAAACTGATGCCTCTGATTTAGGATATGGAGGAATTCTCAAGTAGAGAAAAAAATAGCAAAGAGCATATCATTGCATTTGCATCAAAACATTAGAATACAACTCATGAGAATTATTCCAAAATTAAAAAAGAAATTTTATCAATTATTTTATGCATAAACAAATTTTAAATCAATCTTCTCAATCATAAAATTCTTATTAGAGTTGATTGCAAATCTGCAAAAAAAGTTGTAGAAAATGATGTTAAAAACTTTGCATCAAAACAAATTTTAGCTAGGAGACAAGCCATTTTTAGCCATTTTGATTTTGAAATTGAGCATATAAGTGGTTTTTCAAATAACATTCTTGATTTTCTAATTAGAGAATTTTTACAGGGAAATGCCTTATGAAAAAGAGAGAAAGCCCTTAAACACCCAATTTAAGAGTAAATCATCCAAAAACAAGGGGAAGCAAGTTGCATATTCCTTTAAATCAACCCAAAAATAGATAGCGGAAGATTATCCTTGTCCAATTCCTATCCAGACACTTCTGGGTATGGTAGACCAAAAACCCCTTTCCTTAATAGGAAAATAAAGGGCAGATATAGCTGAGGACGATGAAGATATAACAAAATATCTCCTCAGTCAACAAAGATTGCTTACAGCAATCAAAGAATCAAAGAAGCAGGTTACCAAAGCAGGTGCTTCTTCTTCAAATCAGGCCTTTAAAGTTGAATCAAAGACCCTTGTGGTTAAACCCAAAACAGAAACCAAGTTTCTAAACTAGTCGTTTGGACTGATTCAAATGTAGTTATTAAAACTGTCTTCAACCCAACCAAATCCATAACCAAATATTTCAAAAAACCAAATTGTCAAAACATTGTTCAAATGGAGACTGAATTTCAGGTGGAAAACCCAAACAAATTTTCCTTTCAAATCTTTCCTAAAGGATGGCATTTTGTACCGCTATCCTCAACCAAAGATCAAAAGTTCTAAGTTAATATTGGTTGACTTAGGATTGGTAGAAATTAAACATTACCATGATATAGAGAATTCAAAAATTATTACTCATTCAACTTTCAAAATTATTACAAATTGGAAACAAAATCCCAGCCAAATTAAAATTTTTTCAAAAACTTATTTTTTGGAGGGATATAGTTACTGGGATTATCAAAAAGCCTGGTATTATACCCTTTATGTTCAAAATAAAAAATTTCAACATTATTGGCTAATATTTTTTCTCAAAAAGGCCAAGAACAAATTTTCAGGTTTTTTATGTGGTAGGAAGTGTCTGGTCCAATCCAGGACATTCTTCTAACAAATGTTAAAGAAGGATGGGATATCTTCAATTCATGTTTTGATAATGTGAATTATGCGGATTACCTTATGCTTATGTAATTCTTTTCAAAAATTGGATTGCCATTGGTTTATTCTTTGGGGTACTAGTATTCCAAAGAAAACCCTTATTCTAAACTCTCACTCTTGCAATGGCAGGAAAAAGTCAAATAGTGGGCAACTTACAATAAAGCAGAAAAAACCCATAAAGACCAAATAGAGAAGTAGTTTCAGAAGCATCCATACTTCCACAAGAATGGAAAAGTTGGACAGAATCAGTGGCTCTAAAGCAAATCTCAAATTCCAGCAAGTTTGGTAGGCATCTCAGAGAAAGAGAAGTATGTTAAACAGTTAAAGGAAGCACTCTGATTACTTACCGCCGGAGAAAAGGAAGATGACCAAAATTCAAGCTCATCCTCAAATCTTGTCCAGTCAAATGATGATAACTGTTATGGCATCGATCTTGAAGAAGAATAGATCCAACCATCCAAATTTGTCAACAGTAGATTAGCTGTCTAGATTGTTAGCAGACAGGTGGAATCTATGGTCACAACAAAATGCTTTAGCTTTTGCTAAAGTTAAAAGTTAGAAAAGGCTGTCGGCTAACTCTACAAAGAGACAAGTCGAAAGAGTTTGACTAACACAAAAGGCCTTCACATGCAGCTACTGTAGAAGCATCTCATTGTAGCCTTTAATGAAAGCAATTTACGGATGTAATCATTAGGGTTAATTAAATAGTTTCTTTAAGATTTTCCCTAATATATTAACATCCTAAATGTATTAGAAGGGAATCCGAATGTTTTCCCATTCTCTACCTATTCTACTCCCAAATTGTAAGAGAGTTTAAAGTGAGAAGAACTGACCTTGTCCTATAAGGTTTCTTATTTTATGAAATAAACTTTATATTTTAATTTTCCATTTTCATTTTTGCATCCATTTTTTAATTCTCTATAGTGTAGATCCTTTTATGCCTTACTTCTCTTCCCTTTCACCTTCAACCCCCCAAGGGTCTCTCCCCACTCCTTATTTGAAATTGGTTCTTTATCTTCATCAAAGATTAATGATACTTCAAATTTTTTTAAGAGAGTTGTAAATTGAACATCTCTCTTCTTCAATGAGGTGCTCATCCCACCATCCTTTGAGTTGGCCTGTAAAGCCTGAGACAAGAATGTCGACAACTGTGGAGTCATCACATCTATGTACAATCTGATAAGCTGTACTAACAATTGTCATTTGTTGCAGAGTATTCAAAATTTGATACTCTATTTGGCCATCTATCTTTCATTCATAGATGTTATTTCCATTATAGGAATTTTGGATTATTTGTGGTCTTTCTTCAAGACATTGGTCTAGAAAACTGGCTCTAAGGTAGTAGATTTTTGTTGGTGTTTTCCAATTTAAGTTGATGTTCATAGCCCATAGTTTTACTTCGTCATCTGTAGAGATTTCAGAAGCTTTCTCTAAGGTCTAAATTTGTTTTGTGCTAGAACTAGTTCTGCTAGGAGGTGTATCCTAAACAGTCAGGATAACTCCTTTTCCTTGCAGATTTTGGGTAGTTCTAAGTCTATCCTAACTATTAGTACTGATTTTGCTGGATAACTAAGATTTCTTTGTTTTTCATTAGGAATCTGATGAGGTTTGAACAAGAATTTTTCTATTAGTCTAACCTCTTGTTTTGTTTGGGTAGGGGTTTCAGATATTATCTGTTGACCTATCGTTTGAAGATGTTTTTTTGTATAATTATTTTTTTCCATTAAAGATTTTATATCTTTAGAGGAAATTGATTTTGCTGTGTCTTTTTCCTTAAAGGGTGCAGCAATTAGATTCTTTTGAGGATCTATGGTTTCAATCCTAAAAGCTTTTTGAGGAGGTAACTCCGATTTGAAATCTTCTCCCTTGGTTGTTTTCAAATTCAGTAAAGTCCTATTATTAACATTAACAGAACTATTGAAAGGGTGTTATATTCTTTTGGCTTCAGCATAGGCTTTAAACCATTGTAAGAATGGAATATTTGTTTTGGAGTCAGAGAAAAACTTATAGAACTAATCTTGGATTTGTCTCCTAGATTCATTTTTGAACTTGTTAAAAAACCAAGTTCTTTGAGGAGTGATTTTTTCAGAGAAGAATTCTTTTCTTATCGACTCTTTGTCTATTTGGAATTCCTTTATGGTTTTCTTTTGGTCGTAATCCATTAAACAATTTCAATGTCATCGACCATTTGAGAAAATGTTGGAGACATGACAGATTCATCGTCTTCTACCTTTTCTTTTCCAGTTTGGGTATACACTGGTTTTGGTATCCTAGAGAATGTTTATAAGCCTCTAAGGTTAATTTTTGATGTTTCATTAAAATTAGATTTTCTAACTGTTCTAAAACTTTGATTTGCAGTCCTAAATCTGGCTATAGATTCTTCATCCTTAATGGATTCTGGTTCTGTTACCCTAGGTATTTCTAGACTTTGTCTAGGTTTTTGGAAATGAAGTCCTCCTTTGCCAAAAGGATACTAAACAATCTTACTTATTGATCAGGATAGTGCCTCTGATGGCTTAACCACATTTTCTAAAAACCATTCTTCTGGATATTAGATATCTTGCAAAGATATCTCTTGGGGAATAGATAGTTGGGCTTTTTTCATATCTATAAGGAAGCACGTAGTTTTTCCTGTAGTATAGGCTATGAGAGCATTACTCTTATGAGAGCTATGCAATTTGTATTAGATTCTATAGATTATAACAACTGGGTTTTATCCTGGTAGCATGTCATATCCTTGTAATTTGACTTTGAGAAGGATTGCCTTCTCTAGATTTTGTTCCTTTAGACACACAGTCTAATTAGGAAAACATTGAAACGACACTGGTCTTTTTGACAAGCTGGATTGGACAGCACCGAAAATTGATTCATGGAATTTGTTGCACCTACTATTCTTAACACACATGTAAATAGAATTATCTAATCCTAGCTTGTGTAAAGGTTTGACAGCTACTTGTGCACATCTTGTGTATAAAGTTGTATTTTTACTATGTTTTTTAAGTGATTTTGCTGAAAAAAGTTAAAATTCATCTTCTTTAGGATCAACAGTTAAGATTTCTTCAAAAGTTCTATGAGCTAATATTGGTTGACTTAGGATCGGTAGAAATTAAACATTACCATGATCTAGAGAATTCAAAAATTATTACTCATTTAAGTTTCAAAATTTTAAAAATTTTGGCAACTTCAAATTGGGAACAAAATCCCAGCCAAATTAAAAAAAATTTCAAAAACTTATTTTTCGAAGGGATATAGTTACTGGGATTATCAGAAAGCCTGGTATTATACCCTTTATATACAAAATAAAAAATTTCAACATTCTTGGTTAATCTTTTTCTTGGAAAAGGCCAAGTACAAATTTCCACATTGGTTTTTCATGTGGTAGGATGTGTTCGGACCAATTCTGGACATTCTTCTAGCAAATATTAAAGAAGGATGGGATATCTTCAGTTCATGTTTATGTAATATGAATTATGGTGATTAACCTATGCTTCTCCAATTCTTTTCAAAAATTGGATTACCATGGGTTTATTCTTGATAGTAACAATATTCTAAAGAAAACCTTTATTCCAAACTCGGGTCTTGTAATGGCAGGGAAAAGTCAAATGATGGGTAACTTACAACAAAGCAGAAAGAGCCCATAAAGACCAAATAGAGAAGTGGTTTTAGAAGTATCCACACTTCCATAAGAATGGAAAATTTGGACATAACCAGTGGCTCAAAAGCAAATCTCAAATTTCAGTAAGTTTGACAGTCATCTCAGAAAAGGAGAAGTACGTTAAACTGCTGAAGGAATCTCTCTGACTACTTAATGTGGGAGAAGAGGAAGATGATCGGAACTCAAGCTCCTCCTTGAATCTTGCCCAGTCAAATGAAGATGACTATTATGGCATCGATCTTGGAGAAGAATAGATCCAGCCATCCAAATTTATCGATAGTAGATTAACCGTTAAGATTGTTAATAGACAAGTGGAATCTACGATTACACCAAAATGCTTTAGCTTTTCGTAAATTCAAAATTTAGAAAAGGCTATCGGCTAGCTCCACAAAGAGATAAGTCGAACGAAGTCTAGCCAACACAAAAGGCCTTGACATGCTGCTACTGTAAAAGCATCTCATTGTAGCTTTTAGTGAAAGTAATTTACAGATGTAATTATTAGGGTTATTTCTATAGTTTCTTTAGGAGTTCCCCTACTATATTAACATCCCAAATGTATCAGAAGGGAATCCAAATTTTTTCCCACTCTCTGTCTATTCTACTCTTAAATTGTAAAAGAGTTTAGAGTGAAAAGAACCGACCTCTTCCTGTAAGCTTTCTTATTTTATGAAATAAATTTTATATATTAATTTTCCATTTTCATTTTTGAATTGCATGTTTTAATTCTCTATAGTGTAGATCTATCTACGCCTTACTTCTCTCTCTTTCCACCTTTGATCCCCACGGGGTCTCTACCTACTCCTTGGTATTAGAGCCTGAGGATAAGTACAGATGTATAAATAACTGTTGTGTTACTGTTGTCTGTATGAACTCCATGTTAGTTTTTGAGAATGAATGAAGTTCTGGGTAGTCGATAGCATTGTTAAGATCAAGTGTGATGATATAAAAGGGAGTTTGAAGGCCCGCGGTGGATAAAAGGCGATCTTTTCCCCTGTCACCCAGTATTCACAAATTGATCTAAGGTCAGTTGGTTGGACAAACTAGGATGAATAGTTTGTTCTGAAAAATTAATATCTAGTTCATTGGCAATAGTAAATTAATAGTTATCTTATCACCCTTATAGAACCAATATGGTAAAGATACAAGGAAGAGAGAATTAAAATTTTTCATGCTTTGATCACTTTCTTCTCACTTTTCATCATCATCACCTTCTTCTTCATCAAATCTTAAACTTAAAGCTTCTTCCAAATCTATCTTTAAAGATGAAATTAGCTTTGAAGATATAAATAACTCAGTCAGTGATTGGGAAATCCTAAAGATTCCTGATACACAGTTGTATAAAGAATCCAAATATGGTTTCTTCTTTAGTAAATCTAATTATATAATCAACAATTTTGAAGAAATCCTGACTTTAAATCCAGAAGATGGAGAGTTCCAACTTCTATCATCCAAATCACTTGAAAAACATAGTGAAAAATACAACTTTATACTCATAGGATCTGTACAAATAGCTGTCGAACCCAGACAAAGTCTACAAATACCTATGGGAACCGAAACAGAATATGCTAAGGAAGATGAATTTGTAGTTAGCCTTAGGATTGCAAATCAAAGTTTCAGAATGGCTAGAAAATCTAGTTTTAATGAAACATCAACAGTTAACCTTAGAGGCTTTGAAAAATCCTCTAGGATACCAAAACCAGTGTATACCCAAACTGGAAAAGAAAAGGTTGAAGACGATGACTTTGTCATGTCTCCAACAATTTTCCAAATGGTCGATGACATTAAAATTGTTTAATGGATTATTACCAAAATGAACCTGTAAAGGAATATCAAATAGACGAAGAGTCTATAAGGAAAGAATTCTTCTCTAAAGAATTCACTCCCCAAAGAACTTGGTTTTTTTAACAAGTTCAAAAATGAGTCTAAAAGACAAATCCAAGATAAGTTCCATAGGTTTGTCTCTGACTTCAAAACAAATATTCTGTTCTTACAATTGTTTTAGGCTTAAACAGAGGCCAAAAGAATAGAATACTCTTTTAGTAGTTCTATTAGTGTTAATAATAGGACTTTACTGAATTGGAAAACAACCAAGGGAGAAGATTTCAAATTGGAGTTAGCTCCTCAAAAAGCTTTTAGGATTGAAACCATAAATCCTCAAAGGAATCTAATTGTTGCACCCTTTAAGGAAAATGACACAGCAAAATCAATTTCCTCTAAAGATATAAAAATTTTAATAGAACAAAATAATTATACAAATAAATATCTTCAAATGATAGGTCAATAGATAATATTTGAAACACCTACCCAAATAAAAGAAGAAGTTAGATTGATAGAAAAATCCTTGTTCAAACCTCATCAGATACCTGATGAAAAATAAATAAATCTTAGTTATCCAGTAAAATCAAAACTGATAACTAGGATAGACTTAGAACTAGGCAAAATCTGCAAGGAAAAAGAGTTATCTCATATTGTTTAGGATACACCTCTTAGCAGAACTAGTTCTGGCACAAAACAAGTCTAGACCTTGGACAAATTTTCTGAAATATCTACAGATGATGAAGTAAAACTAGGAATCATGAACATCAAATCAAATTGGAAAACACAAATGAAATTTTACTACACTAAAGCCAGTTTTCCAAACCAATGTCTTGAAGAAAGACCACAAATAATTGAAAACTCCTATAATGGAAATAACATCTATGAATGGAACATAGTGGCCAAAAAGAGTATCAAAATTTCAATACTCTGCAACAAATGACAATGGTCAGTACAACCTATCAAACTGCACACGGATGTGATGACTCCACAGTTGTCCATATTCTTGTCTCAGGCTTTACAAGCCAACTCAAATGATGGTGGGTGAGCACCTCACCAAAGAAGAGAGATGTTCAATTTACAAGTCTCTTAAAACATATTCTGAAGGATCATTAATCCTTGATAAAGATAGATAACCAATTTCAGATGCAGTAAACACTCTAATCTTCACGATAACAAAATATTTCATAGGCGATCCTAGCTTATGGAGAGACAAATAAGCATAATTATTGTCCAACTTAAAGTGTAGAACACTGTCAGACTTTAGATAGTATAAAGATACTTTCTTTAGTCATATCTATGCTAGGAATGATAGTAATCAACCATTCTAGAAGGAAAATTTTCTTGTAGGACTTCCTAGATCTTTTGGAGATAAGGTCAGGGAAAAAATATGTAATAAATAGGAAGGTCAAATACCTTATGAACAACTTACTTACAGATAGTTAGTAAGCTATGTTAATAAGGTTGCTTTAAAAATATGTTAGGATGAAAAAATCCAAAGAGAACTTTCTAAAGAAAGATTAATCAATAGAAAAGAATTAGGCTCTTTCGGTGAACAATTTGAATTTTAATTCCCAAAAACATTTAAACCAAAACATAGGAGAAAGCTCAAACAAGATGAACCTAACAAATATGAGGAGAAAAGAAATAAATTTCAAAAATACCGTAAGAGAAAACCTAAATATGTCCTCTAAACCATGATAAAAGACCAATTTGTTACGTATATGGCAAACCAGGTCATATATCTAAATACTGTCAGGTTAAGAGAAATCTTAATCTTTATGAAGAAACAACAAATAAGATCAATAATCAGCTCAAAAAAGACTCTTCATGCTGAATTTGATTATTTTCCTGATCAGAATTTGTTGAGAATTCTTTAGAAAGATTCTTTTTCTAAAGAATATTTTTCAAATAGATTACTGATCTTATTTGTTGTTTCTACATCCATATTGAGATTTCTTAATTTTTTAAGTTTTCTCTTAACTTGACAATATTTGGATATTTGACCTGGTTTGTCACATACGTAACAAATTGGTCTTTTGTCTTGGTCTGGAAGAGGTTTGTAACATCCTTTTATTATTATTATACAATATTGAGTTCACATACACGTCATTAATCAAAACGTACATGCAACATATCAAAAACATAGATATTTACATTTTGTATATTTTGGTTGACCAATTCCAGAGATATAGGTGCGGGTGGTTGCACCGTCACCGGGATCTGTGCCAACTCGCTCACAAACATTTTATTTAAGATCTGCCCATCATAGAATAACTCGATCCAACGTGCACTAAAAGCCAGAGTTATAGAAAATCTGCATAACTAATTTTCTGAACATGATATGGAAATATAGTAAGAATTGAATCCCAGTAAGTTCAACAATAAATCATCATCAATAAAGCTCATCACGTCATGTTCAGCTGTATAAATTACAGAAAATATCTTTGGTTACATGAATGCATTATATCTACGCACATAAGAATCATACTGTAATGATATGTATGACAGGATTAACTATTTTCAAAATATCATATGATGGCCATCAACTTATTCTCATTTCAAGCTACCCTGGTCAGGGTGAGTATCCTCTACTCTCCGGTACGGGCTTTTCTCGCTCCATCCGACATGGCCCACTTTCTCTTTCTTTTCTCATTATCATGATCATAACCGTTGGTAGGGCGTCCCCTACTGGTGCACCACACGAATTTCCATGTGATTGTGCTCATTTCTTTTCTTTTCACAATGATAGCCAAAAATATGCTTTCAATAACAAGTATGTTCATCAAAATATAATTATTACCAAAAATCATTGGTAATCATGCCATGAACATAACCATTTCAAAAATCACTTTATAAAATATTTTCATGTTAAAATTTCACACTTAAGATGGTAAGAAGTTCATACAATGGCAATGGCTATGGCTATGGTTATACTAGTCATTTATTAAGATTCATCTTCTTTTTTAAATACTACTTTTATTTCTTTATTTTCTTTATGCAGGTTTTCATCCTATCTAACCTTCTCTTAATAATCAGAGCATAACTCCCTCAATTGAACTCCGATATAGGTGATTTTAGTGTCAATTTCAAGATAAAACAATTATGTAAAACTATTATGTTGAACATTATAGCAAAATATTAAGAATTCAAGGTGATATTACTCCCTAAATGTACAAGTTATTTCTTCTCGGATAGGTTCTGACCTCTACCTACTAATCGGACTATATATACCTCATATGGACTCCAACTTGAGTAATTCCAGTTGCCAAAAATCCGTGACACACATATATTTAATTCTTATGTTAACCATTTATTTTAATTCCAAACAGATAATTCTCAGAAATTAAAATACAGAAGCTGTCCTAACATATTCTTCCCTGATGAACCATTTTCTGACCTTTGACTACTAATCAACTCATATCTTACTCATAGGGACTCCAAATTGAATGATTCCAATGGCTAAAAATCCATGAAACACATAGCTATAATGCCTATGTTAACCATTTATTTTAATTCCATACAGATAAATCCCAGAAATTAAAATACAGAAGCTGTCCTAACATATTCTTCCCTGAGGAACCATTTTCTGACCTTTGCTTATTAATCGGACCATATCTACCTCATATGGACTCCAAATGGAATGATTCTAGTGGCTAAAAATGCATGACACACATAGCTATAATTCTTATGTTAACCATTTATTTTAATTCCATACAGATAAGTCCCAGAAATTAAAACACCGAAACTAAAAATTCTGCCACCCATAGCCATAACCATGCAGAACTATCTACACCAACCTAAGTATTCAAACATACATCACATGCAAGATCAATATGTAACATGATATAGCAACATCCATGACCAATCATCAAAGTTCTAATATCAAAATCTCATATAAATATTATAAGTTTCAAAAGTTTTCTTCAAAAAGAAATATTGTTAAACTTACCTGGAGCAGTCCCTTAGACTTCTCCTTCCTCTTTCTTCCTTTCTTCCTCTCCTTTCCTCACTCTACCTTGCTTCTATTTTCCCTCTCCCCTCCCTTGGACGAAATTCTAATGTTGTAAGGGTGGGTTTTCTTATATAGACCACCAAATAATTCACCTTTCATGATCATGGGTCTACCTTATTACAATTAGGATACACTTTGTTGAATTTTTGGAAAACAAACAACTTATGTTCTTGTCTTCCTCTTCCTTAGTCAAGATATGCATAGGAAAAGGAGATTTGTATTTTGAAAATTATGATGATATCTTCTTAAGATAAGGGACAAGGTCCCTTTGATTTAGGGATTCATTTACTTTTTTTTTTGTCTTAATCAATTATGATAGGTTGCCTTTTTAAGTAGCAAATTTCTAGCCCTTCAATCTCCATTATTTGGTTGAAATTATTTATGTGGGATAGAGATGTTTTGTCCTAATGCTATGTCTTATCATACCACTTGCTAAAATTATGAGTGTAGGATATAGATGTTTTTGTCCTAAAGCCTTGTATTATTATGCACTTGCCAAAATGATGAATGTAGAATCACACCACTTGCTAAATTTTTGTCTTAATGTCATGTCACCTAATCTTGATTACACCATTATTTCATCACTTTAATTTTATTTTTATTTTTATTTTTCCTCTTGGGTTTGGGCTCATTCTTGCCCATTTTCTTTACTTGGGTTAAAATTCTACCTTTCATAATGGGCTTGGTCACATTTTCATGATTTTTGGGCTACTGGTCCAATTTCTATATCCTAGTCCAAGTCTTTGTTTTATTTCTTCCTTGGGCTATCCTATTGGCTTGCTAAAAATTCATATGAAGTAGAAAAACTCTATATGAAGTGTCCATAGGTTAAAGCCCAATTACGGGTGGAGATACTAAACTTAGTAATTAAGAAAAATTACCCTAATCCGATCTTCTTGAAATTTTAAGACCTTTACTTACTTCACAAAAATTTATCTTTCTTTACCTAAGAATTTCACCTTTCTTTAGCATGTTTATTTCTAATATTTCCTCTTAGGTTTTCTTTCTTTACCTATTCCATTAATATTAGAACATTTCTATGCATATATATAAGGTGAAGAATTTCTAAGAAAAATATTTAAAAATTACGGGATGTTACAAGGTTCATATATAGGTTTTCATCCTAACAAATTTATAAAGCATCCTTATTAATATAGCTTACTAACTATTCGTAAGTAAGTTGTTCATGAGGTATTTGACCTTCCTATTTATTACAATTTTTTTCCTTGACCTTATCTCCAAAAGATCTAGGAAGTCCTGCAAGGAACTATTCCTTCCAGAATGGTTGATTACTATCATTCCTAGCATAGATTCGACTAAAGAAAGTATCTTCATACCATTTGCAGTTTGACAGTGGTCTATACTTTATATTTGATAGTAATTCTACTGATTTATCACTCCTTGCTCCTTGGTATCAGAGCCTGAGGGGAAGTAAATATGTATAAATAACTGTTGAGTTACTATTGTCTTATGAACTCTATGTTAGTTTCTGAAATGAATGAAGTTCTTGGTAATCGATAGCACTGTTAAGATCAAGTGTGATGATGTAAAGGGGATTTTAAAGGCCCGCTATGGATAAAGGGCAATGTTTTCCCCTGTTACCCGATAGTTATAAATTGATCTGAGGTTAGTTGGCTAGATAAATCAGGATGAATAGTTTATTCTGAAAAATTATTATCTAGTTCATTCAACAATAGTAAATTAATAGTTATCTTGTCACCCTTATAGAACGAATATGGTGAAGATACAAGGAAGGGAGAATTTAAATTTTAAATGCTCCGTTCACTTTCTTCTCATTTCTTATCATCCTTATCATCACCTTCTTCTTCATCAAATCTGAAGCTCAAAGCTTCTTCCAAATGCATCTTCAAAAATAAAATTAGCTTTGAAGATATAAATAACTCAGTCCATGGCTGGGAAATCCCAAAGATTCCTAATACCCAGTTGTATAGGGAATCCAAATTTGGTTTCTTCTTCAACAAGTCTAATTAGGATGTGTACAAGTAGCTGACAAACATTTACACAAGCTAGGATTAGATAATTCTATCTATATGTGAGTAAGAATGGTTGGTACAACAAATTCCATGAATCAATTTTCGGTGATGTCCAGACCAGCTTGTCAAAAGGACCAGTATGGTTTCAATGTTTTCCTAATTTGGCTGTGTGTCTAAAGGAACCAAATCCAGAGAAGGCAATCCATCTCAAAGTCAAATTACATGGATATGACATGCTACCTGGATCAATCCCAGCTGTCATAATATATAGAATCCAATATAACTTGTATAACTCTCGTAAAAGTAATGCCCTCATACCCTATACGGTAGGACAAACTACGTGCTTCCTTATAGATATGAAAAAAACACAACTATCCATTCCCTAGGAGATATCTTGGCAAGATATCCAATATCCAGAAGAATGGATTTTATAAAATATGGCTATGCCAACAGAGGCACCAACCTGAACAATAAGTAAGATTGCCCAGTATCCTTCTGGAAAAGGAGGACTTTCTTTATAAAAACTTAGACAAAGTTTAGAAATACCTAGGATAACAAAACCAGAATTCATTAGGGATGAAGAATCTATAGCCAACCTTAAGACTGCAAATCAAAGTTTCAGAACGGCTAGAAAATTTATTTTTAATGAAACATTAACAATTAACCTTAAAGGCTTAGAAACATCCTCTAGGATACTAAAACCAGGGTACACCTAATCTGGGAAAGAAAGGTTGAAGACCATGACTTTGTTATGTCTCCAACATTTTCCCAAAAGGTCGATGACATTGAAATTGTTTAATGGATTATGACCAAAAAGAACCCACAAAGGAATTCCAAATAGACAAAGAGTCTGTGAGGAAGGAATTCCTTCCTCAAAGAACTTGGTTTTTTACCAAGTTCAAAAATTAATCTTGGAGACAAATCCAAGATAAGTTCTATAAGTTTGTCGCTGACTTCAAAACAAATATTCCATTCTTACAATGGTTTGAGGCTTATACTCAGGCCAAAAGAATATAATACCCTTTCAGTAGTTCTGTTAGTGTTAATAATAGGACTATATTGAATTGGAAAACAACCAAGGGAGAAGACTTCAAATCAGAGTTATCTCCTCAAAAGGCTTTTAGGATTGAAATCTTAGATCCTCAAAAGAGTCTAATTACTACACCCTTTAAGGAAAATGAAACAGCAGAATCAATTTCCTCTAAAGATATAAAATCTTTAATAAAACAAAACAATTATACAAATAAATACCTCCAAACGATAGGTCAACAGATAATACCTCCCAAATAAAACAAGAGGTTAAACTAATAGAAAAACTCTTGTTGAAACCTCATTAGATTCCTAATGAGAAATAAAGGAATCCTAGTTATATAACAAAATCAAAATTGATAGTTAGGATAGACTTAGATAGACTTAGAACTAGCCAAAATCTGCAAGGAAAATGAGTTATCCTAGACCGTTCAGGATACACCTCCTAGTAGAACAAGTTCTAGGACAAAATAAGTTCAGACCTTAGACAAAGCTTCTGAAATCTTTACAGATGACGAAGTAAAACTAGGGATTATGAACATCAAATTAAAATGGAAAACACCAACAAAACTCTAATACCCTAGGGCCAGTTTTTTAAATCAATGTCTTGAAGAAAAGCCACAAATAATCCAAAATTACTATAATGGAAATAACATCTATGAATGGAAGATAGAAGACCAAATAAAGTATCAAATCTTGAATACTCTGCAACAAATGACAATGGTTAGTACAATCTATCAAACTGCACAAGGATGTGATGACTCTACAGTTGTCCACATCTTGTCTCAAGCTTTACAAACCAACTCAAAGGAGGGTGAGATAAGTAACTCACTGAAGAAAAGAGATGTTTAAGTTATAATTGTCTTAAAACAAATTTTGAAAGATTATTAATCCTTGTTGAAGATGGAGAGCCAATTTCATATGGGTAAACACTTTAATCTTCACAATAATAAAACATGTCATAAGCGATCCCAGCCTATAGATAGACAATTCAGCAGAATTACTGTCAAACTTAAAGTGCAAAACATTGTCAGACTTCACATGGTATAAAGATACTTTCTTTAGTTGTATCTATGCTAGGAATGATAATAATCAACCATTCTGGAAGAAAAAGTTCCTTTCAAGACTTCTTTGATCTTTTGGAGATAAGGTCAAGGACACAATTCCTAATAAATACGAAGGTCAAATACCTTATGAACAACTTACTTACGGACAGTTAGTAAGCTATGTTAATAAGGCTTCTTTAAAAATCTATCAAGATGAGAAAATCCAAAGACAATTTTCTAATAAAAGTTCAATCAACAGAAAAGAATTAGGTTGTTTCTGTGAACAATTTGGATTTAAATGCCTAAAAAAATTTAAACCAAAACATAGGAGAAAGCTTAAACAAGCTGAACCTAACAAATATAAGGAGAAAAGAAATAAATTTCAACAATATTGTAGAAGAAAACCTAGATAAGAACCTCTTCCAAACTAGGATAAAAGACCAATTTGCTACGTGTGTGGTAAACTAGGTCATATATCCAAATACTGCCAGGTAAAGTGAAAACTTAATAAAAAAAGTAAGAAATCTTAATCTGGATGATGAAACAACAAATAAGATCAGTAATCTGTTCCAAAAAGACTCTTAAGAAGAATCTCTTTTTGAAGATTTCTCGGCAAATTTTGATAAGGAAAATAATCCAATCCAGTATAATGATGTTCCTTCTAAAACAGAAGAAAAATTTTCAGAAGAACATGAGATAAATGTTCTCACCTGAGAACAAAATCTTCTTTTAGAAGTTATTGGGTCTCTTCCCAATGATGAAAGAACGGAGAATTATCTTGCCAAATTCAAACAAACGTTTGATAAACCACAAACATCTTATAGGCAATACCCAATAAGCAAATATAATCTTAACGAAGTTTTAGTAAAATCTAATACAGATACTAAACTTGTTACATTGCAGGATTTACAGTCTAAAATAAATATGCTAAAAACGAAAGTAAGATAAAAGAGGAACAAAAGATACATTCTATAGACCTCTCAAATCTTCAAAAAAATGCTCATAAAAATGGCAAAATGAGCCAATTGAAGAACCTCAAAGTGAGAATGAAAACTTCTTGGCAATAATCTCCAAATTGTCTGTACAAAAGTTTTACATTTTAATTAAAATAATAATAAAAAATGAATATACAATTGAAGCAACAGCTCTGTTTGATACAGGCACTGATCTCAATTGTATACAAGAGGGACTAATCCTTACCAAATATTTTGAAAAAATAAAAGAAGGTTTAAGATCTATAAATGGTTTTAAGCTTCAAATTAATTATAAGCTTACAGATGTAGTAATTCAAAACCAACAACTTCAAATTGAAACTTCTTTTTTGTTAGTTAAGGATATGACTAGGAAAATAATCCTAGGTTAACCATTTATAAAGCAGTTGTTCCCATTTTCGGTGAATAGAAAAGGGATAATAATAACTGAATGCTTAGGACAGAAGTTTATCTTCCAATTTACACGACAACCAGCTTTAAAAGATTTAAACTTGGTGAAGTGTAAACAAAATCAAATCAACTATCTTTCTGAAGAAATAGGATTTGGAAGGACAGAACAACAATTAACAAATCAGGAAATTCAGGATAAAATTCAGTCTTTAGAAATAAAGAGTAGAAAACAAATTTGTGCTGAATTTCCAAATGCTTTCTAGAATAGAAAACATCATATGGTAGATTTGCCATATGAAAAAGACTTTTTAGAAAAACAAATACCAACAAAGGCTATACCAATCTAAATGAACCAAGAACACTAGGAAAATTGCCAGAAAAAGATCAACAATCTCTTAAAAAAGAAAATTATCTGACTTAGCCAGTCTCATTTGTCATGTGTTGCTTTTTATGTCAATAAACCAGTAGAAATTGAATGAGGAACACCTAGGTTGGTAACCAACTATAAACCTTTAAAAAAGGTCCTCGAATGGAATAGATATCCAATCCCTAACAAGAAGGTTTTTTTTAATATATTATATTTAGCAAAAATCTTCTCAAAATTTGATATGAAATCAAGTTTCTATCAAATCCAAATTAAACATGAAGACAAGTATAAAACTACATTTATAGTTCCATTTGGTCAATACAAGTGGAATGTGATGCCTTTTGTACTGAAGAATGCTTTTTTCAGAATTCCAAAAAATTATTAATGATATATACAATCCTTATATCAAGTTCATATTTGTTTATATTGATGATGTCTTAGTTTTCTCTAACAATGTTGATAAGCACTTTAAGCATCTGAATATAATTTTGGATGTTCCAAAGAATAATGGTCTTGCAATCTCTGCACCAAAAATGTCTCTTTTTCAAACCAAGATTAGGTTTCTAGGACATTATGTTCATTTATGAACCATAACTCTGATTGAAAGAGCCATTCAATTTTCAGAATAATTTTCAGATCAAATCATCAATAAAAATTAGTTACAAAGTTTCATAGGATGCCTTAATTATGTTTTTGATTTTATCCCAAAATTTTCAAATGTTCTTAAGCCACTTTATGATCTTCTTAAGACAAATCCTCCTCTCTAGACTAAAAAACATACTGACATTGTTCGTCAACTAAAGTCTCTAGTCAAAACTCTTCCATGCCTATATCTTCCTAATCCGTTAGCTTTCAAAATAGTTGAAACTGATGCCTCTAATTTAGGATATGGAGGAATTCTCAAACAGAGAAAAAATAGCAAAGAGCATATCATTGCATTTACATTAAAATATTGGAATAAAACTCAAGAGAAGTATTCCATAATTAAAAAAGAAATTTTATCAAATTTTTTATGCATAAACAAATTTCAAAGCAATCTTCTCGATAAGAAATTTCTTATTAGAGTTTATTACAAATATGGCAAACATGTTTTAGAAAATGATGTTAAAAAAAATACATCAAAACAAATTTTAGCCAAATAGCAAGCCATTTTAAGCCTTTCTAATTTCAAAATTAAGCATATAAGTGGTTTTTCAAATAACATTCCTGATTTTCTAACTAAAGATTTTTTACAGGGAGATGCCTCCTAAAAAAGAGACAAAGCCCCTAGACACCCAGTCTGAAAGTGAATCCTCCAAAAACAAGGGGAAGCAAGTTGCATCTTCTTCCTCCAAATCAACCAAAACACAGACACTTCTGGGTAAGGTAGATCAAAAACCCCTTTCCTTAACAGGAAAATCATGGGCATATATAATTGAGGAATGTAGCATCCCTAATTTTTTTTCCTTTTATTAATAAAGGTACATAAATATTTAATTAAGGAAATAAAACTTATTAAACAATTTTTTGATATCTAAGAAAAAATATAAGCCTTAGAAATTCTTCACCTTATGTGTATACATAGAAATGTTTCTAACATGAAGAGAATTGGTAGAGAGAAAACCTAATAGGAAAAATTAGAAATAACATCCTAAAGAGAGGCAAAATTCTTGGGTAAGGAAGATAATTTTTTGGAAGTAAGTAATGGTCTTAAAATTTCAAGAAGATTGGATTAGGGTAATTTTTCCTAATTCAAGAGCTAGAATTTCTAAGTTTAACATCTTCACCTATACATTGGGCCTTCACCTAT
Organism: Gleditsia sinensis; assembly: GCA_037074535.1. NCBI lineage: Eukaryota > Viridiplantae > Streptophyta > Magnoliopsida > Fabales > Fabaceae > Gleditsia > Gleditsia sinensis. The sequence continues at coordinate 50,018,961 of CM073469.1, forward strand.
AGACACTTCATAGAGTTTAATTTTCTACTTCACATGAGTTTCTAGCAAGCCAATTGGATAGTCCAAGCAAGAGATATAACATAGATTTGGACTAGGATATAGAAGTTAGACCGATAGCCCAAAAATAATGAAAATGAGACCAAGTCATCCATGAGATGTAAAATTTCAACCAAAACAAAGGAAATGGGCAAGAATGAGCCCAAATCCAAGAGGAAAAAATAAGAACCATGTGATGAAATAGTAGTGTAATAATAATCAAGATTAGGTCACATGGCATTAGGACAAAATATCTATATCTTACACTAATAATTTTAGCAAGCCATGTAATGATATAGTAGATAATAATATTTGGCATTATGACAAAACATCCCTATCCTACACAAATAATTTCAACCAAGCAAGGGAGACTCAAGGGCTGAAAATTTACCATATAGAAAGGTAAACCTATCATACATGAGTGAGACAAAATAAAAGGAAAATGAATCCCTAAATCAAAGGGACCTTGTCCCTTGTCTTAAGAACATTTTATCATGATTTTCTAATACAAATCTCCTTTTGCTATGCATATCTTGATTAAGGGAGAGGAAGATAAGAACATGAGTTGTCTTCCCCCAAAAAGCAACCAAGTGCATGCTAATTGTGATAAGGTAGACTCAAGATTATAAAAGGTGAACCACTTGATAGTTTATTTAAGTAAAAATTACCCTTATAACATCATAATTTCATCTAAGTAAAGGAGAGGAAAAACAAAAGCAAGGTAGAGGAGAAAATGAGAGAAAGAGAGGAGAAGAGAAGAAGGAAGAAGAAAAAGTCTAGAGGACTAAATACTCAAGGTAAGTTAGCTTAATCTCCACTTGAATCAATCTTTTCTCTTCACCCTTGGGGTTCAAAACTCACCCTCCCTCTCTTATTCAAGTTGCTGGAAAAGATAAGGGAAGGTAGGAATCTTACCATTTCCTTCAAGAGGAAACAAGAAAAAGAATTCACTAAGTGAGCTTGGGAGATCTTTAGGTAGGTTTAACAATATCTCTTTTTGAAGAAAAACTTTGAAATTTATAACATTTATATGGAATTTTGATCCTATAACTTTGAAGAAATTTATAATATTTTCTACTTTGACGATTGTCCATAGATGTTACTATATCATGTTACATGTTGATCTTGCAAGTGATGTATGTTTGAATACTTGAGTTAGTGTGGAAGATTCTGCATAGGTATGGCTATGGGTGGCAAAATTTTAGGGTTTTGTGCTGCTGTTATGTATATTTAAATATGGTGAAAAATTGATGGGATATGGTTAGATTGATAAAATGAATATGGCTTTAAACACTTGGAAGAAGACCATGAGAAATTGCTGTTGCGAACAACCTTAATAATACATTATTTGATTTTTTGTTTTCTTGAGAATAGGATGATGGAAGATGTTAAATTAAGTGTAAGGAATCTAATTAAAATGTTCAAATGAGTAATCTTATGGTTAGATGTAAATTAGGAGAAAAATGAAAAATTGCATAATAAAATGATGAACTAGAACCATAGGAAGGGATTCGTTTGAAAACTAGATTTCGAAGTAACCAGCGAAGCTTCTATTTTTAAAATTCTAGGCATAATAAGTTAGGAATTAAAAGAAATGGTTAACATAAAAAATATAGACATATGACTCACAGATTTTTGCCACTAGAATCACCCAATTCAGAGTTCAAATGAGGGAGATATTGTCCAATAAGTAATCAGTGGTCAAAAACTAGTTAACCAGGATAGAGTGTATTAAGTAAGCTTTTATGTTTGAATTTTTGGTAAGCATTGTAGGGAATTAAAAGAAATGGTTAACATAAAAAATATAGATATATGTATCACGAATATCAAGCCACTAGAATCACTCAATTTTGAATTCATATGAGGGAGATATGGTCAGATTAGTAAACAGTGGTCAGAAACTAGCTAACCAGGGAAGAATATGTTAGGTAAGCTTCGGTATTTGAATTTCTAGGAAAAATTTATAGTGAATTAAAGAAAATTGTTAATATAATAAATATAAATATATGTGTCACATATTTTTAGCCACTTAAATCACTCAATTTGGAGTCCATAGGAGGGAGATATAGTCAGCTTAGTAAGTAGATGTCAGAACTTACCCAGGAAGAAATAACGTTGAATTTGAGGGAGTAATAACTCCAAGATTTCTTATGATTTCACTACAATGTTCAAAATAAGAGTTTTAAAGGTTTGTCGTAGCTTTAAATAGACACTAAGATCACCTTAATCGGAGTTAAAATGAGGGATTTATTCTTTGATTAGTGAGAGATGAAACTAATATTTAAGAAAGAAGAAGAATCTTATAAATGAAAATAATAAATGACTAGTGTATGCCCTAGCCATTACCATTGCATGAACTCCTTACCATCTTAAGTGTGTAATTTTGACATGGAAATATTTTATAAAGTGATATTTGAAAATGATTATGTTCATGGCATGATTACCAATGATTTTGGTAATGATTATACTTTGATGATAAATTATGACATGGGAGTAAAATGAACATACTTGTTATTGAAATCATATTTTTGGCTATTAAAGTGCATTCATGTGACCTAAGATATTTGCTGTAGATTAAACAGATGAACATGACATGAAGAATAGTATTGACAATGATTATAATTTATTGTTGAACCTACTAGATTTAATTCTCACTATATTTTCATATAATGTTTAGAAAACTAGTTATGCAAATTTTTTTATTGCTCTGACTTTTAGTGTACGTCATATCAAGTTACTTTATTTTGGGCTGATCTAAAAAATTATTAAGATATTTATGGTCGAGTTGGCTAAGATCTTGGTGAAGGTGCAACCACCTACACCAGTATCTCCAGAATTGGTCAACATGAATGAATAAGATGTAGATATTTATGTGTTAGATTTTGTACAGACGTTTTGATTAATGATTTGATGTGAACTCAGAATTTTATCAGTGTTAATGGTAGACCTTAAACCTTGATTGTGCTTGGTTAAATTAATGGAATGTTATTATAACTTAAGTAATTAGAAGTAAAGAAATAATGACTTTATGGGACTTTACCAATATATATTTTAAAAAATAGAGTTGTTACAAGGAAGATAAAGATATGATAGAGTATCTCCTTAGTCAACAAAGATTGCTTAAGGCAATCAAAGAATCAAAGAAGCAAGTTACCAAAGCAAGAGCCTCTTCTTCAAATCAAGGCCTTAAGGCTAAAACGAAGATCCTACGGTCAAACTCAAAATAGAAAGCCAAGTTTATAAACCAGTCATTAGGACTAAATCGAAGGCATTTATTAAAACTGACTTCAACCCAATCAAATCCACAACCAAATATTTCAGAAAATCAAATTTTCAAAACTTTGTTCAAATGGAAATTAAATTTCAGGTGGAAACCCCAGACAAAGTTTCCCTTCAAATCTTTCCCAAAGCATGACATTTTGTACCACTATCCTCGACCAAAGATCAAAAGTTTTATGACCTAATATTGGTTGACTCAGGATGGGTAGAAATTAGACATTACTTTGATCCAGAGAATTCAAACATTATTACTCATTCAACTTTCAAAATTTTAAGAATTTTGACAATTACAAATTGGGAACAAAATCCTAGCCAAATTAAAAAGTTTTCAAAAACTTATTTTTCAGAGGGATATAGTTACTGGGATTATCAAAAAGCCTGGTGTTATACCCTTTATGTTCAAAATAAAAAATTTCAACATTCTTGGCTAATCTTTTTTCTAGAAAAGGCTAGGTACAAATTTTCACGATGGTTTTTCATGTGGTGAGACGTGTTCGGTCCAATCCTAGACATTCTCGCGAAAAATGTTAAAGAAGGATGGGATATCTTCAATTCATGTTTTGATAATGTGAATTATGGAGATTACCCTATGCTTCTGCAATTCTTTTCAAAAATTAGATTGCCATGGGTTTATTCTTAGGAGTACTAGTATTCCAAAGAGAACCTTCATTATAAACTCCTAGTCTTGCAATAGCAATGAAAAGTCAAATGGTGGGCAACTTACAACAAAGCAAAAATAGCCCATAAAGACCAACTAGAGAAGTGGTTTCAAAAGCATCCACACTTCCATAAGAATGGAAAAGCTAGACAGAACTAGTGGCTCCAAAGAAAATTTTAGCAAGTTTGGTTGGCATCTCAGAGAAAGAGAAGTACGTTAAACAGCTAAAGGAAGCTCTCCGAATACTTATTGCTGGAGAAGAGGAAGATGATCGGAAGTCAAGCTCCTTCTAGAATCTTGCCGAGTCAAATGAAGATGACTGTTATGGCATCGATCTTAGAGAAGAATAGATCCAGCCATCTAAAGACTTTAACAATAGATTAACCATCTAGATTGTTAGTAGATAAATGGAATCTGAGGCCACACCAAAAATATTGTAGCTTTTACTAAAGTCAAAAGTTTGAAAAGGCTATCAGCCAACTCTATAAAGAGACAAGCCGAAAGCAGTCTGACCAATAGTAAAGACCTTCACATGCGGCTACTGTAGAAGCATCTTACTATAGCCTTTAGTGAAAGCAGTCTAGGATGTAATTATTAGTGTTATTTCTATAGTTTCTTTAGGAGTTCCCCTACTATATTAACATCTCAAATGTATCAAAAGGAAATCCGAATGTTTTTCCAATCTCTTCCTATTTTTCTCCCAACCAAAGAGAGTTTAGAGTGAGAAGTACCGACCTCTTCTTGTAAGCTTTCTTATTTTATGTAATCAACTTTTATATTTATCAAGTTTAATTTTTCATTTTCATATTTTGCATTGCATGTTTTAATTCTCTATAGTGTAGATTCGTTTATGCCTTACTTCTCTCCCCTTCCACCTTTGATCCCCCCAGGGTCTCTCCCTGCTCATTGGATATCTTCAATTCATGTTTTGATAATGTGAATTATGGGGATTACCTTATTCTTCTGTAATTATTTTTTAATTGTTGAATACTTCTTTTGAGTTGTATTCCAATGTTTTGATGCTAATGCAAGGATATGCTCTTTGCTATTTTTTCTCAGTTTGAGAATTTCTCTATATCCTAAATCAGAGGCATCAGTTTCAACAATCTTGAAAGTTAATAGATCAGGTAGATATAGGCATGGAAGAGTTTTGACCTGAGACTTAAGCTGACGGATAATGTTAGTATGATCTTCAGTCCAGGGAGGCAGATTTGTCTTAAGACGATCATGAAGTGATTTAAGAATATTTGAAAATTTTGGGATAAAATAAGATACATAATTACGGCATCCTAAGAACCTCTGTAACTTATTTTTATCAATGATTTGGTCTAGAAATTTATCTGAAAATTGAATGTCTCTTTCAATTGGAGTTATGGTTCCTAAATGAACATAATGTCCTAAAAAACTAATCCTTTTTTGAAAAAGAGACATTTTTTGTGCAAAAATTGCAAGTCCTTTTTCTTTGTAACATCTAAAAATATATTCAAATGTTTAAAATGTTTATCAATGTTGTCAGAGAAAACTAAGACATTGTCAATATAGACAAGTACAAATTTAATATATGGATTTTATATATCATTCATGATTATTTGGAATTCTGAAGTTGCATTCTTCAGTCCAAAAGGCATCACATTCCACTCATATTGACCAAATGGAATTGTAAATGTAGTTTTATACCTGTCTTCAAGTTTAATTTGGATTTGATAGAAACCTGATTTCATATCAAATTTTGAGAAGATTTTTGCTGACTATAATCTATTCAACAAATCTTTTTTGTTGGGGATTGGATATCTAATCTATTTGAGGACCTTGTTTAAAGGTTTGTAGTTAATTACCAACCTATGTGTTCTTCGTTCAATTTCTACTTTTTTATTGACAAAAAAGCAGCACATAACCAAAGAGATCGACTAGGTCTGGCAATATTCCAAATGTTCTTGGTTCATTTGGATAGGTCTAGCCTTTGTTGGTATTTGTTTTCTAAAAGGTCTTTTTCAAATTGCGAATCTACCATATGATGTTTTCTATTCCATAAAGCATTTGGTAATTCAACACAAATTTTTTTTCTAATCTTTATTTCTAAAGACTCAATTTTATATTGAATTTCTTGATTTGTTAATTGTTGTTCTATCCTTCTAAATCCTATTTCTTCAGAAAGATAGTTGATTTGATTTTGTTTACACTTCACTAAGTTTAAATCTTTTAAAGTTGGTTGTCGTGTAAATTGGAAGATAAATTTATGTCCTAAGCATTCATTTATTATCCCTTTGCTATCCATCGAAAATGGGAATAGCTGTTGGAGTTGTATCCTGAACAGTCTGGTATAACTCCTTTTCCTTGCGGATTTTGGCTAGTTCTAAGTCTATCCTTACTATCAGTTATGATTTTGCTAGATAACTAAGATTTCTTTGTTTTGCATAAAAAATATAATGAGTTTTAAACAAGGGTTTTTCTATTAGTCTAACCTCTTGTTTTTTTTGGTAAGGTGTTTCAGATATTATTTGTTGACCTATCATTTGGAGATGTTTGTTTGTATAATTATTTTGTTCCATTAAAGATTTTATATCTTTAGAGGAAATTGATTCTACTGTGTCCTTTTCCTTAAAGGATGTAGCAATTCGATTCTTTTGAGGATCTATGGTTTCAATCCTAAAACCTTTTTCAAGTGGTAACTTCGATTTGAAGTATTCTCCCTTGGTTGTTTTCCAATTCAACAAAGTCATATTGTTAACACTAACAGAACTGCTGAAAGGGTATTATATTCTTTTGGCTTCAGCATAAGCTTCAAACCATTATAAGAATGGAATATAAGTTTTGAAGTCAGAAACAAACTTATAAAACTTATCTTGGATTTGTCTCCTAGATTCATTTTCGAACTTGTTAAAAAACCAAGTTCTTTGAGGAGTGAATTCTTCAGTGAAGAATTCTTTTCTTATAGACTCTTTGTCTATTTGGAATTCCTTTATTGTTTTCTTTTGGTCGTATTCCATTAAATAATTTCAATGTCATCAACCATTTGGGAAAATTTTAGAGACATGACAGAGTCATCGTCTTCAACCTTTTCTTTTCCAATTTGGGTATACATTAGTTTTGGTATCCTAAAGGATGTTTCTAAGCCTCTAAAGTTAATTATTGATGTTTCATTAAACTAGATTTTCTAGTCATTCTGAAACTTTGATTTGCAGTCCTAAGGCTGGCTATAGATTCTTTATCCCTAATAGATTCTAGTTCTATTACCTGAGGTATTTTTAGACTTTTCCTAGATTTTTGGAAAGAAAGTCCTCCTTTGCTAGAAGGATACTAGACAATCTTACTTATTGGTCAGGCTACTGCCTCTGTTGGCATAGCCACATTTTCTAAAAACCATTCTTCTGGATAGTGGGTATCTTACCAAGATATCTCCTGTGGAATAGATAGTAGGGCTTTTATTATATTTGTAAGGAAGCACGTAGTTTGTCCTGTCGTATAGGGTATGAGGGCATTACTTTAATGAGAGTTATGTAATTTGTATTGGATTCTATAAATTATGACAGCTAGGCTGGATACAGGTAGCATGTCATATCCATGTAATTTGACTTTGAGAAGGATTGCCTTCTCTGGATTTGGTTCCTTTAAACACACAGTCCAATTAGGAAAACATTAGAACCATACTGGTCATTTTGACAGGCTAGTCTAGATAGCACTAAAAATTGATTCATAGAATTTTTTGTATATACCATTCCTAACACACATACAGATAGAATTATCTAATCCTAGGTTGTGTAAAGGTTTGGCAGCTACTTGTACAAATCCTATGTGTATAAAGTCGTATTTTTCACTATGTTTTTTAAGTTATTTTTCTTAAAGAAGTTAAAATTCATCTTCTTTGGGATCAACAGTTAAGATTTCTTCAGAAGTCTTGATTATTTAATCACACTTTTTGAAGAAGAAACCAGATTTGCTTTCCCTATACAACTGGGTATTAAGAATCTTTGGGATTTTCTAGTCATCGACTAAGTTATTTATATCTTCAAAGCTTATTTCATCTTTAAAGTTGGATTTGGAAAAAGCTTAGAGCTTTAGATTTGATGAAGAAGAAGGTGATGATGATGATGAGAAACGAGAAGAAAGTGAACGAAGCATTTAAAATTTTAATTCTCCCTTCCTTGTATCTTCACCATATTGGTTCTATAAGAGTGACAAGATAACTATTAATTTACTATTGCCAAATGAACTAGATATTAATTTTTCAGAATAAACTATTCATCTTGGTTTGTCTAGCCAACTTACCTAAGATCAATTTGTGACTACCAAGTAATAGGGGAAAACATCGCCCTTCATCCACAACATTCCTTTAAACTCCCCTTTATATCATCACACTTGATATTAACAGTTCTATCGACTACCCAGAACTTCATTCATTCTCAGAAACTAACATAGAGTTCATACAAATAACAGTAACTCAGCAGTTATTTATACATATTTACTTCCCCTTAGGCTCTAATTCCAAGGAGCGGGGAGAGACCCTTGGGAGATTGAAGGTGGAAGGGGAGAGAAGTAAGGTGTAGACAGATCTACACTATAGAGAATTAAAACATGCAATGTAAAATATGAAAATGGAAAATTAAACTTGATAAATATAAAAGTTAATTACATAAAATAAGAAAGCTTATTGGAAGAGGTCAGTACTTCTCACTCTAAACTCTTTTTGGTTAGGAGCAAAATAGGCAGAGAATGGGAAAACATTCGGATACCCTTCTGATACATTTAGGATGTTAATATAGTAGGGGAACTCCTAAAGAAACTATAGAAATAACCCTAATAATTAAATTCGTAAATTGCTTTCACTAAAGGCTACAGTAAGATACTTCTACAGTAGCCACATGTGAAGGCCTTTTGTGTTGGTTAGATTGCTTTCAGCTTGTCTCTTTGTGGAGTTAGCCGACAGTCTTTTTTGACTTTTGACTTTAGCAAAAGTTAAAGTATTTTGGTGTGATCACAGATTCCACCTATCTGCTAACAATCTGGATGGTTAATCTATTATTGAAATATTTGGATGGCTAGATCTATTCTTCTCCAAGATCAATGCCATAACAATCATCTTCATTTGACTGGGCAATATTCGAGGAAGAGCTTGACTTTCGGTCATCTTCCTTTTCTCCGATGGTAAGTAGTCAGAGAGCTTTCTTCAGCTATTTTACATATTTCTCTTTCTCTAATATGCCTACCAAACTTGCTAAAATTTGAGATTTGCTTTGGAGCCACTAGTTCTGTTCAACTTTTCCATTCTTGTGGAAGTGTGGATGCTTCTAAAACCTCTTCTCTATTTAGTCTTTATGGGCTCTTTCTACTTTGTTGTAAGTTGCCCATCATTTTACTTTTTCCTACCATTGCAAGACTAGGAGTTTAGAATTAGGGTTCTCTTTGGAATACTAGTACTCCCAAGAATAAACCCATGGCAATCCAATTTTTGAAAAGAATTATAGAAGCATAGGGTAATCCTCATAATTTATATTATCAAAACATGAATTGAAGATATCCCATCCTTCTTTAACATTTACTGGGAAAATCTCCAGGATTGGACGGAACACTGCCCAACACATGGAAAACCATTGTGGAAATTTGTACTTGGCCTTTTCTAGAAAAAAGATTAGCCAAGAATGTTGAAAATTTTTATTTTGAACATAAAGGGTATATATCTTATAACTTAATTTAAATATCTTAAATTCCTCTTATAAAAGAGAAACAAACAAACAAAAATGAATAAATAAAATATCATTCTCTCAAATTTTTGGGGAAAATGCACATTGCCACCATAATATATTGGTGCAATTGCAATTTTCTCCCTTTCCTTTCAATTTGAGCAATGTCCCCCTTTTTCTTTCATCTAGTTGCAATTCATCTCCTATCGTTACTTTTCACAGTTAAATCCAACATTTGGAGGTGCAAAATGACCAAACTATCCCTAAATCTTTAATTTTTTTTTTGAAAAAAAAAACCAAAAAATCCTATTTTACTTTTAAAACCCCATTAAATTTTTTTAAAATAAAAACAAACCATTGCCTTTTATCCTTCAACAACAGCCCCTCGAGACTAGCAGACATGGGTTCCCTGACACCACTATTAGTAACCCAGTGCCTTGGTTGACAACACTACGAACAACCCAACAGTAATCGACGGCCATCATATATTCTCCCTTAATCTTTCCCTATAAAAACTTAGCCCTTCTTGAATCACCGTTTTCCCCTAGCTACCATTTGTCAGCCACCAATGGAGCCATCATGAGCAACCTAACACAAGGAGGCACTGTCTAATTATACACGAGCATCAACCCCACAAAGACTTCCTTTGCGAAGACACCCTCTGAATTAGCTGTGACTGTGCTTTCATCTCGTTATAGTGGACAAAGGGTCAGGTATATAGCATGTGGTCCCAAAAATATAATTTGACAGACACATGAGTTTATAGATTCTATTTGTGGCCCCAACAATATAATTTTGTTGTCTCAACTCCGATCTCTTTTTGGTTGTCTATGTATATTCCATGTGCATTATAAAGTTACAGTCTGATTCTATTTATATGGATTGTTACCTTGCTTAAAAGATATATAATTGGATCATGTTTCATTCATTAAGGAATAAGATATAACTTTTGATTAAATTACTTTTTACTACAAAATATTATAAACTTATAGGAAGTATGTATCATATTTATACCTGTAACATATTGAATGTAATTTTCATATAAAAGAATTATAGCAAAATTCATATAAAAGAATTGTAATACTATGAATAGCATTGGAGCTTTAACTTTTAAAGACTTTTACAAAGAAAATGATAAATAAAAAAAGGACCGAAAGTAGTAGTCATATTATGAATAGAATATAATTGCATTAACAAATTATAAAATATTGATAATAAGTAATGATAACATACCAGTGGACCCACTCTACTTACTTCCTTATGTGCTCATGAATTAAAAACTTTTTTATGTACGATCAAAGAATTCACATGTAAATTTTATTGTCCATTATGGTGGCATACTACATAGGGATTTGGAAAAGACCACTTATATAGAAGGTAGTGTGGCAACTATAGACCTTATGGACAGGGATGTGGTGTCATACTTTGAGCTTATGTATAAGCTACAACCAATCATGTTAAAACCAAGTGTATATGTTCACTACCTTGTCTCGAATCAAACCTTTAATATAGGACTTGTGCAAATTGTGTCAGACGCTGAAATTGAAAGCATGCTGGAGTTATATTATATTTATAAGCTAGATATGAAGATTACAATATACTTTACAGACACGATGAGTGATGTATATAATGTGCTAGTGGAAGGAAATGATTACAAAGATAATGACTATGTAAGTGATGAAGACAATAGCGACATTGAGGATTACCCCTATTGGAAAGAGTTGGTAATTAGTGATGAAGAGATTTATGACTTGCCAAGTAAATGAATTATCTAACTCTATTGACTTAACTTTAAGTATATTGATAAATTCTATGTAATATTTGGCTGCATGGGTATTTTTACAAAATTAATATTTGATCTATATTTTGTAGGTGAAGATAATATTTGATCTATATTTTGTAGGTGAAGAGCCTGTTAAAGAAAATGTCTATAAGAGAATAAGTTTAGTGGAAGGGCAACTACGATAACAGAAATTGTACCTACCAATTATTTAAGTGCCGATGTCTAATTAAAATATGCACCCTCTGATGAGTTGATATCTCAACCAACGAGCAGTGATGAAGATTGTGCCACATCAAAGTATAATGAGTTTAGACCTGATAAGAACATGGATAATATAGTTGTCAGCATAGGTCAGAAGTTCCCTAGTGTGGCTATTTTTAGAATTATAGTAATTAAATGGAACATACAACAAGGAAAGGACATGAAATGGAAGAAGAATTATCCAAATAAAGTGATAGTTAAGTGTCCAAAGAATTATGGTTTTAGAATATATGGGATCAAATTAAAAGGCAAAAGTACATTTCAAATTAGAACCCTATATCTGAAGCACTCTTGTTCTAGAGTTTATAAAAATAGACAAATCACCTTAAGTTATTTGGCAAATAAATATCTAGAGACATTGAGAAGAAACCCGGATTGGAAGGTTTCCAATATGATAGCAGAGATGACAACTAATCTAAAGACTGATATGTTATTGCACTAGTTTATAGAGCAAAGAAAAAGGCATTGAAGGCCATTCATGAGGAGTGGATTCATTAGTATAAGAAGGTGTGTGACTATTCCCAAACCCTTCTTAACCATAATCCAAGAAGTATAGTAAAGGTGCATATTGCCAACCATGATGCATTAGGAAACTATGTATTCAAGAGGATGTACGTCTCATTGAAAGCCATAAAGTCAGAATTTTTGACTGGTTATAAAAGGTTTATAGGTCTAAATGGTTTCCATTTAAAGTCTCCATTTGGAGGACAATTACTATCATTTATCGGGAGAGATAAGAACGAAAACATATTTTCAATAGCATATGTTGTTATGGAGATAGAAAACAAGAATACATGGGTATGGTTTCTAGAACTATTGTTACATGATATTGGAGGAGTTATAGAACGTGACTAGACATTTATATTTGACAGGTAGAAGTAATACTATCTTTTTGTGGTATTGTATATATGTCCTATATCAAGTGTTCAATTGGAGTTTTCTCTCATATTTTTATATCTTGTTTTTTTTATGTAGAGCCTGACATAAGCATTTCAACTGCTATGCCAAATCCAAATCACATAATATGTGTTAGGCACCTCTATGCTAACTTCAGGGATCAGTGACACAAAGGCCAAGGGCTGAAAAATCTATTATGGGAGGCTACAACCTGTTCGATTCCAAAGGAATTCTATAACACCATGGAAATGATCAAGGCATTGGATGACAGTGGCTACAGTCTTTTGGCGATTGTGGACCCAAAAACATGGTGTAGAGTATTTTTAAGTACAAGATCCGAATGTGATTTGTTGGTGAATAATCTTAGTGAGAGCTTCAACAACTATATCTTATATGCAAAAAAAAATCCACTAATAATGATGATGGAGATGATTAAGATGAAATTGATGAGAATATTTCAATTGAAGAGGGATGGCATGAAGATCAATGAGAATGATATTTGCAAAAACATTAGGGCCATGATGGAGATTGCCAAGCATGAGTTTTTCGAGTTTCAAACTACTTATGCTAGAAATTTCCACTTCTAAGTGTCTTGTAAGGGAAAACAATTTATAGTAAACTTAACCCAACGATCATGTAGCTGTCGAAGATTGGACTTGAATGGAATAACATGCCCACATGCTTGTTTTTCCATTTGGATGCATGGTCAAGAGCTTGAAAACTTTATGTCTTCTGTATACACAAAAGAAACATACCTCAAATCATATGAACCAATAATTTATCTAATACCAGATAAGATGGGATGGATAAAGACAAACTTACCAAATATTGATTCTCTAAAGCCAAAAAAGATGCATGGAAAACAAATGACTAAGGGTGGAGATGAGAAAGTGAAAAATCCTTACAAAATAAGCAAGTGTGACCAAGTTGTGAAGTGCTTAAAAAGTAAATGACAATGACATAATTCAAGAACTTGTAAGGAAATTTGATGACCAAGGGAAGACAAGAAGTTTTAGATCAATATCAAGAATATATCGAATCTTGTTGAGGTAAAATTGCTATTGGTATAGTACTTTTAGATGAGTTTAGTTTTTTTAAGCTAAATATTTGTTATATGAATTTTTTTAGAAGACAATGTTTGTTACTCTATTTCTTTTATGATTATCTTGAGATTTAAAAAAAAATTGTGCGCAGGTTCAAGTTACACAGGTTGCCAGCATTAGAAACCACACAATCAAAACGAGAAATGCCTCTAAAAGGAAGAAGTTTTTTTAATTGATCATTAATTTTAAAGCTTAAATTTTCATAATGTTATACCTAATCCTTTTATGTTTTGTAGGTACCATGTAGTTCTAAAGGGAATAATGTTGAAGAATATACTTAAGAGGCAAGCCTACGTTGAAGAGGGGAAATGCTTTAGAGGGAAGGCTTCATACAATGCTTCCTAAGTTTACTCAGCAAATTTCTCCACCTTCTGCCAGTGGAAGTGATGCACAACATAACCAACAACTGAAACATGTATGTTTGTCCACTATTAAAGTAGCTATTAAACGAATTTCAAAGAAGGGTGGTCTTTAGAAGAATGTGAAGAAGAAGAACCCTTGGAAGTAGTTTCAATTTCTGTGTCCTATGTCTATTATATTCACTTTTGTATTTAATGATTAATATATAAGGCCATTGTATTAGCTTTTGTGTTTTAGGATTTATGTAAGGACTGGTTTTTTTTCCTCTTAACAATTATCACAAAAACCAAGATGCAGTAATTAGATAATAACACAGAGAAAACATGCCAAAATATATGCACCATTATATATTCATATGCATTTAGAACTACATGTGTAATCCTAGGTACTAAGCATTACAACTCAAAAGGCAAAGTAACATATAGTTACACCAAAAATAGATTAACTACATATCCTTAATCTACTATACAACAACCCATGTAGCCATCACCCCTAGGGTGCAACTCGTGGATAAGGTAGACTGGAGCATGTATCTCTATCATGTTAACTACAATCAAATTTACTATGACAATGAACTGGCCTAAGTAAGGGACCTCCACTGTCTGCATCTCTAACAGTAGGGATATGAACACAAACGGCATCTTAATTGCCTTTATTTCAACATAACACCAAAAGAGAAAATAATGAGAATAAATCCCAATAAGATCAACATCTACAAAATCAAACAATAGTAAAAAAAAACCACGGGTTATGTCCAATTGTATAAGCTACAGATCTTTTGCATTAAAAGATAACATGATTAGCAGTATATACTTGCATGTTCAACATCATCATCATGGTATACATCAATATCGCATATATGTAATAAATAGATTTTGCATCAATATCATTTATGTACATATATAGTTGCAGTGGCTAATTATCTGTGAATTCATCTTTGCACCGCAACAGGGTGATATAAGCCCTCTCCCTCCCAATACTCATACACCACTATTGTCTGGTCGGAATGGCCCTTCTTCACACTTGGCACACTTTAGGCTAATAAAGCATTCATTATTCGGTACTGTCTCAAAGCCAAATGACCCATCAGTCGTCTTACCTCAACAAAGTGCCATATATCGCCAGGTCACCTTGCTGCAGTAAGAGTCATCTCAGATCTTAAACGTCTTTTTCAATTATTCAGCCATACTTCATCATCTAACATACAATAATAAACACCACATGCATAACCATCATATCCATTATTTATGCATTGTACCTCTCAAGTATGCAAGGCAACATGGAACATGTATGCTTTAGCTATCTTATCATGTCAAACAGAAAGAAATCTTTTATTATAATGTAAATCATACCATAAACATGATAAATATGGTAAGGATGAAATAATTAAATGTTGTATTACACCCAATTCTAGGTCATTAACCTATAATTTAAGTCTTTTAACCATTAGCCCATTATTGTAGTTCATTTAAAGTAAAAAAACAACCAATTTTGAGCTAAGGCAGCCTCAGACATGACCTGGTTGTGTCACAGAACATGACCGTGTCCTTGCTGCAGCACACCCAAAACCAGCCCATAACACGACTTGGTCGTGTCTTGAAACACGGTCGTGTTCTAGGCATGTTTAACCGTTTTCTTCTTTCCACACATCCAAACAACCAAAACCTACAATAATCAACCTACATTCAGATCATATACATATTATACAAGTCAAATATAGCAATTTCCATCAAATCCAAGGAGTTATAACATTCAAAACCTAGCCCTCATAAATGCCTCTACCCATCTCTCCCTTCTCATATTTATAATAAGCAAGCATATCAATTACCATGAAATTCATCAATGCAGCCCAACCACTATACATTCATTTCCTCCATGAGTATATATATATATATATATATGGTTACACTACCATTTATATA
Organism: Gleditsia sinensis; assembly: GCA_037074535.1. Lineage (NCBI taxonomy): Eukaryota > Viridiplantae > Streptophyta > Magnoliopsida > Fabales > Fabaceae > Gleditsia > Gleditsia sinensis. The sequence continues at coordinate 50,034,938 of CM073469.1, forward strand.
AGAATCATGAAGAGATAGATGTTGAACTTAGCTCCTACTACACTTTTGGGTCTTTGTCTCTCTAACTTGAACCTTGATTTCCTTTTTCTTTAACTGAAAAATTATAGATTTTCACCATGAGAAAAGCTTCATGAAGCTTCATCAACAATAATAATTAGAGTAGAGAGGGTTAGAAGTTAAAAATATTACCTTTTCTTCTTTTCACCACTTTCTCTCTCTCTCGTCCTTCTCCTTCTCCCTTGTACACTGTGCTTCTCCTCTTCCTTCCTTGTGCTTGTTGACCTACCTTCCAAGTCAAGGGGAAATTATTGTTTAATCCAAGCCACTCCTTCCTAACAAATGTCCATTCTTTATCCAACTATTACCACTTTGTCATCCCATTAAAGTAATACTATGCAATTGACTAGGGCTATGTTTGGATGGATGAAATTGGCAAAGTGGTTTAATATTTTCTTAAGACAAATGCCAAGGAGCTTTTGAGACACACTTTCCACGAGTCCTCGTTCCACCTCTTGCTACCTGGTTCTAGCCTTAAAGAGTGAGAAATTATCATTTTGCCCTTAAAAAATTTTCTCTAAAAATAAGAATTTCCTTATGTATTACTTATGAATATGCTTACGAAGATTAACCATTTAATTCGTCTGGGCCCTTCCTAACATATTAATTCATGAAAAGAGAAATAACATATGGGGTGTTACAATTCTTCCCTTTTAAAAAGGAATTTTGTCCCCAAAATTCAAAATCTACTTGTCCTCGAAGAGTTGTGGATATGTGCGCCTCATATTATCCTCTCTTTTTCACATAGCTTTTGCCTCAGTTAAACCCCTCCAAACTACTTTTACCAACGAAACAACTTTATTCCATAGATGTTTTATACCTCTATCCAAAACTGTGATTGGCTCCAGTTAGTAAGTTAAGTTCTCCTTCACCATTACTGCTTCTTCCTGAATTGTGTGTGATGGGTCCGACAAATATTTACAAAGTTGAGAGACATGGAACAAATCATGAAGATTTGACAACTTCAGAGGTAAAGATATTTGATATGCCAATGGCCCCACTTTTTTGAGTATTTAGTAAAGACCTATATAACGTGGGCTCAGTATCTTAACTTTCATGACTCAACCAAAGGAGAAATTTTTAGGAACACATGCTCCCCTTCTTGAAATTGCAATGACTTTCTCTTTTTGTTATAATAACTTTTATGTCAACTCTAAGAAGTTCGTATCTTGTCTCAAATCATCTGTATTTGTTCCGTAGTATGATGTATTAACTCAAGACCGAATAACTTCCTCTCTCCCACCTCATACCAACATAGAGGTGATTTGCATTTCCTACCGTACAGAGCCTCATAGGGTGCCATCTTGATGCTCAAATGGTAACTATTATTGTATGCAAACTCTGCCAGTGGTAAGTACTTATCTCATTCTTTTCCTTGTTCTAAGGTACAGGCCCTCAACATATCCTCTAAGTTCTATATGGTTTGGTTGGTTGTCTGTCTATTTGCGGATGATATACAGTGTTGAAATACAGCTTGGTGCTAAGAGCTTCTTGTAAGGCTCTCCAAAACCTGGAAGTGAATCTAGGATCTCAGTCAAAAATAAGGTTGCTTAAAACTCCATGCAATCGAATGATTTTCTTTATATAAACTTGTGACAGCTTATCAGGTGAGTAATTGATTTTTACGAGTAAGAAGTGTGCATATTTCGTTAATCTGTCTACTGTATCCCATATTGCATCATAGCCCACCTGCATTTTTGAAAATTCAGCAATGAAATCTATAAAGATGCTATCCCATTTCCACTCAAAGATTTCTAATAGTTGTAACGTTTTCGACGACCTTTGATGTTATATCTTGATTTTTTGACAAGTCAAGCATTTTGTAACATACTCAGCTATATCTTTCTTCATTCCTGATCACCAATACGAGCTTTTCGAATCTTGATACATCTTAGTAGTTTCTATATGGATAGTATACTTGCTCTGATGGACTTATTCTAAGATCTTTGATCTCATACTTTCTTCTTGCGGTACACAAATTCTTCCTCAATATAGCACGATCCTATCCTTTGACTTCGTAAAGTCAGGTGAATCTTTTTGGCTCTGTAGAAATAGATCTTGTGTTTGTGTCTCCTTAATCTGTGTTTTTAAATTGCATTCAATCCACAACTCACTGACAAGCAAACTATTAGGAGTAGATATAACTGAAAATCTCAAATTTCTAAACTCCTCAATCAACCCCATCTCTTTCATCAACATCTAATTCAAATGTAGAGATTTTTAGCTTAAGGCATCCGCTACAACATTTGTTTTCCCTGGATGATACTTTAATTCAAACATATAGTTATTAAAGTCATTAATGAACTCCATCCATCTTCTATGCCTCATGTTTAATTTTTTCTGATTGAATAGATATTTCAAACTCTTATGGTCACTGAACACCTTAAATATAGCATTGTATAAATAATGTCGCTAGATCTTCAAGGTAAAGACTATTGCAGCTAACTCCTGGTCAAGAGTGGGGTAGTTTTCTTCATCCGATCTTAATTGTCTAGATGTGTAGGTAACCACTCTATTTTCTTGCATTAAGACACACCTTAACCCCTTCTTGGAAACATCAGTGTATACTTCAAAATGTCTTGAAAGGTCATGAATGATCAGTACTGGGGGTGTAGTCAACCGAGTCTTAAGCTCTTGGAAACTATTCTCACATTTTTTAGTCTATTTGACTAAGCTTCCCTTTCTAGTTAATTTGGTTAAGGCAGAGCTATCTACAAAAATCCTTGTATAAATCTTCTGTAGTACCCAACTAAACCCAAAAAACTTTGAATTTTGATTACGATTTTAGGCATTTCCCACTTAAGTATTGCTTCTGTTTTGCTGGGGTCTATTGACACACCAATTTTAGATATAATGTGACCTAAGAATTTTACTTCTTGCATCCAGAATTCGCATTTCTCTAGCTTAGCAAAGAGTATCTTCTTTTTAAAGTTTAAAACACTATTCGAAGATGCTACCCATGTTTTTCTACATTCCTTGAGTATATAAAGATATCATCTATAAAAACCACTACAAATTGATCCAAATAAGGACGAAAGATAAGGTTCATATAGTCCAGAAAAATTATACGTGCATTTGTAACTCTAAATGGCATAACCAAGAATTCATAATGTCCTTACTTCGATCTAAAGTCAGTCTTCAGAATATCTTCCTCCTTAACTCGTATATAATAATATCCTGATCTCAGATCTATCTTGGAGAAAATAATAGCTCCCGTTAGCTAATCTTATTAGTCATCTATCTTGGGCAGAGGGTACTTGTTTTTTATGTTCACTTTATTAAGTTGTCTATAATCAATACATAATCACAAGCTGCCATCCTTCTTCTTTACAAACAACACAGGCATTCCACAAGGCCATACACTGGGTAAGATAAAATTATTTTCCAGTAATTCTTAGATATGCTTCTTAAGCTCTTTCAACTCCACAAGGGACATCCTATAAGGTGTAATAGAAATATGTGTCGCCCTTGGCACCAGGTTAATAGAGAATTCCACTTCTTGCTTAGGCGGTGGTTCAGAGATTTCGAAGGGAAAGACTTTCGAAAAATCATAAACTATAGGAATTTTGTATAGTTCCTGCTTAATTTCTAGATTAAGAGCATACAAAATATAGCAATATGAATTCTCACCATCTAACTCCTTGCAGAATTCTTTTGCAGTGATAAATCCACACTCTAGTTCCCTAAAATAGTCAAAAGGAAATTTTAAAGTCTTTGTACAATAATTCAAAAAAACCTGATTCTGACTCAACCAATCCATTCCTAAGATAACATCCATATCTTCCTAAGGTAAACAAATCAAATCTATAATAAAATGTCTACCATATACCACTATCAGACAGTTCTTACAGACTGTCGAGGTGCTTATTCTTCCTCCTATAGAAGTTATTACCATTAGATCAAAAGTTAAATTAGAAATAGGATATTGCAGTTCCTCCACACTTTTGGATGTTATAAAAGAATGACTATCACCTGAATCAAAAAATACAACCAAAGGAGAACTATTAAGGTAACACATACCTTGGATTAGATTGGGGGCTTGCTTTACCTCCACTCTGCTTAGAATAAAAACTCTTCCCCTGGTCAGTTGGACTTGTTCAGCTTGCTTTCACTTCCCAATAGGCATTGTCTAGCCAATTGACCTTTTTGGCCACATCAGAAGCATATAGCTTGGCTGTGGAAGCAGGGTTTATCTCTCTGGAACCGCTCATACTTTATGCACTTATCTCTTGCCATATTCTGCACAGAAGGTCTGGCTCCCATAGCTAAGGGCTTTTTGCCTACCATAATATGCCTCCCTTTTACATTACGATCTGGAACTGGAAACTCTCTTCTCCTTTTCTAGGTAGCCCACATTTCCTTCTCTTCTTCTACTGCTCTCAGACTCTTCTGTAACAGACGACATTTGTTAATCAATGGAACAAACTCTCAGATTTCTAGGACCATGACTACACTATGAATCTTCAGGTTCAGTCTCGCTTCAAACTTAATCGCCTTCGAAGATTCATCTGAGTTGTACTTCAGATTGGTGGAAAACTTCGACAATTCTTCAAACTTCGCAATATACTAATCGATAATCCATCTACCCAGCCTGGGCTAAAGGAACTCAATCTCCTTTTCATCCCTCACACTCCTGGAAAACTACTTATCCATGAAGGTTTCTCAAAAAATGGGCTAGGTAATCTGCCTGCCCTGATGAACAAATAATTCACTGGCTCTCCTCCATTAGAATTCAGCTTTTTTCCTTCAAAATATAAACCGCAAAGTTAACTTTCTATTCGTCAGAGCAGTCCATGACTTTAAAGATTTTCTCTTGTTTAATAAACCACCTGTCTGCAACCATTAGATCGTATCTCCTGATAAACGATGGAGGTCGGGTCCTCATAAAATCTACCTATCTATTTCCATTCCCCAGGTTCTTCGGTTTTCTCCTACGTCGCCACTAGCATTATTGTTTTTCTGGATATGATGTAAGATTTAGAAGTCATAACATCATTCAAGCATACAAATAGAGAAAAGGCTAGCAATTTTCCCTAACTGTTATAACATGCTACTCTATGCCTCCTATCCACATCTTATTCAAGATGCTCTTATATCAAACTAGGAAACCATCCACCCTCATGGCCACTTAGAATCGACTACCAACTTGTAAGGACCCTTTTTTTTACCTCTTAATAATTATCAAAGACCAATATGCAATAATTAGATAATAACATAGACAAAACATGCCAAAACATATACACCATTATATATTCATATGCATTCAGAACAACATAGCAGTTAAATGCATATACATGTGTAAACCTAGGTATTAAACATTACAACTCAAAAGGCAAAATACCATATGGTTACAACAAAAATGGATTAGCCCATTAACTACATATCCCTAACTACTTTACAGCAACCCATGTAACCATAATCCCAAGTGTGCAACTAGTGGAGGAGGTGGCACTAGAGCTGGCATCTCTATCACATTAACTACAATCAAATTTGCTATGACAGTGAACTGACCTAGGTAAGGGACCTTCACTGTCCGCATCTCTAACAGTAGGGATATGAACATAAACAAGATGTTAATTGCCTTTATCTGAACATAACACCAGAAGAGAAAATAATGAGAATAAATCCCAGTTAAATGAACATCCACAAAATCAAACAATAGTAAGAAAATCTTACGAGTTATGTTCAGCTATATAAATTATAGCAAACCTTTTCTCCTTTGCATTAAAAGATAACATGATTAGCAGTATATAATTGCATGTTCAACATAATCATCAAGTTATGCATCAATATCGTATATGTGTGATAAACAAATTGTGCATCAATATCATGCATGTACATATATAGTTACAATGGCTAATCATCTCTAAATTCATCTTTACACTATAACAAGGTGATATGAGCCATCTCTCTCCTACTACTCATACACCATTGTTGTCTAGTAGAAGTGGCCCTTCTTTACACTTGGCACACTCTAGGTTAATAGGGCATCCCCTATTCGGTACCTTCTCAAAGCCAAACAACCCATCAATTGCCTTACCCCCACAAGGTACCACATGTCGTCGGGTCACCTTGCTACGGTAAGGGTCATCCTAAATCTTAAAGGTCCTTTTCAATTATTCAGCCACATTTCATCATCCAACATACAACAATAAACACCACATGTATAGCCATCATATCCATTATGAATGCATCATACCTTTCAAGTATACAGGGCATCATGAAACATATATGCTTTAGCCGTCTTATTATGTCAAACATAAAGAAATCTCTCATTATAAAGTAAATCATATCATAAGCATGATAAATATGGTAAGGATGAAATAATTAAATGTTGTATTACACCTAATTCTAGGTCATTAACCTCTAATTTAAGTCTTTTAACCATTAGCCTATTATTGCAGTTCATTTGGAGTCAAAAACAACCAATTTCAAGTTAGGGCAGCCTTAAACATGGCCTGGCCTTATCACATAACACAGTCGTGCCCTAGCTGCAACACACCCAAAACCAGCCTAGAACATAACCTAGCTGTGTCTTGGAACACGATCGTGTTTTGAGTATATTCATCCATTTTTTTCCTTCCACACATCCAAATAGCCAAAACCAACAATAATCAAACCACATTCAGATCATATACACATTATACAAGTCAAATATAGTAATTTCTATCAAATCCAAGGAGTTATAAAATTCAAAACCTACCCCTTATAAATACCTCTACCCTCTCTTCCTTATCATATTTATGATAAGCAAGCATATCAATCACACCATGAAACTCATCAATGCAGCCTAACCACCGTACATTCATTTCCTCCATTAGTACATATATATGATTACTGTAACATCCCGTAATTTTTAGATATTTTCCTTAGAAATTCTTCACCTTACATATATGCATAGAAATGTTCTAATATTAATGGAATAGGTAAAGAAAGAAAACCTAAGAGGAAATATTAGAAATAAACATGTTAAAGAAAGGTGAAATTCTTAGGTAAAGAAAGATAAATTTTTGTGAAGTAAGTAAAGGTCTTAAAATTTCAAGAAGATCGGATTAGGGTAATTTTTCTTAATTTAAGAGCAAAAGTTACTAAGTTTAGTATCTCCACCCGTAATTGGGCTTTAACCTATAGACACTTCATATAGAGTTTTTCTATTTCACATGAATTTTTAGCAAGCCAATAGGATAGCCCAAGGAAGAAATAAAACATAGACTTGGACTAGGATATAGAAATTGGACCGGTAGCCCAAAAATCATGAAAATGTGACCAAGCCCATTATGAAAGGTAGAATTTTAATCAAAGTAAGGAAAATGGGCAAGAATGAGCCCAAACCCAAGAGGAAAAAAATAAAAATAAAATTAAAGTGATGAAATATTGGTGTAATCAAGATTAAGTGACATGGCATTAAGACAAAAATTTAGCAAGTGGTGTGATTCTACATTCATCATTTTGGCAAGTGGCATAATAATACAAGGCTTTAGGATAAAAACATCTATATCCTACATTCATAACTTTAGCAAGTGGGTAATAATACAAGCATTATGACAAAACATCATTATCCTACACAAATAATTTTAGTTAAGTAAGGAAAATTCAAGGGCTAGAAATTTGCCACTTAAAAAGGCAAATCTATCATACTTGATTAAGACAAAAGAAAAAGGAAATGAATCCCTAAATCAAAGGGATCTTGCCCCATATCTTAAGAACATATCATCTTAATTTTCAAACTACAAATCTCCTTTTTCTATGCATATCTTGACTAAGGAAGAGGAAGACAAGAACATAAGTTGTTTGTTTTCCAAAAATTCAACAAAGTGTATCCTAATTGTGATAAGGTAGACCCATGATCATGAAAGGTGAATTATTTGGTGGTCTATATAAGAAAACCCACCCTTACAACATTAGAATTTCGTCCAAGTGAGGGAGAGCAAAAATAGAAGCAAGGTAGTGTGAGGAAAGGAGAGGAAGAAAGGAAGAAAGAGGAAGGAGAAGTCTAGGGGACTAAGTGCTCCAGGTAAGTTTAACAATATTTCTTTTTGAAGAAAACCTTTGAAACTCATAATATTTATATGAGATTTTGATCTTAGAACTTTGATGATTGGTCATGGATGTTGCTATATCATGTTTCATATTGATCTTGCATGTGATGTATGTTTGAATACTTAGGTTGGTGTAGATAGTTCTGCATGGGTATGGCTATGGTTGACAGAATTTTATGCTTCGGTATTTTAATTTCTGGGAACAATCTATAAGGAATTAAAATAAATGGTTAACATAAGAATTAAAGATATATGTGTCACGGATTTTTACCCACTGGAATCATTCCATATGGAGTCCATATGAGGTAGCTATGGTCTGATTAGTAGTCAAAGGTCAGAAAATGAATCATCAGGGAAGAATATGTTAGGCTAGCTTCAGTAATTTAATTTCTGGGAATTATTGGTAGGGAATTAAAATAAATGGTTAACATAAGAATTAAATATATGTGTGTCATGGATTTTTAGCCACTGGAAGCATTCAATTTGGAGTCCACATGTGGTAGATATGGTCTGATTAGTAGTCAAAGGTCAGAAAATGAATCATCAAGGAAGAATATGTTAGGATAGTTTCGGTAATTTAATTTCTGGGAATTATTGGTAGGGAATTAAAATAAATGGTTAACATAAGAATTAAATATATGTGTGTCATGGATTTTTAACCACTGGAATCATTCAATTTGGAGTCCACATGTGGTAGATATGGTCCGATTAGTAAGCCAAGGTCAGAAAATGGTTCATAAGGGAAGATTATGTTAGGATAGCTTTTGTATTTTAATTTCTGGGAATTAGCTGTATGGAATTAAAATAAATGGTTAACATGAAAGTTATATATCTATGTCTCATGGAAATATACCCACTGGAATTATGCAATTTGGAGTTCATATGAGGTAGATATGATCCGATTAGTAAGCAGAGGTCAGAAAATGTTTATTCAGGGAAGAGTATGTTATTAATGCTTTAGTTTTTGAATTTCTGGAAATATTCTGTAGGGAATTAAAATAGCGCGCCAACATAACAATTATAGATATATGGCTTATGGATTTTTACCAACTGAAATAACGCAATTTGTAGTTCCAATTTGGGAGATATGGTCTAATTAGTCAGTAAAGGTCAGAACCTATCCGAGAGGAACTATCCTGTACATTGAGGGAGTAATATCACCTTTGTTTCTTAATTTTTCGCTACAGTGTTCAACATAATAGTTTTAGATAATTGTTTTATCTTGAAATGGACACCAAGATCACCTACATCAGAGTTAAATTGAGGGAGTTATGCTCTGATTAGTAAGAGAAGGTTAGATAGGATGAAAACCTGCATCAAGAAAATAAAGAAATAAAATTAGTATTTAAAAAAGAAGATGAATCTTAATAAATGACTAGTATAGCCATAGCCATTGCCATTGTATGAACTTCTTACCATCTTAAGTATGAAATTTTGACATGGAAATATTTTATAAAGTGATATTTGAAATGGTTATGTTCATGGCATGATTACCAATGATTTATGGTAATAGTTATATTTTGATGAACATACTTGTTATTGAAAGCATATTTTTGGCTATCATTGTGAAAAGAAAAGAAATAAGCACGGTCACATGGCAATCCGTGTGGTGCACCAGTAGGGGACGCCCTACCAACGGTTATGATCATGATAATGAGAAAAGAAAGAGAAAGTGGGCCATGTCGGACAGAGCGAGAAAAGCCCGTACCGGAGAGTAGATGATACTCACCCTGACCGGGGTAGCTTGAAATGAGAATAAGTTGATGGCCATCATATGATATTTTAAAAATAGTTAATCATATCATACATATCATTACAATATGATTCTTATGTGCATAGATATAATGCATTCATGTGACCAAAGATATTTTCTGTAGTTTATACAGCTGAACATGACGTGATGAGATTTACTGATAATAATTTATTGTTGAACTTACTGGGATTTAATTCTCACTATATTTCCATATCATGTTCAGAAAATTATTTATGCAGCTTTTGTTTCTAAGGCTCTGGCTTTTAGTGCACATTGGATCGAGTTACTTTATGTTGGGTAGATTTCAGAATCAAATAAGATGTTTGTGGTCGAGTTGACTCAGATCCCGGTGAAGGTGCAACCACCCGCACCTGTATCTCCGGAATTGGTCAACCAAAATAAACAAGATGTAAATATATATGTGTTTGATATGTTATACGTCTGTTTTGATTAATGACATGTATGTGAACTCAATATTGTATAATAATAAAGGAAAAAAAAAGGTTGTTACAATTACACTATCATTTATACAAGAATCATGAAGAGGTAGATGTTGAACTTGGATCCCATTACACTTTTAGGTCTCTCTCTCTCTCTCTCTAACTTGAGCCTTAATTTCCTTTCTCTTCAACTCCAAAACTGAATATTTCCACCATTAGGAAAGCTTCATGGAGCTTCATCAATAACAAGAATTAGAGAAGAAAGGGTCAGAAGTTACAAATCTTACCTTTTCTTCTTCTTTTCTTCACTTTCTCTCTCCTCTTCTTCCCTCTCTCTCTCCTTCTTCTTCTTCTTCTCCCTAGTGCACGATGCTTTTCCTCTTCCCTCCTTGTGCTTGTCAATCTCCCCTCTAAGTTAAGGGGAAATTATTGTTTAATCCAAGTTTCTCTAATAAGCCACTTCTTCCCTAACAAATGCCCCCTTTTTATCTAATTATTATTACTTTGCCATCCCGTTAAAGTAAGACTACGCCATTGACTAGGGCCATGTTTGGATGGATGAAATTGGCAAAGTGGTTTAATCTTTTCTTGAGACAAATGCCATGGAGCTTTTGGGTCATACTTTCCATGGATCCTTATTCCACTTCCTGCTGCCTGATTCCAGCCCTAAGAAGCAAAAATTAGCCTTTTCCATTTAAGACTTTTCTTTAAAATGAGAATTTCCTTCCATATTACTTATAAATATAAATTACAATTTTTCCCTTTAGAAATTTTCTCTAAAAATAAGAATTCTGTTCCGTATTACTTATGAATATGCTCATGAAGATTAACCATTTAATTCGTTTGGGCCCTTCCTAACATATTATTTCATGAAAAGAGAAAGAAAATCTACAGTGTTACAGTTTATATATAACTCCCTTGTTTAATGGATGGTATATAAGTCCATTGTAGTAACTCTTGTGTTTTATGGATTGTATATAACTCTCTTGTATTAGTCTTCGTGTCTAATAGATGGTATATAACTCTATTTATTAGGTTTTGTGTTTAATAGAAGGTATATAAGTCTTTTGGAATCACTTTTGTTTTTAATGGATAATATATAAATCCCTTTGTTTAATTAATGGATGGTATATGACTCTATTATATTAACTTTTATGTTTCATTGATGCTATATAATTAAGAACTCAATTAAATATTTAAAAACTGCATTCATAACAATTAAGAAATACAACACTTTTAATATAATTTGACAATTGTTTACAAAATACATTCATGGCATTTTTTTTATTTCACTCATAATTTTAATATGCCTTTCATCTAAAAGCCAATGACTATACCCAAAAAAGTACACCATGATGCAAGGAAAATGAATTTCCACGAGTTTTCTTTATTGCCAACACTTCTATTCACTCTTTCCATGCTAAGTGCAAAGAAATCTTGTAGTTGCTTAAGTTTGAACAAGACACACCTTTTATGTTCACACATTGGTGTATCTACCCATATGAAAAAATTACATCTCCTAGTAGACTAGTAATTCATACATGTTAAGAACCTCCTTCTGAAGTTGTCATTTGTAAAAGAGATAAGTTAACAAGCTCGTTGTTTGCAATAACACACGACATTGCTTCTTTGGAAGCTCTTAAAACTCTGGTGACTTGAATCTTATGACATAACTTAGCAGCTCAATCTTGTAAAAAATAAAAAATAAGCATAGAACTTAGTATATGATATTCTATAGAATCCATAAAAGGGAAATGTCAAGTAAGAAAGAAGAATGACATCTCAGCATGCCGTAAATGATAGCAGTCCATGACACTAATTATACATATAAGTGAAATTAGATATTCTATAATTTATTTATAACATGCTTCCATGACACTAATTATACATATAAGCGAAATTAGATTCTTGCTTATGAAACACTGTATTTCAAGTGAATGATTGCAGTCCTAGGACTTACTCCAGTGAATTATATATATAAGCAAAATTAGAACAGTCCTGAGACTTATTCCAGTGAATGATTGCTTTCCTACAACTCATAGATGGAAAAAGATGGCATATAAAAGATGGCTTTACATATAAAAGTATTAGGCAAAAGATGGCATCAAAAAAATGACATCCCAGTATGTAATCCCCCTGGAATCTTCCAACACATGTTTTTCTATGAGCATTTGTATGATCCTACCACTGGGTCACTTAAGAAAGTTTTCTGTTTAAACCTACCCTGCTACCAACAAATCTGTTTTCGATACTAGGGTCTCATATGCATATAATTCTTAAACCACATTCTAATTTTTTAACTCTGCTATTGCAGGTCATGTAAACTTATATTCAATCATCAAGTTAGTCATCGACATCCATATGTTAACCTTCCACAAATAGTTTTGGCAGTTCATTCGAATCTCATTTTATATTCAATCATCAAGACATGGGGTCAGATGATTATATCAAACTTACAATTAAGTGCTTGGTTCCAAGCCCCAAATATACATAATGTTATAGCTCAAAGTACTCATACCATGGAAAAACATTGTTTTCCGTTATGGTTGTTCAAAATTTTCTCAAGCATTAACTCAATAACTAATATATCAACCAAACATTTATTTAATTAACAAACACATTAGAAGTTACTAAAAGAAAAGAATTAAAATCCAATAGGTCTAGCAGAAATTGTGGATCCTATGGTCTTGGAGTAAGTCCTTCCAATTTCAGTTCTCATGATGATAATTGATTATTTATATTATATGCCATGGTCTCTTGAGGAAAGTATGGAAATATAGTAGTTTGTATCTGTTTGGTAATCAAATTTATGTTATTTAAGTTATTTCTACAAAACATATTCTTGTATCTATTTAAGAGATTGTTTCTAAGATTCTTGCTACGACAAGAGACGCAATCAATAGTTTCTTTAATTAGTGCCAAATATTTGGGCCATTTAAGGTGAAGGCAAATCCCGGACAGTAGAGACATATTGATCTTGAAATATAGTTATTGGAATTCAAGGTGAATATGATTTTATTGATGGATATATTAGGTACCTTAAGTGTTATAGTACAAGATTATAATCAACAAGTATTTAGCTAAGAAAAATCTAAAATTGAAGTAAAAACAAATAAGCTTAAATGCCTTAGTAAATCTCATATCTGAATATAATTCTCGTGACAGCAAAACCTATTTGTGCACTGACTTATAAAGACTTATAATAGAAAGCATATATTAATCCTAGCTGACTTCTGCTGGTCTAACGAGGTGAATAGGTGTTTCAAAAACAGGGGAACACACGTCTGCTGGTCTAACGAGGCTGCTCCTAAAGGATAAAAGGGAATGGTTTGTTTTCATTTAAAAAAAGTAATGGGTTTTTAAAAATAAAATAGAATAATTTTTTGGTTTTTTTAACAACAAAAAAAATTAAAGATTTAGGGGTCATTTAGTCATTTAGTCATTTTGCACCTCGAGAGGTTGGATTTAACTATGAAAATTAACAGTAGAAGGTGAAATACTAGATGAAACAAGAAGGGAAACATTGCTCAAATTGGAAAAAAAAGAAAAATTGCAATTGCACCAATATATCATGATGGAAATGTGTATTTTCCCCCAAAATTTATTGTTTTTTTCAATTTTTAACTAAATTTTTAAATTAATGAAATTTATATTTTGATAGTTCAAATTACTTCATAATTATTTTGAAAACAAAAATAATTAATATTAGCGGACAGTGAATTAAAAAAATTGTGGGAGTGCTATTTTATTTTATTTTATTATTTATTTTTCTTTCATAAAAGGTTTTTGAGACATTTGAATCAAGTTGTAACATTTTTTTATTTATAAGAGAGATTTATGTATATATTTTTCATAATAAAAGAGAAAGTAGTGTAATAAGTGCATTAATCAAAGAAATGTATAATTTTTTATTCTCTGTTTTTAGTTTTAGGGAAAGTTTGTGTATATGTTTAAAATAAAGGTGAGGGTTATATAATAAGTGCATTAGTCGGGGAATGAAAGAGTAATTTATTCTAAAAAATTTCTTGTCAATATTTTTTTTATTATATTTTTTTAACCGAAAGTTAAAAGAGCATTAGAAGTAAAAAAAAATTGTGCATAATACACATTTTTTCTTGGTCACTATCACATTTTTTTTATAGGAAGATTGAGCAAAACTCAATCCTTCTTAGCCATTCTTTAAAATCAAGAACACTAAAACAAGTCTAGGACTAAATTATCCTTACCTTGAAGCTCACTCTTCATGCTCCAAATCCTCACTCAACAAGAGTATAACAATGAGCTCCTAGGTACTTTGATGCTCAATTTAGTACAAAACACAACAAAGTTAGATGAAAGCTAAAAGATTCTTACCTAATAGGAGGAAAAGGTGATTTATAGGAAGTTGGAGGTATTTTGGTAATACCGTCGACTGGTATATGGATGGTTGTGGCACATTCTAATTGGTCTCGAGTTTTTTGGTTACAATCTTATCCATTGTGACGAGATAGATCATTAGCATAATTTTCAAGAATTGTTCGTCCACATGTCCCATCCAAGTGTTGTTGCTTTAATGGTTTGAAAAACATAATAAACATGGACCTAAGAAGGTTGGGTCATGTCATGAGCCATTTGGTTGGCACAAGTCCCACTCAATACTGGTTGTCCAAATAGTCCATTGTTAAACCTATTGTGCATGTGCAAATAAATAGGATAATTTTTTTAGAATGCTTGGAAAAAAAAAGGCTTTTACCAAGATGGAGACAAATGCCAGTTACATCAAAAGTTGTTAGACTTCTTCAGACTATATATGGAAAT
The DNA here is from genome assembly GCA_037074535.1 of Gleditsia sinensis. Lineage (NCBI taxonomy): Eukaryota > Viridiplantae > Streptophyta > Magnoliopsida > Fabales > Fabaceae > Gleditsia > Gleditsia sinensis. Next base: position 50,050,024 of record CM073469.1, read on the forward strand.
TAACAATCGACATAATGTGGTATAACATGAACTTAACCTAGTTTCCCTTTATTATCAAGTCTAAACGGTATGAGGGTAAAGTCTTTGCCAGTGGCAATAAGTCCAGTTATATATTATTATTTTTGTAATAGGATAAAATTTTCAATATAAGATTCCAAGCAAACTATTCAATTTTAGTCACTAACTCACCATTAAAGTCAGCTTGCAACTAAGATCGTTAGTGCTTTCCCCTACCAAACTTTATTTATTTCATTTCCTAATCAAACCATATAAAAAGAGAAAAAAAATTACTTTCCCAAAATTGACAAAAATGCTCTTATCATAGCATTTTGTAATCCTGAAGATCTCGAGGAATGAAATTTGCGAATTTCGTTCGAAAATGATTTGTCATTGAATAACAATAAAAAAAGTGATTTAGACCAATTTGGATCCTCAATAGGGGAACCTCTGAATTGGTTCGGTTAAACTATATGTAGCAGTGACGGCTTCAACTCAAAGTTATTTGCCTCTACTACTGGCCTAACTATGTTAGTATTCAGGCCTTGGGTATATAGAGCGGTAAAATCCTTCAGTGAACGGCTATTACGATCTACCATTGTAGGTGGTGTCTGATCTTCCTCCCTAATTCTTCTACGTAGTGTGTGTTCAACTTCAAGATCAAAGTCAGCAACTTATTTGTGGCCTCGTCTCATAAAAGAATGTCATTTCACGCCCTTAATTTAAGTGAACGCGATTGACAAGTAGTAGATAACTTTAACATTATTCTATTGCATACTTACTTCAAGTATATCACATATTAAAATTAATAACATACGTTTACAAACTTTTCAATATAACTAAATATACAGGCCAAGTCTTTATACACATATTACAGCAGAAGCAGTGATCCTGCCTGTGATGTTCAAAATAAACTCTAGAATACAAATACAAAATAATTTAAACACTATGAGTCTTGGAAGCAACGTAGACTCACCCAAAGAGTATGACACCTAGTTGATCACGTAGCTGCAAGACCAAATTTTGTATCCTTATTTAGAAAAAAAAATATAAATATTGTGTAGTGAGTTTGACAACTCAGTGAGCAGATAATACCCCCTATGACCTCTTAGGTCAACATATGGATGTACTCATATTTTAAAATTTATCATGTAGAAAATTACAGTTTGGAAGTACATCCATATGGGACCCGTATTTTAAATATTCTCAAATCAAAGGATATTCAAATATCCAAAACCATATATTGTATTGTACAATCATTAAACAAATATTATTATGCATCAAAATATTTCATATGAAAACATTAGAAGGATCCCATATCAGAACCACCATATCAGAGTTTAAGTCCTTCCGTACTTTGGTGGTGTAGGATTTGCCTAAACTCAGTATCTCAGCTAAAGTTTTCCCAACCACCATTCAAGAAGACATATGAAGGAACTCTTATATAGGCAATTTCTCAAGCACACAGCAAGGGAGGGCAAATCACATATCATATAGTCAACATCTCGCTCAGATAGGAGGTATCTCGCTCTCCTTCACATATCATATCCCATGTGTTGGCCATCGCACGAGGTTAGCACCACCCCTACTAGTTGAGGTGTCAAGGTGCATCAGGGCTAACATCACCTGCTGTTAACAAACAATGTTTCCAATAGGATTCCTCCACATAAATCATTATTTACACATATGCCATATCATTCAAAATAGAAGTTTTATTATAAATTCAAAATTTTCAGTCATAGTATAATTTCTCTATCAGAAACTTCCTAATCAAGGTTATCACATATACATGCCTTTTTCCAAGGCAATCTTATAACTTTACATATCAATGCTACATACACAATATATTTTCTTTACCATATGATGAGAAATTTATTTAGAATCATATATTCAATGA